>KB672491.1:4689101-4784897 GCA_000349145.1 Anopheles dirus | reverse complement strand
CTCTCTCTCTCTCTCTCTCACTCACTCTCTCTCACACACACACTCTTTCTCGCTCTCCTTTGCCTAGCAGCTCTAGTGTCACAATAAATTAAGTCTTTAGTATTTAGCTACTGGTCGCATCCTCTGCGAACCGCGCAGCAAACGAACAATAATTTGGTACCATTTGTGAGGGCCCGCCGACGGGGACACCCGACGCACATCCGAAACACACGTGGAAACAGCCGAAACGGAGCCGTCACCATTCCTCTTCGCGATTGTTCCTGCCTAGCGATCCTCGCCTGGGTTCGCTCCTGTTACTCTAACGCTGGGCCGGCTGCTTCCTACGACGTACTCGCACACACAAACACGCACACACGCACACGCACACGCGATGAAAGCCGGCGAGGAGGGTTGGAGGGAACGGGGGGTTTGAGGGGGAACGGGCAGGGAAGGCCACCCCCTGCCCCGTGAGACGCTGCGCCACACGTCACACGAGTGTGGCACAGCGCTCCCGGCGGCGTTGGCACGTTTGCACCCACTCCCCCCGGTTAGCCCCACATCTCGCTGTCGTCAGGATCGCCGGAGGTTTGCTGCAGAAACGAAACGAACGAAACCAGCGGTCATACCAGCCGTGCCGGCGCGAGAGAAAGAGCCGACTCACCTGCTGCGGCCCGGCGACGCTGGCGTTTTGCAGCGAGATGGCAGTTTCGTTGCTGGCGGTCTCCTGCAGGTGGGCGTACTGTTGCGTTGCCGCCATCGTGCCATCCTGGCTGACTTCAAGCAGGGAGATGATCTTATCTGCGAACAAACGACCGAAATCAGTAATCCAAATGGTTGTTTTATAGTTCTTATTTTGTTGTTGCTTAGAGCAATCGACCGGATCGTTTTGACGAGCGCACTAATGTCCGAGGTACGCATCCGCTACATGCGTCTGATTTTTTGTTCATTTTTTAATATGATGGAAACAAACTGAAGGAGTTCTGCATGCTCTTTGCAGTAGAAATTTGTATCCCATTCCTGCCTGTGTGCTTCGAGCACAAGCAGCTGTGCTCAATACGTGTCCTGATTGATTTGGAATACAACCACGAAGATAAAGGATTGAAATTTGGGATGAAAACATGTTTGTTGCTCCCAATACATAAACCCAATAATCAGGCAGAGTTGATGGCCGAATTGGAATGCGTACAATTCCATTTTGTTTTCGATTTAGAAAAAAATACAATTAAAATCATCAAAACTATCAAATCAACATCACAGAGGAATAAAACTGATAAAAATACGAATTATTAACCATTTAGATATCATACCGTGCCTTTTCTCTTGTCTATATAATTCAATTTAAAATATCTATTGGCTCTCAAAAGTATAATTGCCTCGCACGAGAATCTATTCAATACTAACTTGGGTTTGGCTGCCTGCAACCTACCATTTACGAATTATGATTACAACAATAATATAATGACTTGTACGGAGGGATTCCCGAGCGAGTGTATGCTTCGTTTTCGATTGTAAGCGAACCGAAAATTATTATTGTTCCTATATTAAAACTGTCAGCCATTCCCTAAGAAAAATAAGACCTTACCTTACCTAATCCAAAAATCCTTTACCTTCCAACCTAATCTAATCCAAAATGCGTTATTTGCCACAAAATTAGAAATCAATTAGTAAGAGAGCAGCCTCTCAAAGTCGGACACATGTATTTACATCAAATTGGTCAGGAATAGGTAATGTTTGCACTGTTTTTTTCCTGCCCAAGCTAAAAGGCCTCAAGGAGACAGCCTTCGATGTTAGAAAAAGCTACTTATTCTAACAGCAATCAGGGTGAAAGCTCGCGCAAAACGAAGGTGCTAAAATACTGATAAATGTTGCAAACAAAACTAAAATTAACGTATAAAACGAAACGAAACATCATTGCTTCCTGTTCTTTTATAACAAAACACCGAGCTAATCAGGAAAGGCGACTCATCTGTTGCTATAGAGAGTTGAAATGCTCGTTTGTCACATTTTGGTTGCCCCAAAACACTCAAGGCTTCGAATATGTGGCACAGGATGAGTCTTGCGCGTTTGGGATTCTGTTTCGTTTTGTTTGCATATTCGCAAGGGAGCCCACTGTATATATAGGCTTTTGTCCAAGGGGAATGGCACACTATCTTACCTCCGAAGGTGGTGCCGCTCGGCGTGTACATGCACCAGACGGTTTTGAACAGGCCCTCCGTGGCGGGGGTCACCAGCTGCACCGACACGGCGACCGACTCGTCCGGCACTACGGTCGGCACGTAATGCTTGAGGTCCTCGTACGTGAGCGGGGCCAGGTCCTCCGGCGCCGTGGACGGGTCGCGCAGCAGTGCCACGTACGTGCCGCTCGGCCAGGTGATTTCGCCGTTGTTCTGCAGCAGCCAGGTGAGCTTCACGCTGCAAAACCAAAAGGCCCATTACGGTACGCGCGGGAGAGATTTGTTTTCGTTTCTGTTTCTCTCTCTCTTCAAACTTACGCCGTGTTCGGTGTGATCTTTTCGCCCTTGCCGACGGTGATGTCGTCCATCAGCCGCATCGACGGCTGACGGCCCTGCGCCATGTAGTCGAAGTAGCACCCGACGGCCGCCTGCAGATTCCTGTAGGGGAGCGAGCGAAAAACGCGTGCAGTTGGTAGCCGTCCCGGCCGGAGAAAAGAACGAATGGCCGGACTGGCCGCACCGCTTACCAGTTGGTCATGTCGAGGAAGAACGTCGCCGTGGTGAGGTTTACGTTTTCGCCGATCGACTGAAAATGGCGTATCAACTCGTCCTTGTCGGTGGTGACCATGGCTAGAAAACAAAGGAAGAGCAGCGGACGATCAGTACGGCGCGCTTTGTGTGTGGTAGAGGCACGCACAGCTAAACTGGGTGAGGAAGTTCTGCTCGATATCGTCCGGGAGCGCGTTCGCATTCGACGCTTCCTGGTCAGTGTACTCCATGGTCGCTGCTGCTGCTGCTGCTGCCGCTGGAGTGTTGATTGTCGTCGAAGGGAGGCAAACCCTTCGTCACGCTGCTGCTGCTGCTGCTGTTGCTGATTGTGTGGGCTGATTGTTGTCGTTGCTGCTGCTCCGGAAGAGGGATCGGAAAGGGGAACGGAATTTTCCCAACACGCTCGCCCTAGCGCACCCGACTCGCACTTGCTCTTGGCACTCCGGCTCGGGAGGAAGAATGAAGAAAAAAAAACACCAACCAAACCAGCTAAGCACAAAGCATTCACAGTGCAAGCCTGCAGTGATGGAATATTTTGAAGCCACAGCACATGACAGCTGCGTTGTTGTTTGTGTGTTTTCGCAACGCCCGTCACCGCATTCCTTCACGGGCGGAGCGTTCGCAACAAAAAGTTTCGGAGTTTCGCGCCTGGCTGCTGTATTTATGCGCACGAACAGGGGCACAAAAATCCTAGAATTGTTGCCGTACAAGCGGTTTGCCGTGTACCAGTGGGAATGGAATAAAACATTAATAAACTTCCCACCCGCGTTTGTCCTGCGCGCAATCCCACTGTGCGTTTTATCGTAAACAACGATCCTGGCGAGTGATGCTGGAGGCTGACGGTGCAAGCAATCGCGAACGGAACCAGCTCTTTCTGTGACCTGAACGGAACGGAACCTGGTACATCACAGGTTTCAGCTTACCACACCGTACTTTTGATGGATGTCACAGCCACAGATTCTCTCAGAATGAACAAAACAGTGCCACCATTGTCAAGGTATCTCGTTTCTGGTGAAGAATGTTCTTCTGTTGACCGATGTTCATCATCATCTTATTTTTAGAGCGTCAAGCGTAAGAACGTAAGAGCTTAACTCGTATTTATAATAATTGGATCAAAATGACACGGGATGGCTCAAGCGGGCTTTACATGTCTGCATAACGTGCTGAGAACGATGCGAGAAGACCTCGTGAGACGCCAAACGAAGGTGTTTCTCACTGCGTACGTGCGTTGCTGCCGTGCTCAAACGTTTGATGGCGATTCGGTCGTGTTCGGTTTCACTGCAGCCGCGCCCTCTGGCGAGGAATGACCGAACAATGGGCATGTTTGAGGGGTCAAAATCCTGCTTCGCCCACACTGGCTCGTATTTCATCTCTTCGGTGCCCGGGAAGCTCCAAATTCTTAACTCTGCAGTTGTCGCCAAGGTGTGAAACGATTCTAGGAGAAGAGCCGATTCAGTGTAGAAAGAAATCTCACAACTGGAAAAAAAAATGCAGTAACAACAAAAATCCACCGTTGGTAGCTCAATTCGTTGTGTTACTCGTTGTGTTTTTGCGTTTTTCAAATAAGGTTGTGATAGAGGTAGGCCTATAACTTTTTGGAAAGCGTCCTCTAGTGTGTGAAATGTAACAGACACCGCATCAGTTTGTTTACCTTTTTGTGTGCCCGAACAGTACACTGGATTTGTACAAAGTAAAACATTCGGGACAAATGGCCTGAGCCGCCGGTCTCCGGTTTCTGGTGGCTTCATCTTACGAATTAGCTGCAGAAAGCCCAGGAAGGTGGTTTCTCCAATTCGACCTAAGTATAGCCACACAGCCGAAGACGAACAAGAGAATTTGCATCAACAAATTTATTTTCCAGACGGCGGAACATACGCAGACCATATCCCATTCCTTGGAAGGCACGTCCCCACAAAAGGCTGCTCTATCGTTTCCTGCAGATGGTAAAGATCTCGTTAAGTGCTCAGTTGATGCATGGTGTGAAACAGCGCGTAAGCGCGCTAAAAGCCCGAAAGCGTTTCCTGTGGTGACCGATTCACTTTTGAGGAGATCGACACTCTACGTGCAACATTAGAAGAACGTATCCTCGTACCACTTTGCTGTATGGAAACCAGCCAAGAGTGCAGCTAACAGCTGTGCCAATCAACGCAACCGTAGAAACAAAAGCTCGCTCACACTATAGCAAGGGTACGTACGGCTTCTGTCAAATTCGTTCACTGCTTTTTCTAAACAGTCTCCCCATTCGCTCTACATGCGCTCACCGCTCGCTCTGAGCCCACTTTGCTCCAAAACAGATGCAAACCATCCGCGAGCCATTCGTAGGAGGTAGCGCGCGTGAGGAAGTCCTAGATCCCGCCTAGAACCGCTTGCCTAACCTAGTGTGCCAGCTACCCGCTGCGGTTTGGTGGTGAAGTGTGTGTGCTGTGCTGTGCTGTGTTCTTATCTGCATCTGCTAGCAACATGGCATCGGGAAGGTCATCCATCTATCAGGACCTGTCGGAGGTACGTTCTACTGCGGCTTTCTTAGAATATTTCAACTCCTACTCGCACTCGCCATTCTCTCTCTCTCCCCTCCCTGTCTCTCGCCCACAACCTACACATCGCATCACTCCCCGCGTACGGTAGATCGCAGATAAGCAGATTCTAGAAACGAAACATTAGAGATAAAAGCGTACTGAGCTTAGGCCGAACATGATCCACCCGTACGTTCACACCACGGAACGTTTCCCTCCTCTTCAATGTATCCTGTTTGTATGTGTGTGTGTGTGCGTGTGTTTGTTTGTGTTTGAAATCTATTTGCCCCCACGTACGTTTGCGGTTAGCAAGCTTCACCGGCAGAGTTTAACGAAGCGTACGCCCGGTTTGGAGGGATTTGATGTTTTTCTACTCCCCCACCGCTTCCTGATGTATAGCAAAATGCGAAAATCGAATCCGCGCCAACGTTAGGGCAGCGTTAAGAAGCATCGCTGGCAGGCGTGCGAAGGAACAGCGAGCGACGGACAAGTACCTCCGAGCCGGGTTCGATCGATTTTTTGTTTTCTCCGGTGATGTAAGGATCTCTGGCCCTCCCCTCCACCGTTCCGATGAAGAATGCGTTCTGGCTGGCTAGCACGTGCTCGCCAAAGGCCAGATAGATGGGCGATAGGCAGGAATTGGGCCGCGGCAGTACACGCAAACACCCCGTTCGCCCTTCGCACTTGCACCGGCCGCACACCACCCACCGAGAAGCATCCTACCGTGCACTTGAGCGCTGTCGGCCCCCTTACCTTACTAGGATGTCTCCGTGTGTTTGTGTGCTTGTTCCCCCTTTCCTCTCTGTCTTCTCGATTTCTTGAGTGCTTGCCCGGTTTGCATGCCCTACAGTCCATGCCGGAAAGGAGCAGGAGAGTTAGAGTTAGGTGCCAGGGCAGAGTACAGAAGCAGAGTACAGAGTACACAAACGACCTCCCCCCTCCCCCCATTCCCAGCACCCACCAACTAAATTTACCTAGACAAATATTACTTCCAACAAACAAAATGTCCTTTTTGGTAATGAATGTACATTTTCTTTTCTTGATTTGCATCTGTTGTGTCCGGTTGTTCTCCTCGCTCGTTTAGATTTATGATAATGTAATCAATAAGGTAAAGTTTCCACTGCCAAAAAAAAAATCCGTAGATATCGCTTTCAGCAGCACGTTTTAATTGGCGACGATGGTGTGCTTTTTTGCCTTTTCCGTTTTCTCTTTTTCTCTCTCCCTTTCATTTTTGGCTGTTCGGTTGGCTCCTGTTTTCGACACCGTACGCGGCTGGAATGCGCGGCGCTCGACCGGCAGGAACATCCACGCAAGCTGATACCGGAGCTTTGCAAACAATTTTACAACCTCGGATGGGTGACCGGCACGGGCGGCGGAATAAGTATTAAGCTCGAGTTCGTATCGATTCGGCCCACCTAATGGGTACATTTTTTAACGATTTCGGGCTCTGTGGGCTGGGAGGTTATTAGGGTGGCATACCCAGGTGGGAGGGGGGGGAGGCGATGACCGCTCCGAAACCAAATGCCGACGAACCATTGTGCGCGTTCGAGAATTCTTTGCCCAGTGATGTATTGGATCGATGAAGCAAAAGCAAAAAAAAAAAGAGGAATATTAATATTAAAATGGAAATCGATTTTATCTGCGGGCTCGAGAGTCGCCCGACTCGAGCATGCACTCGCAGGGCCGAATGGGGGTACCAAAACGAAAATTGCGTGAAGCTAGGGCGGAATCGGTGGCCCGAGACTGCGCTCGAATCTCCCGATCGATACGTGGCGTCGCTTGCTCACACGCTGTTTCCTTCTGTTCCCTCTCCAGCGACGAAATCTACATCGCCCCGTCCGGCGTGCAGAAGGAACGAATCCAGCCCGACGACCTGTTCATCCAGAACATCGAGGGAGATGATCTGCAAACGCCTCCCGATTACAAAAAGTACGTACCAACCGGCTACCCCCGTTTCGCCTGGAAGACTAACACCGTTCGTTCCACCCAGGCTGACCAAGAGCCAGTGCACGCCGCTCTTCATGCTCGCGTACAAGGAGCGCAACGCCGGTGCGGTCATCCACACGCACAGCCCGGCGGCCGTCATGACGACGCTGCTCTGGCCGGGGAAGGAGTTCCGCTGCTCGCACCTGGAGATGATTAAGGTAAGCGCGGATGGAACGTGAACCCGGACGCCCGCCTAACCCTCGGTCGCGCGCTTCCCACAGGGCATCTACGACTACGAGCTGAACCGCAACCTGATGTACGACGAGGAGCTGGTGGTGCCGATCATCGAGAACACGCTGTTCGAGAAGGACCTCGAGGAGTCGATGGCGAACGCGCTCCGCGACTATCCCGGCACGTCCGCGATACTCGTCCGCCGGCACGGCGTGTACGTGTGGGGCCACAACTGGCAGAAGGCGAAGACAATGTAGGTGGAGGGACGAAGGCTCGCCCGCCCGGGTCCGGAGCACCCCGTCAGACTTACCTGTCGCTCTGTTCTGTCCCGTTTTCCCTGCAGGGCGGAGTGCTACGACTACCTGTTCTCGCTGGCAGTGGAAATGCACAAGGTGGGCCTGGACGCGAATGCCGTACCGAAGCAGTACTAGGTGGTTTGCCCCGCACCCGCACATCCGCACTCCCACCCACGCCCGCCCAACAACAACCAAACGACCACCAACCAGACATGAGCGCGAGTAATCGAGTCGAGGTGGCCGCTCTTAGGGTATAGCGATTAGTTGTTATCATGGGCCGCGTCTGGTCCGTGAATTTCGTTCTCAACACGTCAGGCTTCCTGAGCCGGTGACGTCGAACCGGTCTGTTTCTTTGATACATTTATACATATATACTTAAATGCACAATAACACACAGCGACACGAAGGCACACAGGGAAATGTGTTGCCAGTAGAGTAGAGCGTTCGTTTGCGCCGTAGTGATGTTGTTTGCCGACACGAAAGCATGCGAGCCAGTGATAGAAGAGCCGCGAAGGAGTGTTTTGTACGACGGTTATTGTATTGCGCGGCGGGATTTCTCCTTTTTCTCTCTCTCCCTCTCTCTCGGGGGAGGAAAAAAGTAAGTACGCTGCGTTTCCAGCACCACCTATCCCATCTCCCAAGGCGATGAGGCGACCAAGTTTTCAATCACCCGTGAAGCAACTAGATTCCAGTTTTATATGAGAAGCCATGAAATAAACGAGCATCAATCAATTTGAACTACTATGGGCGTCGTTTTTTTTTATTGGTCGGATTTGCGTTTCGTCTTCCTTCAACTTTTCAATTGTTTGCATCGTTTTGATAGCCAGGTACGATATAAGTTCGTTTTTGGGGTGTCATTCCTGGGGACGAATGCCTTTATTTTCATCTGATTTGATTCGGCACAGGCAACCCAAAGCAGCGTTGCTTTCGTCGTTTGTGAAAAAAAAGAACCAGCGATCTATTGTGTCAGTTTGTTCTCGCGCTAGAACGAAAAACGAAAAGCATCGCACCTGTCTATCCACCTTGGTCGCTGGGCAGGGAGCTGCCCGGCGAATGACAGCTTGACAGCTTGCGTTTGAACCAACGGCTCGCAGCGAACGCTCCACACACCGTCAGACGTTTCCACGCACCGTACACGCGGGTGCCACTTGTGTTTCGTGCATTCTCCCGGAAAGCCCGGAAACATCCGCGCCAAAGGTTCGTCCTGCTGCTGTTTCGCCCGATAAGAATAGAATACCAACCCGACGCCGTCACCGCTCGTGGAGGTAGGTGCCACTGGTTGCTCGCGACTTTGGGCCGCCCCAACCGCGGCAAATCGATCGCGGACAGCCGTTTGTGGGGCTTCTTTTCGTTTGGTGGAAGTGTTTCGTTCGGTAGCTGGGGTGCGTACCGGGTGAGATGGTTGGGTGCGAACACCGTCGTGAAGATTTCTTCGATTTTCGGTTTGCCGTCGACGTAGGAGGAAAACGAACAGACAGGAGGCTGTGCGAAAGATCCGGCCAAGTGCGCTTTTGTGTGGGATACGCGCTGAATCGTGTTCATGTGCATGTCGTGCAAGAAGAAAACGAGCAGACTGAGGCTGTGCGAAGGATTTGGGCACGTGCGCTTTTGTGTGGGATACGCGCTGAATCGTGTTCATGTGCATGTCGTGCTAGAAGAAAACGAGCAGACTGAGGCTGTGCGAAGGATTCGGGCACGTGCGCTTTTGTGTGGGACACGCACACAAAGAGGGGAGGGGATACATGTTGCGTCGTGCTAAGGAAGAATACAAGCAGGCTGAGGATCGTGCGAAGGATCTGGCCCAGAGCGCTTTTGTGTGGGACACGCGCACAAAGGAGATACGCGTTGCATCGTGTCCATGCATGTCGTGCGGGGAGAGTACAAGCAGGCTGAGGCTGTGTGAAGGATTCGGCCAAGTGCGCTGTTGTGTGGGACACGCGCACAAAGGGGATACGCGTTGAATCGTGTTCATTCGTGTTCCATTCTCCAGAGCCGCCATCTTGTTTCCAAGAGATTGCTATTGTGTTCGGTGCGTGCGATACGAACGATAGAACAATGGCCATTCTCTCCCTTTGACTTCTTACCTAAAACGTGGTGAATACAGAGTAGAAGAGTGGTTCTATCTTCACACAAACAAGAAAACGATTTACGGTAGCGCGCGTTCGCTCGCTTTGTCAGACAGGCGCTCGCTGAAACGTCTTCTATCCCACGACCTATGGCCCGACGATAAGTATCGATCAGCTATGCTTCGCACGAGAGCTTACCTAGAAGACAAGGAAGAGGGAGCGGGAAATACAATTTATTTTCCCACCATTTTCGGCAACTTTTCTAATAAAGCGAAAAAAGCGAAACGGAAACATTCAAATTGGGCAAACCGTTCCGTCCGTTGACAGGGCCGCGCGCTGTCACAACAAACGCCTGTCAAAGTGGCAGCCTCCGGATGCGCGGATCGCGTAAACAGTAAACAAAGGGAATGTTGTGGCAGTTTCGGTGCGTTTAAGTGGACGCAGCCTTCCCAGTCTGGGCGCAACGCGTGGTGGATGGGTGTCGGACCGGGTGATCCACCTGCACTGAGCCAAGCGCAAGCGGTTCGCCAGCCGGCGGCGGGTGTTTTTGTGGTGCAGAA
The DNA here is from genome assembly GCA_000349145.1 of Anopheles dirus. Lineage (NCBI taxonomy): Eukaryota > Metazoa > Arthropoda > Insecta > Diptera > Culicidae > Anopheles > Anopheles dirus. The sequence goes on along the minus strand of KB672491.1, from coordinate 4,774,603 downwards.
GTAGGATAACCGTTTCCTCCCCCACCCCCGAGAGCCAGTAGCCGGCCAGCAATTGATAGCTTTTATTGCGTTTATTAGCAGCGCAACGCAGCCGCCAGGATGCAGGCGGAAGCCAACATGGACCATAATATACCGCGCGTGCCGGGCGAGATCTGCCAGTTCGTGGATACCGTGCAGGACGCGACCAGCGAGTACGGCGGCGACATGGACCTGTCGTACATGGCGATCAACCTGGTCGGTCGACCGCAGCGTTTTCCGCAGTACGGCGACCACTCAGACTCGTATCTGCTGGTAAGCAGGCTGTTCGCGACTCGCGGTGCCCTCTCTCATCCTTGCACTCTCTTCCTTCCTTCCTTTATGTGAACCAAAACAAACGAACAAAAAACAAAAACAGCCTTCATATGGTCGGTGGGCACAGGAGGCGCCGTCGTACGCGCCGGAGTTCGGTACGGCGAACCTGTCCGCCCGGGACAACCCACCAGTACACGACTTCGTCACCGTCACGTTCGAGAAGCCGGTCTACCCGTCGCTGATCATGCTCTTCGAGACGTACAATCCGTCCGCCGTCTTCCGCATCTGGGCGTCCGTCGACGTCGACTGGTGGGTGCTGCTGTGGGACGTGCGCGACCAACCGGCGGAACCGGCCGTGCAGCCGGACCACGCGCGCATCCTCTACGTGACGCCGCCGCCGATCCGTCGCCGCACGTACGTGCTGCGCGTTGAGTTCAGTGCGGGCCACCTGCCGTACCTGACCGGGCTGGAGGCGATCATGATGCGGGGCAACCCGCACTTCCCTATCGAACCGGACCCGTTCCGGCCGCGCGCGGTGCCGCCCGCCGAGCCCGCCGAGCCCGCCGTGCCGGCCGCCGCGTCGGCGGGCCAGGTTCGCATCACCGACCTGCCCGACGAGTGCCTTCTGCAGATCTTCTCGACGCTGGACTTGCCGACGCTGCGCGTGGTGGACCAGGTGTGCCGACGGTTCCGCAGCATCGCCAGCGACAGCCAGCTGTACCGGGAGGTCAACTTCCGCCAGTGCTGGATGAAAACCGACTCCGATCTGCTCAACTTCGTGAAGGACCGCTGCACGCGCATTTGCAAGCTGGACCTGTCCTGGTGCGGAAGCTCCCGCTCTATTACGACACGGGATGTGTTCGAGTAAGTGTCGCCTTTTCATTAACACCTCAGTCCAACATTCAATGGTGTTCGGAGCGACAGCGCTACTTTCACGATAGAACCTAATCCATCTCGGGGCGTCCTTCCATTTTAATTTGCACAATTTTAATCTTTAATGCAAACGACTCTTCCGGTGTTTGCATGTGTGGGCGCCTCTTGTAAACTGCTATGAAGCGAAACATAGTTCACTCACCTCTCGAAGTCAGCACAAGTTGACCTAAATTGTTAACACCAGAGAGAAAAAAAGAAGCTTAAATAAGAGCCATGTTGTCTCAACTATTCCCTCCGCAAAGGCCTTTGCTACTGTTTCACCTTCATTAGATTGACCCAGCTGAAGGCACCATTGCTTGCTAATGAGGGAAGGAAGGCGTCGACCCGCCCGTGCCCGAAGCTCTCACGTCCCTGCGTTCCATCCGTTCACTTTCAGCTTCCTCGACCGCCACGGCCGCAAACTGACCCATCTGTACATGAACGCGGCGTCGATCGAGTACAGGGCGCTGTGCTGCATCGATGTGATCTGCCCAAACCTGCTGGAGCTGTGCCTGCGCAACGCCACGATCCAGCACTCGTGGAGCCCGTCGTACTGGACGCTGCTCACGCGGCTCGATCTCTCCCACACGCACGTCAACACCGAGACGCTCGACGCGCTGCTGCGCAAGAACCCGGCGCTGCAGCACCTGGCGGTCAACTGCTGTCCGGCGCTGGAAATGGGCCACGTCACGGCGACGCTCGGCACCACGAACCACGCGCTCGTGACCTTCAACGCCCACAAGACGAACATGTGGGAGACGGGGCTGGAGCCGCTGACCGCGTGCACCGCGCTGCAGGAGCTCGACATCTCCTGGGGGTTCGCGAACGACAGCCTGCACGACGCGCTCGGCCTGCTGCTGGCGAAATGGCCGCTGCTGAAGCGGCTGGCGATCGGGGGCATGCGGAGCGTCAGCAGCGAGGACGTGGCGGCGGTCGCGCGCTGCTGTCCCGCCCTCGAGCAGCTGGACATAATGGGCTGCATCCGGGTGGAGCAGTGGGCGGTCGAGCAGGTGCTCGAACGGTGCAACCGGCTGCGCCTGATGGACCTCACCTACTGCAGCAGCATCCGGCGGGACTGGGTTATCACCGCCCGTCAGCGCTATCCGAACCTCTGCCTGCAGTTCATGGGGTAGCCGTTACGGTCCTTGCTAGCCTCTGCCCTCCCCCCCGGGTCACTTCCCACCATCGTTTGTGCTGTGAGAATCGTTTTCGTACAACCACTGCGAGGAGCAGTGAGTCTGGAGCATCATTCTGCAGTGAGAATAATGCACCAGACAGACATTGTTGTTCAGCAAAATCAGCAACTTCCATTATACACTTTGCTTTATTGCCATCGGCTGCGAGGATCCGGGGCAGTAAGTTGGGACGGAGGCGCTTAAAAGGATGTTTGTAATGCCGACTCGTTTTTGTTTTATTTCTTATAAAAGATAAAGATTACGGACGAAGTAGGACGACGAATGATTGGAAAGAGAAGGAAGGTATATAATCGTGATGATACCTTAAGGATAGTTACCGAGCTCATAAGACAACATGTTAAATTTTTACTTGTTTTCTAATAAAACGTTCCGATGAACTCACGCCATGTGTATCACGCCTTGCATTTACTGTAGCATTTGCCCCCTATTCGCAGGTTCATTTCGTATTATTGAATCGCATAAAACGTACGTTGCGCATTCGCCCCTGGGTGTTGATGTTCGCCGTCAACTATTCGACCCGGTGCTTTAAACACAAACCGCTGTCAGCAAAGCACGTTGTACTGAAGAGCAACGGGTAAACAAGCGTTTTTTTTTTGCGGTGCGTGCATTTCCGCGCTACAAACTTCGGTAGTTTTCGAGTGGAGTGGAATGTGAGACGAGAGTGGCCGGCAGGACGGAACGAAAGCTACACCCTACCCCCCACGCGCGCTAGCACCACGGCCACGCGCGCTAGCACGGTAATCGGTGTCGATCGCGAGACCCGCTCCACGAGGTGATCGTACCGGAGCACCACCATGTCGAGCAAGATTAGCAAGATCGTCCAGCTGAGCCCGGCGGAGAACCATCCGGTGATAAGTGAGTATCACCGTGCCCTTCCAACGCGTCGCGCGGACGTGCTCATCGGGTCGTGTTGTTTTCGTTTTCGTTTCGCAGTGGAAAACTTCGGCACCTACCTGGCGCACCGGCAGCACGACATGAAGGGTCTGCTGGCCCGGGACCAGAGCGACCGGACGGTGGCAACGCTCGGCGGCAGCGTCGCCAACGTGCTGATGGTGACGGGCGAGCGGCAGCTGTACTACGGGCGCGTCGATGACCAGCAGGACGAGCCGGAGCAGCTGCGCACGTACGTAGCACGCCGCAACCGCACGACCGGCAAGATGCGGCTGGTGGAGGTGCGGTCGTGCCGGCTGGCGCACATCAGCCAGGCCGAGACGTACGCGACCGGCGCCGAGCCGGACGTGGCGCTGGACCCTCGCCGCGTGTCCAAGCTGCAGCAGAAGTTCAACTCGCGCGCGGGCCGCAAGGCGCAGAACCGCCAGAACCAGCGGCCGGACCTGACCACGATGGACGACAAGCTGCGGCGGGCGCTCGCCGAGACGGTGGTGAAGCAGCCGGAGGCGGAGCAGGCGGCGGCGGACGAGGACGCCGGCACGGGCGTGATCGGGGACGACCTGCAGCAGGAGCTGCAGGCGCGGGCGTCCCCGGCCGCCAAAACGCTCGCCGACCTGTACCGGGCGGAGCGCGTGATCGGGGAGGACGTGTGGCAGGCGCTGACCGCGCCCGCCACCACGCTGCTGCAGCAGCAGCCGGCCGAGGAGCTGCAGATGATGAACGCGTACCTCGAGACGAGGGTGAAGGCGGCGATGCAGGCGGTCCGCGCCGACCAGCCGCCGCCCGAGCCGGAGCTGGCCGTCGTCCGCACCTGCCTGTACATGGACGTGCTCGCCCGGCTGTTCAGCCCGCAGGCGTACAAGCTCGTGCACGGCAACCGGCGCGTCTCCCCGTTCACCCGCGCGCTCGACAACCCGATCTGGCACGGGTTCCTGCAGACCGTCCGCAACGCGTCCAGCACGCGCAACCAGGTGACGAAGTACACGCGCAGCAAGGCGCTCATGCACTACCTGGCGCTCGTGTTCGCGCTCGAGGCCCGCCCGACGGTCGACATCGGCACGCTGCTCCGGGCGACGGAGGTGAAGCGGGCGGATCTGCTCATGTACGGGCGGCTGATCGGGGCGCAGTACGTGACGCGGGAAGACTACTTCCGGCTCGCCCCCGTGCGGGTGTCCCAGGGTCCGACGCAGTCGGAACGCGTGCAGAACATGCTGGCCGCGCTCAAGGCGTCGTACGGGCTGGGCAAACGCAAGAAAAAGTAGACCGCGTCCACGCGTCAACCCGCAATCAAACACGGTGCATCAAATAACGTGCTTCGCAGCGCTGCGGAGCCAACGCATCGAACCATCAAAGCCACAATCAATTGTTGTACCCTTGCTTTACCCTTCACATCTGCCCGACGGATGGAACACATCGTGCGTTCAATAAATGCGGTGCAATCACTCCCATCACATGCTCGACCCAGTGAATGTGGGTTGTACACACCGCACCGGTGTGCTACTAAAACTCACCCCCCAGACGCCGAACGGATCGCCACACAATTAGAGATGGTTTACGTCCCTTCCATTGCCCCTCGCATGTAACGTCTCCTAGCTGTGGGTAGTTTATTTTGTGATATTTTTATTCGTCGATTTATGAACACACCAAGAACGAATCTTGTACTCCTATAGGGACGGACGGATTTTCATGAAATTTGGCTCGGAAAATGTTTCCCCCTGCATAGTTGCTTCGTGAGTGTGCCATGTGTTCTAAGCCAACTTCGTTATTCAATGTACAAACAGCACCCAAATGACGGGGAATGAAGCTCTTCAAGTCTGTACGCAAACCTCCGGACATTCACGATAACTCCACGGTGAAGTTTGACTGTTGAGCGGCGAAGAATGAACGGGGAAATGTGTTAAATTGAAGAGTTTTTATCTTGTGGCGTTCACAGCGTCAATGAACCAACCTTAAGTCGAGAGACAGCGGAAGCAGAGGCGTAGAGTGATGCCTTTCTTCCATTGATCGGAATGCGCCACATTTGCGGCCACCGACTCTAGAATGTCTCTCGATATCAACCCTTAGAATGGTTCCTAAACACTCGAGCCAAATTGCATGTCAATACCTCTCTCCTTCTTCGTTTTGTGTGGTTATACCCTGGTCGACCTGATGAATTCAGCTTCCTGGGCCTTCAAAAGGTAATCCGTAAGACTGAACCACGAAATTAGAGACCGGCAGCAAAGGCCATGCCAATAGCTCATCGTGTCTAACTCGAACTCGCGCTAGTAGCCGCATGTACGCTGTTAGATTTCTGTTTATTGTCGATTGTGGCGAAGCGTGCGTGCTACAGGTGGCGGTATCCCGCCCCTTCGATGGTGCGCAGGATCACCCGGACGTGGTCGGGCTGGTGGTGGTCGGTGTGGCGGCGCGTCCGCTTCACCAGCACCCCGCCGGACACGGGCGTCGCGGCCGCGAACGTGCTGTACGTGTAGTGCTTCGCCTTGATCGTGTTGATCACCTGCAGCACCAGCTTGATCAGGAACACGGCGAACGTGAGGAAGGAGATGGTGAGGAGGGCGCCCTCGGCCGACGGGAAGTCCATCGCGTCCGTGCCACCGTGCGGCTCCATCCAACCACCGCCGCGCTTCACCCGGCGGTGCCGGCGCCGTCCGGCCCCACCGTGCCAGAGCGTGGCGATGCGGCGCTCTGTGTTGGGTTGAAGATAGGGGGAAGAAAGGTCAGTTTGCCAGTCGTTGGCACTCCCTGACTTCATTGTACGGTCGAAGAGAAGGGTCTGGTGGTGTGCAGGGCACGGGAGCGACGATATGAGTTGAGACGTTCAGGTCTTCAGAAGAAAGAACGTTGTGAGCGTGCCTGTCGCATATCGAAACCTGCCTGCTAATTCCTAGTCTAGTACTGGGACCTGGTTACTTCTGCCAGTATAGTACCTATTGCAAGACCGCGATGCGCAATGCTACCGTGATCCAACACCATCCATCAGATGGGTTGGAGCGTCTGATTAGCAACTAACTTGAACTGATCCCAGTATTGGACCTGGCTACCTCTACCTGTACACTCCACCAGGAACTCGTACCATGTGGTTAAAATCCATCTAGTTACGCGCGCCTGCTCCACGCCACACCAGGACTCCCAGAACTACATACCGATGGTGCGCAGCAGCTGGTCCCGCATGCCGGCGAGCGTCCGTATCTTGTCGCCGATGGTGCGCGCCGTTCGCTGCACGAAGCTCGCCTGCATGCGCCGCAGAAAGTCGACGAACCCACCGAACCCACCGGCCACCACCGGGCGTGCCGAATGCCGGTGGTCCTCCACCGGGCCGGCCTTCTCCAGCTCCACCTGGTACTCCTCCTCCTCCTCCTCCTCCTCCTCCTCCTCCTCCTCGTCTTGGTCGTGGCCCGGTGCCGGCTGCATCCGCTCGTCGTAGTCGTCGAAATCGTCGTAGTGGTGCGTGGCTGGCTGGATCGCTTTCGGGGCCGTCACCGTCTCGATCGACTCCTCCTCGTACCGATTGCCGAACGGTAGCAGGGCCGCCTGCTCCTGCTCCTCCTCCTCCTCTTCCACGTACTCTTCCTCCTCCTCCTGCTCCTCCTCGGCCTCCTCGGACTCCACCTTGCTCGAAACGTTTACGAGCCGGTTCGTGTCGCCCACCGGCGGTACCACCTGCCCGGCGGTGATCCACGGTGGGGAGGACACGGCGCCACCCCTACCCGGGGCCTCGTAGTCGAGCAGATCGCTCACGGCCGCCGGAATCCACCGGACGCCGGGCGAACCGGCCGGCCCGTCGGACAGATGCGACAGGAACAGCTGGACGTGGCCGCCGCCGACGGACGCCGCCGGTTTGATCGTGGTGCTGATTGTGGAGCCGGCCGTCGCCGGTTTCAGGTGCGGTATCTCGACCCACTCGGCGCGGGACACGGTGACCACCACCACCAGCAGCAGCAGCAGCAGCAGAGACGCCTGCACCATGCTTGCGCTCGGGACGGCACACGGGAGGCAACTGTGCCGGTGGCGATGGCGACACCGCGATTACACTGCAACTGGTGTGCAACGGGACGCAACGGAAGCGTAACGCGCCCCCGCCCCCCTTTGCGCTGTGGGTGGCGAAAGTGGCCGTGTCGCCACGCGCACGCTTATTTGCGTTCTGCACCGATTGCAGCGGGTCGACCCTGTTCTGGTGGCCACCGGAAAGGAACCACATTACACGCGGAACTGCACAAACGCACAACAGTGTCGCCAACGCCAACGGGGACGCCACAAAATTGGCGCGTTTTGCGTTTGTTTACATCGATGCATGATCGTACCGGTCGTCCGTACCTTAAGGACCGTTTAGAGATCGAGTGGAAGTGACCGTTTTTGTTTCGTGTTGATAAAATATCACAGCTTCGATGGTGGTGTGAAATGTTGGTTTTCCTTACACAGAATACACAATGAAATTCCGCTGCTGGTTCGGACAGCACAAAACGAACGAAAATGTGTGTTTGTGTGCTTTGCTGCCGTCCGGTTCAGCGTGCGACGCACTGTAAAACGCTTTTGGAGCAGCCACTGCGCACCGCAAACTAGAACAGCCACCAGCAGCGGCAACCGGGCGCGCGCAATTGTGCAGAAAAGCAGCGAAACATCATCGTCATCGTCGTCATCATGTGCCATTTAGCGTAACTGCCCAACCCCTCTCGAAGGGCAGGGTCGGTTCGTTTTCTTCTATCATTTATTTATTACCTGATATATTATACTAATGCATTTCGCTGTTTCATCGTTTTTGTTTCTTGCTTTCTGTTGTGTCGCTCTCTTTTTGCTGTGTGTGTTCTTTTGCTCTTCGCGTGCACAAACGCGTCCTCTCCCCGCCCGGTTCGTCTGATCGCTCCAATGGTTGTGTGTTTGCTTGTCGTTTATTATATCTTGCTCATATGAATGATAAAACATTGATTATATCGCTAAAAACCTGCTCGCTATAACTTCGCCTTCCGTGTTTCGCTGCGCGCTGCTACTACTGCCTCGTTCTGCCTCGCTACGCCTTACAAGTACGCAATGAGACTGTCTCCAGATGTGTATTCGTGTGGGTGTGTGTGTGTGTGTACGTTTAAACTTGTATATTAATAAGCTGCAGATGTTTGCATTCATTTGTTTTATTACCTTATACTTTCTTCGTGTTCTCGCGTCCTTTAAATGTATAACTACCAGGGAGAGGGATTTTCTTGTTGCCTTTCCTTCCTTTTTCCCCGCTTCTTTTCCGCTCGGGGTCAACTCTCTCTCTCTCTCTCTCTCTCTCTCTCTCTCTCTCTTTCTCTATGTGTATCTTCTCCTCAGAGCTAGTGCGAACGTATTTAGGGACAATTATTTTCGAACGAATCGACGTCACGTCCGAATGAAGAAAAAAAAACATGCTCAGGTGTGCCGGAGCCGGGATGCTAAGGGTCAGGCGGGTCACGGCGAGGCGGGGTCCACGCATTAATAAGGGTAGATACTGCTACCCTTAAAATTGCGCGCACACCTCTCGCCCATCCGCAACCGCGTCCCTTCGCGCTCAGCCTGCGAATATCCTGCGAACAGCCGAATCAGAGCGTGCTCGGGCAAGCAAGGGTCCCGGTAAGTGCAGAGTGCATACCTTTCGGGCGCGGAACGTTGGCTCGAGCAGTCGGGCCCGAAGCGCGCTCGTAACGGCCACGGTTGCCACGTGAAAGCATTCGTAATCGTAGAATATATATATACGCGCATATGAATGTGTTGGTTAAGCATGCATCATCGGTTCTATATCGAATATATAGCGCGTGCGTGCGTGCGCTTTCCGTGCCAGCTGCCGAACAGCCCTCCTCCCCCGCCGTCTCCCTGCCTTTCCTCGATTATCCCGGACCCGGGATAACGCCAGAGGTGAGATGGGTGGCGGTGGCGTGGTGATGGAAGCAACGAAAGCTACAACACGAAAAAAAAGCACGAAAACCAACGGCAACAGGAGTAGCGAACACGCCAGGCACCGCTTGGCAATATAGTAATAGTTAAAAAAGTGTATGTCGCACTAAGTTGTACCGAAACGGGCCATGTCATTCGTTAGTTGGCTCTCTCGTGTTGAGGCTTTCACTGTTGGGTGTGTACGGGTGTGTGTGTGTGTGTGTGGGTGTAAAGCGAAAGGGAGCGCGTGAAGGAGTAAAAGCGAACGTCTGAAGGTTTCATTTGTTTGGAAGCACTAATGGTTTTTTCTGCTTAGAGTGTGCATATGTGTGTGTGACAGAGACAGAGAGTAATCTCTCTCTCTCTCCCTCTCCCTCTCTCTCACATACACACACAACAGCTCTGTCTTTTCCTCCAAGTATGCTATTACTAAGTGTGTATTTTTCACGACCTCCTCTCCAGCTGTCCCGAGAACGCTCCGCCATTTTTCTCCACCTCATAAATGCTCCGCTCTTGACCCTCACGCGCACACAGACACACCAGTTGTACCGACAACAAGAGAAAAAAAAACCACAACACGGAAAGACAATCACCTCCAGTACATGGGGATCTATTGGCTATGTAAAACTATTTTGTGTTTTGTTAATTAAAAAATTCAAAAAAAATGTTTCCGAGCGAGCTTCGGAAAACTATTTGAAACGAAAAACTCCCACACTGCCGAAGCACGTGTGTGTGTGTGTGTGCACGATGCACTGCTAGCTTCTAATAGTTATGATTGCAGATATAGTTATACGCTCTCTAATAAAAAGGGATATAAAATATGTCGATATAGAAAAAAATATAAACGAGCCGTTTCGCAGCAGGATCCGGACGAAGCAGTCCGAATCGCACACAACCTCCTGTGGCGGGTTGGCGCTGCTGCTACTCTCTCTCTCTCTCTCTCTTCATCTCGTTATCTCGCTCTCTTGCCCTAGCTGCGCGCTTACAGGTCGGTATCGTACCAGGCGGCGACCTGGTTGTTGTCCTGCGGGGGCGACGGCATCACGTCTAGATGGTCGAACGTCAGCTCGCTCGCGTCCATCTCACCGACGTCCATGTCCATGCCGTACGGAGAGGTCGGCTGGCCGGAGGACGACATGCCGACGACGCCGGCGCCGCCGCCCATCACGACCGACGACCCGGGGCCGCCGCCTGCCTGCTGCTGCTGGTGCTGCGGGCCCCCGACCAGGCCGCTGCCGGCTGGTCCACCGTTGCTGACGCTGCTGCCACCGCCGCCACCGCCAATCTCCAGGCCCTGCATCGGCGAGTCTATTGGAAGGGTGTCGTATCCTGGTTTTTTGTTGTTTTTTTTTGGAGGAGGGAAATGAAAAGAATGTGTTAATAATATGAATTCAAACGTTCATCACGGAAAGTGAGGTTAAAACTACATTACACGCGCACAACACGAAACCCGGGACGGGCTTTGGTTAGTATTGCGGCGCAGCTAGAACATACACAGTCAATAACAGCACTAAGGAAGGAGAGACGATCAACTAGAACGTGCGCAAAACACTACCGCGTAAGAACAACTCTCATCAAAACTACTGCAGCAAACTTATAACATCTAGTAAAACAGAAAAAAGCCCAAAGAAAAGAAACCATTGCCGTGTTTGTGGCTCCGATCGATGAAAAGGAACGAAACAAAACAGCATAAAACAAATTAAAAGGAACACTCAAGGCCCAACTGGGCAACGAACGAACAGACAATGTATCAAATGAACAAAACAACAACCCAAAAAAGGGAATTTCGTTGTTCTGCGCCTCTACTATACAACTAAAACAGAACAAGATGGGAATATGAAATGAAAAGAAAGCAGCCAGCAAAGTAAAAACAGAAGATAACAAAACGATAGCTAGCCGAAAAGACGACAAAACTTAACGTGGCCTCAAAGTGGTTGCGAAAATAATTCAACAAAGGTGTGCCAAATACCGAGCAAAATAAACAGAAAATACATTTTGTTAGCAATTGCCAAAACAAATGACAAGAACAACAAAAAACACACACACAATTCTAAAGCCAACGGAACCCGTTTCCTGGTTGTGGTGCTAAACCAGGAAACGACACGTAAAAGAACGGAGAAATTGAAGAAAGAAAAAATGCACAATATTCGCGTGGCCTGAGAGTGACTTTAGAATGGAAGAAACAACCAGTAATCAGCGTCGAGTGCTAGATAAAAAAATATTAAAAAACACACACACACACTCATACTAATAAGGCCAAACCGGGAGTTGAAGGTTCGTCAATTTACCCTGAGCGGGCGCGCGAATCGGCATTCGGCGGGCGTTCAAGTGGCCGCACGCCACAACGTGGATGGTCTCTCGATGGCTGCGTTGCCGGGTTTTGGTGGGGATGAAAGGGGTGAATGGATGGGGCCGGGGGGGTTGGTGCTGGTCTTGGTGGCGTTCGGAGCCATTGCTTTGTTTGCTTTCCTCTGGAACCTAAGTCTCGCGGGAGATCTGTGCGACTCCTCGGTGCGCTTGGTAGTTCTTACTGGAGGTAAGCAAAGGCCAGAGAGCAGACTAACGCCAAACAAAAGCTGCTAAATGTGCTCGTCCGCGCAATTGTAGAATGGTAAGGCTAGACGATCATTACTCTGCGACTCTAGACGCTAACTTCTTCCCACCCCTGGGATGCTAGAGGCTACCCTAACCTAACTGGAGAGTGTGTCACGGTGTCACTAAACCGCTTTTCCCTCTTCCGACCACAAGTAAGTGCACCAAACGTGTACTGAGCGAGAGAAGGAGAGAGAGAGAGTGAGGAGAGGAAAGGCAACAAGTAAGAGATCGAGCGAACGAGTGAGAGACACGTGCGTCCGGGTCTTATCCTAATAATATCTAGGCTTCTCTAAGTTTGCACGCCATTATTGCGTGCGCGCCTATATGGCGGGCGGGCGGAGAAGGATAGGAAGGAAAGTGGGAACGTTACATTTCGTTATGCATATCGCTGCCGTCGCGTCCAGTGCAAGATGGTCGACCGGAGAAGAAGGGTATGTGAGGACAGGATGTGAAGAAAGGGAACCGGACGACGGGTGGGAGGCGAAGGGTCCGGCGGTGGAGAGAACAGGGGTGCTTCTAGGTTACAATTACGCTTAACGCTGTTGTTGTTGTTGTTGTGGCTGGTTATTTGGGGGCTTTTTTTCTTAGTGATGATATATGTTAGGCTGGTTTAGCTGCAATCGAGAGACATGTGGAGAGAAAGAAAGAGAACGTGTGAGGGTGTGAGCGAAACACGCAAAGCCGGCGGTGTGAAATGAGCGAATTTGCGCCTTTATGTTGCGCTCCCGATGGTGCCGATCGTCGATCGAGCCCGTGGTGGAGCGTGATCGGTGCGGACGCGCGCATCAGCAGTCGTGCGTTCAAATCTCACTTTCAGGGGTAGTGGTGTGCGCTTTACTAGAATCTTTTCTGAGTGAGCTATGACCTTGTGAGGCGAGAGAAAGGTGTAGGTAGCTCGTGCACACACAACGAGAAGAGACAGAGACAGTATGAGAGACATAGACTTTCATGTAACATGGTTTGATTACAACGTGTTTTTCTCCAGTGGACGCTGTTAGTATCCCACACCCGTGTAGCGTTATACAATGCAAGCTAAAAAGACGCAGAGGAGACAGTACATTGCTGTTACGATAGATGGTGTTAATACGGGGTCTTAGTAGCGGCATTACTTTGTTAGTGTTCAGTCCAAACCCGTTAGACGCTGTAGTTGGCTAGTGGCTGACGGAATCGTGTCAGTACGACGTCCGTTCTTCACATCACACGAGCGTCATCTCTTTCGCTCGCTGTGTGTCTAGCAACGATATGGGATAGGTGGCTAACTACTGGTTTGACGTGTACGTACCTTGCTGGAATGCACGACCACCGTGCGAGCTGTGTACGCTCGCGGGCCCTTGCCCGTACAGACCCTCGTAGGCTTGCTCGGGGGATAGGATGTCCTGGTGTTGTCCCCCCAACCACGAAGGAAGACACACACACACACACACGCACGCACCAACAACACATAGTAAGGGGTAAGGGAAGCATACGTACCCGCGCGCGCACCAAACCGTGCAAAAGAAACCCGATCGAAGCGCGTTGTTTTGTTGGTGACCACCCGAACCAGCGGGTTTGGGGGAGCGGATGGGGACGTGGGTATGCGTGTGATTGTGGTGTATGTGTATGTTGCCGGGGTGCCAGCGGTGTGGACGCAGTGGTTGAATTTCGGGTTTTTGTTGTTGTCGTTGTTGCAAGAGGTGCGCCCAGGTGACACCAGGTTCGGCCAATTCGGTTCGGTGAGTTGCAATTTGCGGGGAGGGGGGAGCGGGTGCGGGCGCCAGCCAATGCATCCACAGTTCCAGTCCATGGCCATGGTCCCCGTGGCGTGGGGGTTATTGTTTTTTGTTGTTTTTTTGTTGTCATAAGGTGATGGTGTTGGTGACAAAATGAGGCACAGTGTGGAGGTGGTGGTGATGGTGAAAATGTTTTTGATCGGGAGAGAAAAAAAAACAGTATCCGAGGAGGAAAGTACATGAAATAAGAGTGGAAGAAGAAGAAAAAAACATATAAAATGAATCATAAATAAAAGAAAACAAATGTTTATGCGGTGACAAGTGTGTTGTGGGTGGAAGCCGCGGTTGTTGCAACCGGTGAGAACGAGGTACCAATGGTGGAAGTTAGTGTAGGTACGTGTGTTTGTGTGGCGTGATATATGTAAAAAAAAACGGAAATATAGTTAAACAACCAGAACAATGGAGTGGGAACGGACGAGCGAAAAGGAAACAGAAACCGATAAACGATGCAGGAGAGCGAAAGGGAAATATACGTGAACGGTGAGAAAAAAGAGAAAGAGAGAAAGAGGAGAGGGGGGAGGGAAAAGAGAAAGAGAAAGAACAAATATAGAAAGAACAATTTTCACACGCGAAAGCCGCAGGGAAGACATGGAGCAGACAAAAATGTACAGGAATGCGAGAGAAACGGGCGTTGGAAGGAGCAGCGACATGAAGAAAACAGTAACATACGAACAAAAACTATTCAAAAAAGATGAAAAGAGCAATAAAAAATAAAGAAAGACCGAAAAAAAACAAAACAATCAACACTAACCGATAAAGTGGTCAATTAAACAGGAGATATACAGAACGAATGTAAAGAGAGAAATTGCTATTCAAACAGAAAATGAAACTAAACTGCTCCCCAAAAGCCGTTTCTCTTTTGCTGTTGCCGTATTTCAATTTTGGAATTCATTTGTTCTCTTCCCTTTCCGAATCGAGATAATTTTAACATCCTTGCGTACAGTGCGTTGCTATCTAATCTGCTTCCTTCGAGTAGAGCGAGAACGGAAACCAAACATACACCTGGGCAGAGGAGGTGCATTAGGGTGTGCTATGGTGAAACTGAGTTAGATTGGCGTAGGTTTTATGCCATAAGTTGAAACAAAAAAAAGGACAGCTAAGCGTGTGAAAACTCCTGCATCTCAGCTCCGGGTTATGCTTCGTTACCTGTTACGCTCTATAAAGGGGAGAGCTGCTTCCCCGGGAGCATCGTCGAGAATAGGAGTGGCACGCATGTGAACGGTCTTTAGTATATTCAAACGAAGCGGTGAATAAAACACTATGTTCATCTAGCGAAAGGAGCTAACACTCATCGAAGGGGGCAGAAACTAACGATATACAAACGCACACTCACACACAAACATCAACTAGAGCCGAGCAGAATGGATACGGAGCAGACCGACTCCCACACCTGCCCGAGTTGGGTGGGGTAGTGAGAGACAAGGACAGCTAGTGACAGCGACCGAGCCAACCGAAACGGTGGAGAGCGCATCCATTTGTTTCCCTCTTGCGAAACTCCCGAACGAATGAGTGTGAGGGGGGAAAGGGGGGGAGATGGAGAACGTTCAACAAACGACGACAGACTTCCCCGCCAGGATACTGACCTGCAGGTCCGGCCCTATGCCGAGCTCGCCATTGTTCCACATGCTGTCGTCGCGGAACACGGGCAGGGTGGTCAGCTCACTGGAGAACCGCTTCTTGTAGTCCATCGACTTGTCCTCGCTCATCTTGAAGAGTACGGCGGCGGCGTACGTGGCGACGCCCTCGTTGGCAGAGTTGAGCAGCTCGGTCAGCGGTGCGGTCGCACCCTCGGCCTCGATCATCTCGGCCACCTCCTTGTCGACGGCCAGCTCGCACAGCACACCGGCGGCAACACGCTGCAACGGAAGAGAAACAGAAAAACATACAAATGGAGGGGAGAAACGAGTGAATGCGAATGCGGCCACGGGACGACAAGGCTCGTGCGAAGCATCGGAAGCCACGCCTAACCGCGGCGAGCAGATGCACTGCGCAGAAGCAGTTCCGGCAGCCTGTTGGATGTACATTTTCGGCGTGTCGCTTTCTTCACACGCCTATACCTTCACGCAACAGTATTACAGCATTTGAGCTATGGTGATACCGAGGATGTGGATGATTTAGGCTTATTTCATAATCGTCTAAATTAACCGGTTGTGAGTCACGTGCCATCAACAAGTGAGAAAAAGTCGCGTTGTATATGTATTATACTAACTTGAAGTCAACATCAAACCCGTTAAGACCTGCTTGAGGAACATAGTTTTGGACATAATTGTGTGTGTTTAAATGTATAAACATGCTAGCATTAATCGCTTCAACTGGCGTGTAAATCTCAATATAAATGTTATTTTCTGTTATTTCCGCCTAAAGCAAACTTGCCCTTACTTTGTAAAGCCGTTTCCAGACGTACCGTGAATTTCACGCTGCGATTGGCGTTTGCGAATTTTGACAGCTGTGACGTCAGAAACTCAATACGAAAACAACCGAATCGCGCTCGATTTCGTTCACGGTGAGTGTATTTACTGCGAAAGGATTTGGCGCCGCGAATTCAGCAAATAGTACAGTTTAGCAGATTGAAAGCTCCGCAATACAACAGTTTCCATGCACGATGCGGAAACTGGCAGTAATACGTGTGAAAACGGCTTTAAGATGTAATTAATTATGCACAACAGAACTTTCCTGTTGCCAGTTACAAGATACACATGAATGAAAACAATAACAAAGATGCTCCGGAGTAGAACAGTTTGGCGCAGCGCGAATTTGACAGATTCTGCAGAAACTGTGCTACGTCAAGCGCCAATCGCAGCGTGAAATTCGCGGTACGTCTGGAAACGTCTTTAGAAAGCTGTTTTGACATTCGACTAATGCTAAACTAATTCGTCAAGTGTGTCGTTTTCGATTTTCCTATACGTCGTTTTCTTCATCCCCATCGCAGCCTCAAGCGAAGTCGACGTAATCGACTTCTCGCTGGCCGGTTGCATCTTTTAACGCGACCATCATATAATCAGACATCCAACAATCCGCTAGACGCGAAACAGATGAAGGCGTGTGCGTACCTGAATATTTTCGATGTCGTTGTAGAACAGCAGCTGTACGAAGATCGGGATGACGTTCTGCGAGCGGATGACCTGCCGGTTGTACTCCTCCTTCGCGAGGATGTGCAGCGCACCGACCGTACCCTCGACGATCTCCTCCATACGCACGCCGTCGGCGTATGCGCCCGGTGGCTGCGACCCGTTCGTAGCGACCGACGAACGTTGCTGTGGGCGGGAGGAAGGCGAAGGTCAGAATTAGTCTCACGCGGCTCACACGGCCGCGACGTACAGCGCAACTCACCCGCTGCGTGTCCTGGAACGCCTTGAAGAGCAACCGCACCAGCAGGTGGATCGCACCGTGCTCGCGCAGCGGGGCCGCGTTGGCCGGGCAGAGGGCCAGATTGCGGATCAGCCCGATCACCGCCTTGATCAGCGGCCAGCGCGACGGCGGGTTCAGCAGCTTCACGATCACCGGCAGCCCGTACCCGTTGCGCACGACGTTCTGGGCCGACTCCGACTCCGGGTGGCGCGAGGTCAGGTGGCGCAGCGCGCAGACCGCCGGCTCGGTGATCTCCTCCCGGTCGCCGGCGTTGATGATCGTGCCGACGAGCGCCTCGACGCCGCCGACCTGGCACACCGTCACCTTGTTGCGCTGGTTGTTGCACGTCAGGTTGGAGAGGATGCCGGCGGCGCACGTGACCACGTTCACGTCGGACGAGCCGAGGACGGTCACCAGCCCGGACAGCAGCGTCTCCAGCCCGTCGACCTTCGTCGCCGCGTCGGACAGGTTGCGCAGCGTCCAGAGGCAGTTCTGGACGAGCCGCTGCGACGGGTTGCCGAGGTGCATCGCGAGCGCCTGCATGCCGCCCGCCTCGACGATCGCCGGCTTGTTGCTCGAGCAGACGGACAGCACCTTCAGCACGCGCGACGTCGTCCACAGCAGCTTCTCGTAGTCGTACGAGCGCATGATGCGCACCAGCTCGCTCGGGCCGGTCGACGCGAGGATGATCAGCTTGCTCTCCTGGTTGCCGTACGCGAGGATCTGCAGACAGTCGGTGACGATCGCGAGAAACTTGACGTTGTTGCGCTGCAGCAGCGCCACCATCTTCTGCAGCCCGCCGGCCAGCCGGACCGCCATCTTGCTGCCGTCCTGGTGCAGCAGCAGGTTGTGCAGCGTGGTGATCGCGTAGAACAGCACCGACTCGACCGGCGACGACAGCAGCTTCACCAGCGCCGGTATGCCGCCGGACTTGAAGATCGCCAGCAGGCCCTGCCGGTGGTGCGACAAGTTGTGCAGCGTGCCGACCGCGCCCTTCGTCGTCTCGAGGTCGTTCGAGTTCGAGAGCGCCCGGACGAGGGCGGCCACCATCTGCGGGCTGTTCATGATCGCGTGCCGCGACGCCTCCTTCTTCGACAGCTGGTGCACCATCATGGCGGCCTGCGACACCACCACCTGGTCCTCGTCGTTCAGCAGCTTGATCAGCTCCGGGATGGCGCGCGTCGCCAGGTCCGCGTCGTCCTGGTAGTTGATCAGGTTGACGACCGCGTGCTTCAGCATCTGCGACGGCTCCGCCAGGCGCTGGACGGCGGTCGGCTGCTGCGGGTCGAACTGTGTCGACGGGATCTCGATGCCCTCCTCGAGCGTCTCCGGGAACATCGCGGCCCGGACGCGCTGCGAGCGCGTCTGGCTCAGCTGCTGGTTCATGTCGTCCACCTGGTCCTGCGTGAAGTTCTGCGAGAAGCCCTGGTCCATGTCGAACATCAGCGGGTCGTCCTCCATGTCGTCGTCCTTGCCGCTCAGCGACGGCACCTGCGTCACCGCGCCCGAGTGAATGCCCGAGTCGCCGAGGTACGAGTTCTGCTGCCACATCAGTGTTTGCTCCTTTGCCGAGGGCATCGGCATGTCCGACGGGTTGTAGGGATTATGAGACACTGCAGGAGAGGGGCGAGAAAGACGACGGGGAAGATCGTTAGTCGGTATGTTTCCGGACGCGCTGTTCTCTAGCCTACTGCAGCAGCAGCTACTTCGGGGTTAGCAAAACAGCGAGCTAGAGCACAGGTAGTGTCTAGCGTGTTAGTAGAGTTCGACGCGTGCTAGAAGTGGTCAGAACATCACCTTTCGCCTTCAGCCCCGTTCGGAGGCGTCTGAAGGTCTTTGGGATCGGCTGGACGATGTGCGAGAAGCCTTGTCGGATCATGCGGGCCAGCGTCATGGTCCGTGGAGGCACACCTACAACACCACAACAGTCGCTCGTACACGGACACTAGAACTCCACACTGCCAGCAGGCGAGATATCGCCTCCACGTAGCGTACCGTACTATTAATCACGTGCGGGAAACGAATTGATCAGCAGAGTTAGCCATAATTAATATGATTGAACCAATTATCGAACTTCCGCCGGCGAAAGCAATCCATTAGCCAACGCAAACCGGGCACTAAACCACGCGTCACAGCCCAGCAATGCTGGCAACGAAGTCGGAAGTCGCCGAACCCGGGGAACAAAAGCAACAAAACCGAAGACAGGTGGAGGTGTGTGCGTGGAAGCCATACTGGATGTAATGCAATCGCGAATTATCCGTCATTTAACCACACCATTTCCTTCCCCGCGCCCTCTCCAGCACGTAATATCCGATTTTCGCCGGCATTAAGTGAACCCCCTCCCTAGCCTGCAGGGACATAAAAGATCTTGAGATGAAAAGAAACTCTCCATCCGCAACAAAAGCCGCTGCCAGTCGTTGCGAGGTGTGGGTGCGAGTGACGGCTCCGATTTGGGTGGATGTGTCTGTACCTTTCCGGTTATTTGGATTATAGCTCCTGTGCTATGTAAACCCCTCGGCTAATGCGCTGGTGTGTGGCGCCGCGAGGGAAGAGGAGCTGGCCGGAGGATACCCTCCTGCTCGAGCGGAAACCAAACCGATTAGGATGCTTATAGCCGAGCTTCATCGAGTGCGTATTTTTTTGTTGGGTGTTTGTTTTTTGTTGTTACTGATGCTGCTGCTTCTTCTGAAACACTTTTTGGTCCTTCGAACCGGATTTGCGATATCTTTTACGTCTTGAGCACCGTCGCCCACTTGAAGTGCTTGAGCGGAGAAGTGTGGACGAACAAAGCGTCCTAAAACAAACAAGCGTTTGTCCCAAAAAAAAGATATACCTAGGAGACGCTGGATGCGACAGAGCGGAGGGGAAGGATAAGCTAGATTAGGGCGCGCAAGATGCACCCACAACCTCATCATCGTCTGCGCCGTTGCCCATTTCCGCCATTTCTGGCCAATTTCGGGGCCCTCACAGCTCCCGGTCACTCTGGACGGAACCGACCCTTAACAATAACTTCCGCCACGGTTGGTTTGCTTCGCAAAGACCACTCGCCACACACACTCAATGTCTGGGGAGAGGGTGGCTGGCGTAAGGACAGCGTTACACAATTTCTTGCGACCACCGGAAATCGTCTTCCGTCTTGAAGACGCTTCCCCCAGGGAGTCCCCCAAGGGAGTCCCGCGCAAGCAAATTGCAAAAGATGATCCAAACACACACACACACACACACACACACACACACACACACACACACACACACACACACAGGCCAAGAAAGACGTCCCGAACCATCTGTAGGAGGGCGTCATCGGGAGCGGGGCAGGTGCTTGATGTTTGAAGAACATCAAAAACTTCGGGTTGAAAACGTTGAGACATGCTCGTTGACCGATTGCCACGAGGGGCGAGAAGACGTCGTTATCGGACGGAGTTGGGGTGCTCATTTTGTTGCCCACTGGAGGCGTCTTGAGATGTCTCCGCGCCTGGCGGAGAACTAATGATGTGAAGCAAATTGTGTCGTTGTGGCGCGAAAACTGCCATGAACAACGCGACGCGTTTATTGGCGCCTGTTACCTTTTTTGTTTTGTTTTGGAACGCCCCAGGAAGCGAGCGAGAAGTGCCAATAAGTTGCTGCGGCCGTGGAGCTGTCCCGAATGTCTCGGGAAGCCATCTTGGTAGCGTAGCCCTGCCCCGGTTGCGCTGGTTTGCCCTGTCCTGCTGCTCTTTTCTTACAACTCTATTATTTATAACGATCCTGACAAGCGTGCTGCCCTGATTCGTGGACATTGGGTCTGGTAATTAATTACTCGACCTGGACACTCGCATTCC
Source organism: Anopheles dirus (assembly GCA_000349145.1). Taxonomy (NCBI): domain Eukaryota; kingdom Metazoa; phylum Arthropoda; class Insecta; order Diptera; family Culicidae; genus Anopheles; species Anopheles dirus. Next base: position 4,753,897 of record KB672491.1, on the reverse strand, counting down.
CACACGGGGCTGAGTGTTAAAAGTAAACATTTGTCTGGTGGCCGGCTCGCAAACTATAACGCTAGCCTCCAAGTGGACATCAAACGTGTGTACGTACGCTCCAGACAAACTTCCTGACGTATGCTCTCTCGCTCTTGCTCGCTCTCTCTTTCTCTCTATCTCCCTCTCTCTCTCACACACCTAAGCGCAGCAGAATATAAATCATGTCCGGATCCAACCACAAACGCAAGTAGAATGCTAATCCAGCACCTATGTACAGAACCTGAAGCGGGATGTGCAAATTTCAAACTTCATTGAGCGAAAACAACAGAAAGCCGACGACACAGTGTCTCCAGCAATCTTTGTTGTTTTTTTTTTAAAACGAGATGGTTCCTACATTCGCCGGTCGCGCATATCTCCATCACCAGCAGGAGCAGCCAGCAGTAGTACCAGCGCGACATCAAACGAGCTGTCTGGGTAGTAGTAGCAGGATGCGTGTGTGCGCAGTCGACCACCTACAGATGAAGCGCTCTTCAAAACGACGATAATGGCGTTTTGATATGGAACCGGTTCCGAACCATTGCCGGCAGGTGGTGGTGGGCGGCGGCAGTACACCTTCCGTCCAGTCCTCGTCCACCCTCCGGCCAGGCACGGCAGGACGATGTTGAACGAACGCTGGGAACGCTGGGAACGCTGGGAGGATTCTGGCGCAGGGGAGGAAAACATTAAATACTTGCGCGTCCTTTGCGTCCCGGGAAAGGGTGGGCCGGGATGCAAAAGATCAAAGGGTTCGGCAGGGCATGTTGGATTCGCATCCGACACAAGCCGGCCGAGCATTCCCCCTCAGCCTGCCTGCGCGGTGTGTTGCTCGCAACCCCTCATTAGGGCCGCATGTTGTAAATCTAATTTCAATTTCAACGAAACCTCGGGATCCGTTTTCGATAATCCTAGCAACCGGGGTTTTGTTGCCGGCACGCTCTCTCTCTCTCTCGCTCTCTCCGTTTGACGTAGAAATGTCAAAGCAAACACTCTGCACGTCCGCAGAGGTACAGCGCTGTTGAAGTGTTTCTCAGTTCTGCTGTCACCAGCTACCGCATTGACACAAAATGAGAGAAAAAAACTTAATTTTTAATTTCATTTCATTGTGTTCAAGCTGTGAAGAAGTCGAGTTAAATAAATATGAACAGAAAAACAATATTTTCCTGACACAACTCACTTCACTTTGAAGGTAAACCGAGCAAAAACAAAGCGAACGCCAATTTGTTACTCCTTTACTTGCTACTACACTAGCTTCCTGAGCTGGTAGCCTCTCTTTGAACACTTTGTTTCATGTAAAATGCACGAGGGAAAGAAATAAAGCTACACCGGAGGTTAATTGATAGTTGGTCCGGTAGGGTGATCGCAGGCCAATTTCCGGTTCAGCAGAAATCATTAGAGCCTTAACGTCGCTGATTAATTAACCAGTTCTTTCTAGTCTCTTTAGAGACCCAACAGGTTGGAGAGCAGAGTGATGGCTTCTAGACTAGACTAGTGATGGGAATAACAACTCTTTTCAGGGAGTTGACTCACTTTTGCTCACTCACACCGTTGGGATTCGGATCGTTTAGCGACTCTTCGTTTAGCGACTCTTCGTTTAGCGACTCTTTTAGAATTCGGATCCCTACGGCCAGTTGTTACTCATTCGCGAGTGAGTTTTATTATAACGACTCCCGAAAGAGTCATTAAAACTCTTTATTAGGAGTTAACTCACTCTTTTCATTGCAAAGATTGAACTCACTCACTCACTCTTATTCAGCACGCACGTTGCATACTTGCCCGCTGCGTAGAAGCTAATTTACGCCAGAAAGGTATGCAACACGAACTCCCCGAACGCTCCTTTTATGTTATGTTTATGTCTTAAAAACAGAAGAAAAAATGTATTCTAAAAATCAAATTTTCTCCAACACATTCGCTGGTGCGTAAGTGGGCAAAAGCGGACAGGCGACAACCTGAGGCGACATTCCCACTTCAGTCCCACTTCACGTGCACTTATCGCTGCTACGGTCCCCTCTGCCAACGTGCACCGGCAAAAGCGCAGAAACGCATCAAACCCCCTCCCGCACAAAAGCAGCCCGTTACACGCCGTAAAATGTCAAAGGGAAGCACGGCACCGAGGTGCGCTGAATATTGCACACCCCGAAAAGGGGTTCGGGTGGGACAATATCAATTACTACATAATTACGACACAACACGCGCGCGCACCATTGTCACCGCTGTGGTCGTGTGATGCGGCCGGCCTACCTTTCAGGCGCGGCTCGCTCTTGGACTCGATCGATTGCGCAAAATGGTGCCCTCCGGAAGCGCACCGGCCAAACTCGGGCGAGAAGAGTGTTTGAAAACCGGATTAGTCGCGTGCGTGCAGGATTTGTTTGTCCACGACCAATTCTCCCAAGCGCTCCCCCCTGTCCCGGGGGAGGAAGGATTACGCGCAAATCGCAACCTCGCCGGATGAGTCCCGTGCGTGCGTACGTGCAGCCGGATGAGAAGAATTCCACACTATCTCTATCACCGGACCGAGAGAGAGAGAGAGAGAGAGAGAGAGAGAGAGAGAGAGTGCGAGAGATGACATTCGGGCGATTGCAAATGGCGCCTGGCGAGCCAAAGCTCAAGCGGGGAGTAACGCGCCGGTATCCGTCACTCCGCTTGCTTCGTTTTAAAGTTCACACCCTGGAGGTGGGCCAAGGAAGGAGGGGCGGCCACCATCCCACCGCCGAGAGGAGGATTTTCCACTTCATCGACGAGGGAGCAAATACACCGGAGATCAAAGGAAAACTTTGGCAGCCAAGCGACCGGGAAAGGGAACACCATCATCATCATCCTCATCAGCCCGACCCGACCGAACCTTGTCATGAAACGGATTTTAGAGTCTGCAACGCAGTGGAGAGGGAGAGAGAGAGAGAGAGAGAGAGTGGGTGGGCGTGTGCGTGTCCCTCGCAGGCAAAACCGAACGACGCAGGCACGTGTAGCAGGATGAAAGGACACGCTTTAAATCGTACCACCGGCGGGCTCGGGCGCACCACCACGCAGCAGTCAAAATTAATCAAAATATGTACGCGGAGCCGGACGCGGCGCTTCCTTCGCAGTGGCCTCACGTCTGGAAGGAGTCCGGGACGTCTCACCGGACGCTTTGGTCAGCGGGTAAACAAAGCGGATCTGTTTGCTGCCCCACTCAATCTGGCACACGTCCGAAGCCGTGCCGTGTTTACACTTCCCATTTGTGGCCCCGAGACTGGGCACTCCCGGACACCGTCCGTCCATCCGGCTCGAAGGACCCGAAACTGGACGCACCGGGGTGCGGGCAGCGAACCGCAAAATGAAGGCGATCTTCCAGAAACCCCGGTGACTTCCCAGGCTACGATAAGCGCACCGAAAGCCGGGCGTAATCCACCGCCGGTACAAGATCGGGATCTCGGGAAGATGCACCCAGCGTCGCGCGCCTCGAGGGGTTTCAGGTAATCGCTTTATCCCTAATAGCATTCCAAGCCGTTTGTCATCAACTGGCCCCCTCGACGTGTGCGAGACGAGCGCGCTGATTTGCACTCGACCGCTTGCCTACCTTTCAGGCGCGCACCCACGAGTGAGAGCGAGAGAAGGCCGACGTCGCGCTCAACCTACTTCCCGCGAAAACATGGCCGCCTGTCAGGATGACTTCGGGCTAGTATGGAACGGCGAGAGCCCAGACAGGGAAGACTTTGCAGCAGCAGCAGGAGGAGGCCATGGAAATAAAGGCAACCCTCGTGTCTCATCTGCGTGATTAGGAATTCTCTTTGAAGTTTCCAACTGGCTGGTGTGCCGTGGTGCGTGTGTTTGTGTGTTTTTGTTTCCTCTCTTCCTGCCTCCCTGTGTTGTCCTCTCCACGCCGTGCCGTGAAGAAAAGAAAGAAGAAAAAACGTTTCGAGCGTAGGGCTTCTCGGTCGCGTTTGCCGTTCCCCGGTGATGTACATGTGCACGTGGCAGAAGTATGCGAAACAGACCCAGACCGGTGAGCCGTGTTGCGGGACAGGCGACAGGGAGAAAGTGTGGAACACATGTGCACGCAAGGATGAAGCGAGATCGGGCATCGCTCACTTCATCTTCGGTATTGGGGGGAGCGCGAAAGCGAGCGAAAGAAAGCGCCGAACAGGAGGAGTACAACACACACTTCCGGGGATGCTACTTTATATGCTTTCCAATGCACCCGAGCAGCGGAAAATGTATTGCTGCGAAATCTCGCCGCCCCAACGTCGAATGTACGCCGGGAGTTCCCTGAAATTGCGACGAGAATTGAAACGTCACCCGCTCGAAGCCCTATATTTTGAGGTTAGCTTGACGTCCGGACATGCGACGCCCGTCGCACGGAAATGAGCGTTTGATTGCGTCGTCGGGCCCGCAGGAACAAGTGGCCCGACACCAAATTATAGGCCCATCCTCGGCTCCTCCGACACTGCGCCACGCCTCAATAATGCAAAAAGTCAGTGCTGGAACAGCTGTTGCTGCGAGTAACCGCAGAATCGCAATTAACTATGCATTGACACCACCACCGTCGCACCATGGGAAGAGTTGCAGGTTGCGCAGGCGATAATTGAGACACAGCGGACCGGGACCCCCGCAATGGTTCCAGGTACCTACGGGCGTGTAATTATTGCTGGAACGACAGGAGGGATTTGATCGCCATCCGGGCTATTATCCAATTTTGTTCCCCGCGAATGTGATTCGCCGCCAATTAAGGTCCTGCGACGAGCAGGCGACCTCGCTTGGTGCAGTTCCACAGCGCTGATGTTTGATTCAAAAGTGGACCTAATAAATTATTATAGGCTAGGTACGGTACGGCCAGCAGGACTCTTCTCCGTTCGTTCGTGTCGCCAAAGTCTTCGGACATGTTTTCTTCAGGTTTGATGGCACCGTCGCGTCATCAACACCTTTCCGAGCGAAGCAGAAATGAGTTTTTCACCTTCACCGGGCCACGCTAGCAAAACGCCCGCTGCCTGTTTTTGTTTGAGTTTGATTAAAGTGAGAAGAGCGTGACAGATCGGGAGGAAAAACACGAACCTAGGGGGAAACCAGCCTGCCTCTGCCCGACCGGTGCCTGATGATGGTGGATAATTTTCTATTTTCGACCACTTTGAACATTTCTCTCCTCTCTTCCTCTCTCTCTCTCTCTCTCTCTCTCTCTCTCTCTCTCTTTCACTCTCTCCCTCCTGGCAGAGGGAAATATCGAAAAGAATATTCGAAAGGATCCACAAAAAACGTCAAAGCGAGGGTGGCGGAGTACAGGTTCCTTTGATCTTCGGTTGCTGCAGATTCCGCGTTCCTTGTTTTTTTTTTGTCCTGCGTTGGTTGAAAGGACGAGGAACGGCGAGCCCCATGCCACGCATCGCTTCCCCCCCACCAGACGAGCGTTCCGTAAAAGCCTCGGCAAAGCAGCTAAAGCGCGCGCGCGCGCGCTGCCGTGGTTCTCTGTAATGTTCCCTCTCTTTGAAGGTCCTTGCCGCTTTGAAGGTTGCCCATGCCAACCTCCCCCAAACCCGAAAACGCCTGTTACCGTTTCATCTTATTTGAAATTTACATCCCGACTGGCAGAGACGCGCTGCTCGTGCGGTGTGTGTTGGTTGTACGTTTTGCTTTCAGGCGACAAAACGCTGAAAACGTCTGCTGCGGCACATACACACACACAGCACACAGCACAATTTAGCTCGAAAGCAAAACGTGCTCGTTATGCACGCGAACGAAGCGAGCCGCAATTTCCTGCCCAGACATGATCATTTCACCGCCACGCACGATGAGTTTGTTGCTAGCCGATACTTTGCAGCGTTTTTTAAAAATAATATTGATGCCTCCAGCACACACGAGAAAAAAGGACTATTTTTATACGTAACAAATACACTTATCACGATTGTGTTGTTAAATACGTGAGTGAAACATAAATCAAGCCTGTAGCTGTTCGCTTTTGAAGCGGTTTAAACGGCATGATTCGCAGCGACCGGATGGTACAGTGGTCAGCTCGCTCGTGACGCGCCGGGCCGGTGTAGGTTCGAAACCCGACGGGACGATTGGGTTAATTTGTGGCGTAATTGTTTTCACGGCGTTGTTCTTTCCCTAGGAACTAGGATCTTCCAGCAAACTAAGCAAACCACTATAGATTGGATTATCATCCCTGCAACATTTTGACAGATGATCTCTTGGTTGATGCGTTGAGCGTTGATGAACTTCAGTTTTCACACACTTTTACTAGTATTCTAAAGTATTCTATACTATTTCTTCAGATTAATATTTATTCTTTTTCAAACTAAAACTGGAACGATCTAAAGAGCTGCTCTATCGCCGTAGCAACCGTAACCGTCAGAATATTGGCTCCGGGACGTGTGTTTTGTGTTAGCTAGGAAGACTGCATAGGTTAGGTTTTCAATGCTTTCAAAACATCTACTAGGAGAACAATTGCTCACAACATCCTTGTTCGTTCCGCATGGAGAGCTTATTGTATAACGCTTATCAGTTGGCAGCAGGGCAAGCGAAAATCTGTTAAGCTGACATTTGTACCGTCAGTTTAAAACCCAAACAATCAGCCCCGCCGGGCGCTTGGCGCTAATCGGAGGTCAGCGCCGGAGAAGGCAACTGAAAATAACGTGCAATCGGACGTTCAGCCAGCAACCGGTGATCCACCGCCGATTGGACGGGTGGTTGGAGTTAATGAGCATGCACAGAGTGGCCCATAAAAGTTATACAATAACCAGCAGCAAACAGACAACACGCGAGTCTACGGCGAATATCAGGGAGCGGTTCAATATACTTTACGACGCTTGCCGGCCCAAGGGCGGACGTTGGGTGACAAGTTAGTAGCTAGGGTTAATAAAAACTTAATTGAAATCAGCACGGTTATGCCGTAAAAACTCGCAATTTTAATTGATTTAATCCATTAATACATATCGCTTGGGAAACTCGTAAATTCTTCTATATCAGCGAAGATCGTAGTCCTGCTAGCCTTCAAACATCTAGTTTTCGACAGTTGATAGTGCTGGGTCGTACGAGCAGAGCTGACTAAGGTTTTCGGTGCAGGAGCAGGGACTCCACAGCACATAGCGAGCTACATTTTGAAGAATGCAATGTCCGCCCCTAGTTGAAACGTTCTAGGACGTCGTCGAACCACCGGAGACCACGCTTACTTGGCCCACCGAGGGATACGGGCATATCAAACGTTTCAAAATAAGACAAATATCAAAGACGAAACCTTCTTCTGTTCGCCAACAGTAGAATAGGTCATATAGGTTACACGCTACTAGTAAGAACGATCAATTTCCGCTTACATTCACCCAGGAACTGTAGATACTCCATCATTTCCCGACCATGTGTGCTTGTGTGTGAGTGTGTGATCTACTTGACACCACAGTGTGTTTCACAGTGTCTATATGTGTGTATGTGTGTGTGTGTTTTTGATCTACATACAACAACTAGCGCCTACCCGCGGGCTCCCGTGTCCGGCTTTCGATTTCTCGCCAAAAGCGAAGCTCTCTTTCTCTTTTTGGCTGGTGACACCACACCCACGTTCTCTTTCTCGCACTCTCCTACTAATGAAAGTATTAAATCACTTAGCAGGCACTACACAACACACGCTCAAAACGTCAGTATATCCTCCGCGGCGGTGGAGCCGATCTTCAAAAAGCGCAGCGATCGCAACCGAGATGACACTCTGTAACACATACACGGGCGATGGCAACGATCTAATCAGGCTGGAGAGGTTGAGCATGGCGTTGTGGTTGGAAGATGGTGCACCGCCGTTTGATAGGAGATCGGTTTGTTGAGAGATGGCAGTAGGCGCTTGATATCCAGCACGTCATACCTCACAGGTTTGTGTAGTCATATCACACACACACGCACACCAATTAACATGTTTTTAGTTAATATGAGAAAGAGCGGGGCGCGCATATTGGGTGAGAGGAGAGAACACGCTTCGCGCAATGCTGTTTTGTTTTGTTTTGGTTAGGAGAAAACTCTTCGCGCCGAAACTTTTTTTTCGTTTGACAGAGCGTGAGAGAGCGGCGCCGCAGAGGTTTGAGCTCGGGTCGTTCGCATCGAAGCGCCCAGCGCGCTAGCCACTGAACCAGCGTGGTCCGTTACGCTAGTGGCGTTAATTCTTCAATATAAAGACAAGCAGTGGTTGCCTGCTTGTTTTTTGCCTTGCTATCGTACTTGTTTGGCGCGCTTCAGTACTTTCGTAGTTTGTACCTGCTGAGACATTCTAGCTCCAAAATTGTATCGATCATCACACACACACACCTACACACAGACAAACACACACAAGGAGCACGAGAAGAGGCCACCGTAGGGGAGCCCGCGAAAGAAAGCGCAACCGCGACCGGTGAACGATAAACGTTCAATAAGCGATTGTCGCCGGGACCCGTTCGCATTTATACAAGACAGTCCCGCAGCAGCCGCGCGTTGCCACAGGACGACTTTGCTGTGCCACATACTGCATGCACGATGGAGAAAAAAAGCCCGTCAACGCGGAAGCGAGAAGCAGCAGTGCGCCACGTAAAAGGACGCTTCGTTCGTTCGTGTAATAAATAAATAAAAAAAGACACAAGAAGTGTGCAAAACATAAAACTCTTTTTTTCTGTTTTGCTCGCTGTTGGGTGATGCGTTGAATATGATTTTTTTCTTCTCGCTGTTGTCGTTTGGCTTTGCTTGGCACTGCCGCCTCATCTTCCACGATTTAGCGCCACGGGATAACGCCATTACTAGTCGTCGGTCTGCCCACTCTCTACCCATCTCCCTCATCCTCCTGCCCGTGTCCTGGCTTGGTAGATGTGGGCGGCAAGAAAAAAAGCAACAAATCGGAAAACTGCAGCCATTGCAAAATCCGAAACAAGCCGTGAACACGGAAAGCAGGACTTCCCATGACTTCCCCGGCATGCCGCTTTTGCAGGGGAAAAAAGCGTGCACTCACACACACACACACACGTGGGCGCGCGCGCGCGCGCTTTTGGTGTTTTGTGGGTGGCGAGAGGGATTTCTGTAGGTTAGTGTTGCGCATTATGCTACCGGCGTGGTCTGGCGCAGCGTGCACACATCCTACCGCGTAGATCGGCACCACCAATCAACCGGCAGCGTTCGCTGATATCCCTGCCCATCGCACACGAAAAGCAAGACAAACACAGCGCCACACACGGCGGGAAGAAATGGGAAGAAAGGCTTCCGGTCCCGAATTCCGGAGCACAATTTGTGTGCTGTGCTTTTAATTTTGTCTCACAAAATCCCAAACCAATTAGAGTCAGTTTCTCGGGGCAAGATGTTCCTTTAGGGTATCTGTAAAATTTGTATTTTTTTCTTTTTTTTTAATAACCGCCCACTACCGAGGTGAGAAATATCGAAGTTACAACCAAATTTTTGTAAAACACCGAAATTTTCGTATATTTTCGCCCACTTGTAGCTACGCGTACCTAGTGTCGGGTGCACTATCTTTCGTCCCGAGTCCGCTGCGCTCTGGTGACCGTTGCGGTGGAAGATCGTGAAACGTGAACCTTGCAAGCTCGGTTAATCGGACCGGAATCAAAACTCGGATCGGAAACAAAAAAGCAGTGTGCGAAGAAAGGATGTGCGAAAGGAAGGATTGCGCCAATGGGCTGCTAAAACTGAAGATGAGAGTGAGCGCACACAGAAGTCTTCAAAGACTAGTTGATGATATACAAAAAAACAATGTTTGAAACAAAGCCGGAGATGATTAAAATGGAGTTGACTAAGAAAGCACACACACACGCACTCAAACACAAAGCAAAACACCGGAAATCGAACCACGAGCCGCGTACACAACGTACCATACACAACGTAACGCCGTAACAACACGATTTCAGACACTAGCAGACACTGTCGGAACTTGCGGAACTTGCTCCTAAATCCTTGCTCCCTAGAACCAATATTCAGTTGGTCGTTCTATGCTTCGCTTTTTGTTGTTGCTGCTCAATATGCAATCTACCCGAGAGCTGGAACTCGAATCTCGCTCCGGGCGCACGAGAGCACGGGAAAGACGCGCGCGTTACACCGTTCACGGCCGTTGACGCAATAATGCGCCAGGCCCGGCCGGACCGGGCTTTTACAGCCAGCATCGGGCTGGGACAAGGACTCCGACGGATGGCTTTTCCCCTTCTCCGCTTTCTCTTTCACACCCGGGCCGCCTACTTTCACCTTCGCGCGACAAGGACGACGGCAATCTGTGGCCGCCATTTTGTGCCGGTCGTATCCTTTCGCCGTGTTGGCTCCACCTGTTTCGTTTGGTTGGCCGCCGCGTGGGAGTTTTCTCCCCAATCGGCGCCAGTGTTGTGTGTGTGTGAGTGTGTGTCCCCCTGTCATTCGCCGTAAGGGATAAGGACGGCACGAGTCGGGTTGCGACAGGACGAGTTTGTGTTGCGTGTGCGCACAAACTCCCACGACCTCCCCAACATAGTATACCGATCGTGCACAAAAAGGGGAACAATTCTTTCGAAACACACACACACACACACAGCGCGCGGCCATTTTCGTCCTCACTGTTCAAACCCAAATACCAAAGCTAATTCCACCTCCGCGCGAGTCCCGAAAGTGTCGAGTTCGAGTAATGGCTACCACATGTGCCGCCGCGGCGGCGGCAAAGGACGTCGGACGGGTGTCGAGAAACAGGAGCTCGGCCGTCCGGGAAAACAAGTCCGCTTCGCACCGATTGCGCACCCGCCGGCAGCAGTTCGGGGAAGGCTTTGCCTCGAGCAGGTCGGGATCTGCCGGCCGTTTCTGGACGACCGTTTCCAACGCGCGCCCTAGGGAGCTCGTGTTACGCGCGCAACAAAGTATCTCCTCCCCCACACGCATCACGTACTGACACGCAGGGTCGTGGAGGTACCACGCCAGACAGTATGTCTCGCCGTGGAGAAGACGAACCTGCAAGTCCGGCCGGGTCAATCCGTTCGAGTAATCCGACGCGTAACGCGCAGTTGTTGGGAAGCAGAACAGCGCAACGGCAGCAATAAATATGTCAAGTGCGTGCTGGTAGGGCGTACCTCGGTGAGGTTCAAACGCGCGGATGGAGACGCTCGTCACTTGACACCGTATACAAATTCAATAGATTGATAGAATTTTGGAAGAACTCATTTTTAGAGTGTCGGACGCTTGTAGGAGATTAGCCTGCTATTGCGGTAACACCTAGTGTCATACCATTTCCGACATCTAATCTGGCTTTTAAAATTGTATTGGATTTTTTTGGAAATTTCAACATATTTCTTTTGGAATTTTATTGTAATTTTTCGAACATTTTAACATATTTCATTTTTTATGATTTTACTTTTCAATTTTCAAAAGTGTCGGATACTCTTCCGACACAGAGCTACGAGTGCGGTAAGAGACAGTGTCGTGCGGTGTTCAACTTTTGACGAAATTGATGAAAATGAATATTAAAAAAAATATTAATATGAAACTTTGCAGTTTGTGGAACATTTGGATCATTTCGACATTTTAATTGCGGAAACAAAAGAAATGCCCGCCTTGTTGATTCTCCAAGCAAACAAAGCCGTGCTGAAGTTTATTGAATCGCATCCCAACAAACCTCAAGCTACTGGATGGGGCTCATAAAATATGCGTCCCACAGCCTGCGCGGAGTTTGAGGACAATCGACAGCTACGATCGAGTTAATCGGACAGTCCCCGTGCGTTTCTGCATCTGTCGCCACCCAGCGATAAATGCATACTTTATGGCTTTATGGCCCGACCTTGTCAAGGGCACGTCACGGGTCTTAAAATGTAGCCAACTGCTGCACGTGTTTCGCGCTGGAATTGCGACCATTAAATCGATCTGCTCGCAATAAAATCTTAACCGGATAAAGAACGAAAACGACTGATAGTACTTACTTGTTCTATTTTGCGGCATCTGATAGCTCATGCTGCTTTACGAGCGGCGATCACTTCCACGCCTGCTGCCCGTGTTGATAGTTGCGTGAGGAGGACGATTGATCGTGGATGTCCGACGACGACGACGACGACGACGACGGCGAGGTCCAGCGGTCCATATGTGTCCGGTGTGCGTTGATGGTTGAGTGTGGGAGACGGGATATGTCCGGGGGCATGTGGTATAGGGGAAAGACAAAAAGGTAGTAGCAGCATTTAGTGTCGTTCGAAAGTAATCAGTATCTCAAGTATCAACATAGAATATCTGTTTTGATTTGTAGAACCTACGGCTTTAATTGAATTCTTGATACTAGAGCTTAGTTCTAGAACAGAATAACTAGATCTCTTGAGATCTGCTTCGATAGAACTTCGTTCCATACGCCCAAAAGCTGTCAACTCGGATGATCCAACTAAACGGGACATCTTCTCAACAGGATCCGTCCTGCTCCGTATCCTGACAAGTTGCAATTCGATCTCGTTACAGCACAGAACAAATTTCTAATTTATTCAGACCATTCTTTGTCCTGTATCAGTGCGCAAGCAATGCGACACCTCACTCTATTCCTTACTGGTTAGCGGCACACCACTTTAGCGAGCTAACCTTGACAATATGGGACGGCTAGCAGACACTGCGTCTAGCTAGTCGGCATATGAGCTGTGAGGACGGATCAAACGCCTTCGAAAAAAGGGAACAAATTACGGCCGGGAGCTGCCGGGTAACTCGGTAACTGACATGTCGGCGACTCGATACGCTCCCGAGCAGGAGACATGTTTACTGCAAACACATGTTTCGTCGACCTTCGCCAGGAGGCAGGTAGCGTGAAAATCTGTTCCAGCCGCCTAAGCTGTTGCACTCGTTGACATGTTGCTTATTGGTGGGAACAAGGGCCCTTCGGCAGATACACAAAGCTACACAACGCACGGGAGGTACACGAAGTGCGCGTCCAGAAGCTTGACAGCGCTGGGAGGTTGTGTGCGGAAATGTGCCCAACATGTGTGGAATTACCATACGCCGGTGACCTCTTCGTTGTACCAAGCCCAAACCCATGCACTCGGCGTCCTGCATAGGAGAACGCACAAACTACACCGTTCCAAGAACGAAGTGACGTGAAGTTATTTACGGGACGGTCCGAATGAATCATCCGTTTTGATGGAACAGCAACGACTCGCTGCTGGTGAGGGTGAGGTCACATGGTTGCTATTCTAAGCCGTGCGCTACACGCACTGCTGGCTTGTAGCACCTTCGCTCGAAAGTGTTACTTGAGTGGATCTCACTCCCCGACTGACTCCACCACAGCAGCACTACGATCACAAAGAGAATCGGCCGTCCAGCGCTTTCCAGCGTGAGCCACACCACACACACACGCGCGCGCTAACCATCCAAAAACTTACGATACTCCGCGCGCTGAAAGATGCCCGCTGAAGAGATGATCGTGCGACGCACTCACGGAACTGGTTCGCCTGCAACTGAGGATCATCGCTGGGTGTTCCGCCCGCGTAACCCCCAATATCTGGAACGGTCGCCTGACTCACGGCTTTACCTGGGATTCTGAGGCTCAGAGTTCAAGCAAGGAACCGATCACGACAGGTAGAACGGTCAGGTCGCAACTCATTCCAGGACATTGTGATACCTGCGGTTCGGTGCCGTTGATGTTCCCTTCCCATTGCTGGATGAAACATTCCGACACATCTTAACCATTTATATGGGATAGAAGCTTTCGTCCCTAGGAACTAGATCTCCTAAACCGCCACTGAGCAGGGCTCCAACAGATCCGAAGTGTTGGGAAGCTCAAATCAAACCTAATGAGACGTCGCTGTATCGCCAGGCATCACAATTCAATCACCTGTGAAAGATATTCTCATAAACCCGCGATGTACCGCCGCAGGCTACAACTACAAACACGGAACCCACCTCTCCCCATCCGTACCCAGCCCAGCCATAGGCTAGAGTCGGGTTGTACGACCCTTTGTGCTTACTACACCCAAAAAGGTTGTAGAATGAAGGAACGGAAAACGACGGGCTGCTCGTATGAATGGACGGGGACGCGTGTATTGGTACGGGGCACGTAGCAAGAACTTGCTCCGTGCGAAGAATTGGAAGAGGCGACACCGGAAAATGGCCTCCGTGGCGTCCTCTGTCGGACGGTAGCGTAAGAATCGTTTCTCGCTAGTGTCCACTGCTTTCTTTTAATGTCGTTTTTTTCCTACGCCGGGTGGAGGAGTTGAGGAGTTGCTGCCTTCCCTTGGAGGATTGGAGGATGGTTGCACACCGATTATCTTTAGAGACTTCCTTTGGAGAATGTCCCATTCTCGCGTTATTCCAATTGCTATCTTTCCTGACGTCTGGAGGGAGTGTTGCTCCAGATCTCGTTAGAGACTTTCTTGAAAAATCACACTCTCGCGTCACATTCCAATTGCCTTCTTTCTTCACTCTCATCCACCCTTGTGGCACGCATTGCCACATCGATGCTAATAGGGGTTTTCATTGCTTGTCTCCACATTAAGCAAGCAAAAGCGCATCATCATGCAACGGGGTTGTTGTAGCCTCCCCCTCCCTCCCTCCCTTCATCTCCCTCTGCACCTCGCACCTTCACCAACAGCCTCTCTGAGGCTGGGTTTAAATACCAGCGACATCCCGACATCCGTCGCCTGGTAAGAGAAGCAGGCACTTCAATGCTTATGCTGCCTGCTTCGTTTATGCTACCTGCGTTCTCGCTTGCTCTTGCGATGCTGGTTGCGAGTGCTGCATGCTACCAGCACACACACACACACACACATGCAAGCAAGTGTAGCATATGTATGCTGCGCTGCGCTCTGTGGCATTCTTTACGACTTCTTCGGACGGACGGAGACCCTTCCTAGCACCCGTCTGACACACCCTTCGCGCTCTGCGTGGCCCATAAACCAGGGCCACAAACACACGCACACACCACGCAGCAAGCCACGGACAGCCGCACACACAAACACAGAGGCGCGCACACTCGCAACCATCCATGCGTGTGTGCCGTGAGAATAGGAGCGCCCGACGAGCAGGGAAGAAGGCTAAAATAAAGAAACGGATGTTACAACGGGTGTACAGGGGGGAAGCATCTTAACTTAACCCCTTTTGAAGCAGGAAGAAAGAAGTCGGGGGTGGCGCAACGTCTGGCGATGAGCTGCATCGCTCTCCTGCTGCCCACACACACACACACACACACTCACTCACTCACGACGCACCATTGCAGAGGGGGCAACCGTGCACGGCGAAACGAACACAGACACGCACCCTCTCCAGCGGGTGTGCAGTGAAAAATCACGCACGAAACCACTTCAGCGGAAGGGTGGGCTGCGGTGGCGCCTGGCAGCCATTTTGATTTGTTTACATTCGAGCGATGCTGCAAGCGAATGACGCGTACGCGCGCACTAGTGTGTGTGTGTGTGTGTGTGGGTGGGTGGTGAGTAGTACGATGGTGGTCCGCCGTGTTTTTTTTTCTCCAAACTGTGCGAAATTTCCTCCGCGCGGAGGTTTCACCGCCGGGCACCCACCACCCACCCGCGCTCCGTTCAGAAGGCTTCTTGGTGGTGGCTGCAGTTGGCGATTAGTTTGCGACCCAGCCGCTGGTGTGGTGGTGTGTGGCGCTGCTGTGGTTTTCGGGCCTGTTTTCTTCCAATTACGCACGGCCTTTCCGGTGGGTTGAGTGAGGCGCAGAGGCAGAGGGAGGGGGGAGTTGGGGCAGTGAAAGTGGCGTCCCTCTGTGCCTTCTCGCGGCACCTTCGCGGCCGTGTGTACGAGCGTAACGCACACCACTACAGCCCCCAAAAGCGTCCGAAACGTACGCGGGCTGGAGCTCGGAGCTGCTGCTGCAGGGGGGAACAGAGGGGGGAGCACCAAGAGGACGTTGATTGATGGAGGAAATCGAGCCACACACACACGCACACTCACACACCGAGAGGAATGCGTTTTCGGGTGGAAAAACGCTGTCAGCAGGCTTTGTTTTGGCTGTTTCACTGTGTTTTTACCGTGAAAAATCACACCTCACCTTGTCTTTTATAAGCACACACACACACACACACGCATACACACAGAGCGGACGATTAGTGTGACTTGTCAGATCGTGTGCATTGCAAAATGGAACGATTAGTCACCAGGCAGCACCGAGCGAAGCCAGGAGGCGAATGCGATTGATTGGTGGAAGAAGATGGATAAGAAGAAGGTGAATGCACCTGCCGTGGCCGAGATGCACTTTTCCTGCTTCTTTTCGTGGCCCGCACCGCCAGCACCGACCCCTTTTTTCCGGAGAAGAACGCGCTTTTCCAACGAAGCAAGGCTTCCCCGAACACAAACAGCCAACAACACTACTAAAAACAGTCCCACACACACACACGGACACACGGACACTCGCTTCTCGATTCGTATGTAAGGCAGAAAACAACTCACCTATTGCTTTTTTTCTCGCTCTCTCTCTCTCCCTCTCTCTATCTCGCTCACAGGTACTCACACACGCGCACTTTCAAGTGTTTTTTTTCAACCTAAAAAAGTATGTAGAAAACGAACAAGCGTTAAACAAAAAACAAAGTGAGATTGTTTTCTCGAACCCTGGTGACGCGGTGACGCGGTTCGTGAAACGTTTTCGTGCAGCTTCTCGCACACACCGCGACAGCGAGCGTACACGCACACTGCCAGACGCCAACGCACACACGGCGCACGGGGTCGTATATTTATAACGCGCTTTCCTCGCGCTTCCCGCTCCCAGTCACCCTGTCCCGATAGGCCTTTCGCTTCCCCGAGCCGAACACTAAACAAAACAACTCTTCACCGCCCGTGGCACGTCCGCACGCACGAAGCCCCTTTCGTCACCGCTCCTCGCCGCGGGTGTCTCCAGCGCCAGCCGAGCAGCCGGAAAGCGAACGAGCACAGGCAACCTTCGCCCGGAAGCCGCGCTGCTCTTACTTTTCTTCCCCCTCGGCCGCCGTCACAAGTAACTATGGCCCCGCTTGGGCGCAGCACCGAGTCGCGCCGACTTCGCCGATCGTGACGAGTGTTGGGCGCTAGTGCACCGTGCCACCAGACGCAGAATGTTTGGAAAAACAGCGCAGAGCCAACCGTCCGCGGGCAGGTTCGCCGTTTTTTGGCTTGCCGTTCGCGTTTGATTCACGCACACGCTCGCTTTCTGGCTCACTCTCGCTCCCAACTCGAACGGCGCGCTGTTCTTGCTTCCCTTCGCCTCGTTTCAACCCCCCCGCACCCTGGGTGGTATACCGACAAGTAGGAGCAGGGCACTTCGGAACGGGTACACGGCCCGTGTACGAGACTGGCGCGAGACTGACCTACCGAGCCGTCACTGTGGTTGAAGCGTGCGAGAAAATTCGACGAAACCAGGCCCGAACGAGACGCCGCGGTGGGTCCGGTTTAATCGGCTCGGATTGCTCGATACGGAGAAGGAGCCGTTTTATTGCGGCGTGCGATATGCAAGGGCGACGGAAAGAGATGCAGCACGCGTCTCTCACGCTGTGTTTGTGTGTGTGTGTGTGTGTGTGGCACGCTCTCTTTCTCTTCCGCTCTCACGAGCCACTTACAGGCGGTGATGATGAGATGAGAAACGAGGTACAGTTTGTTGCTGTTGGACAACTTTAGACCGATCCCTAGCGAGGTTCACTACCAAGCAACTAAAACCTCGGCTCGTTGGAACCGTCTTGCTAGGCTGGAGAATCCTGCGGAGAGCACGGCGGGTGAGTAGGAAGATGAACGCTAACCCCGAGACTTCCCGAACGTCCCTACAGGAGTAAGCGAGAAGCAAGCGCACACCGCGAGAGAAGTCTCAAAAACCCCTCGGGGTAGCATAACAGTAAAACCCCGGCTGGACGTAACGGCACAGGAAAGGAACATTTCCCAGCAAGGTAGCCCTTGTGCCATCGCGATCCGATCTCTTGTTTCCAAAAAAAAATGTGACCTCCCAAAGTCTGGACACTCCGCGCGTGCGGATTCACGTCCATATCTCTCCGATTTTGTTTGAATATTTGTACTCCACATCATGTTGGCGGCGAAGACTGTGATTTCAAGCAAACTTGGCAATTGCACGGGCAGATAATCATGCAAACGTGCGGCAACCATTCCAAACATTCGAATCCAGCTCACCGGATGTTGACTGTATGTTTTGTTATTTTTTTCTTGTTGTTGCGAGAGTAAAACATCTCCAGAGAGAGAGAGAGAGAGAGAGAGAGCCTCCTCTCCTGCTCGAGTCGCCTCTCACCTCACCGGCAGTTGTTGCTGAACAAACTCGAAAAAATCTTCCCAAATTCACCTTTCTTCCAGAGGATGGTTTTTATCCCCCTATTTTCCAACGCCTGCTTATTGTAGAAGGATGGTTATCTCTTTTCCGAAACATAGAGTATTATATTAAAACAATTAAAAATCCAACTACATTTCTATCCCCCTCAAAAAGTGCGAGTTAATATTGCAAGCATTTTCTCACTCGTGCACCTGCTCCGACTCCACTGTCTGGTGTTGTTGTTGATGCTATTCACTTTACTACGCACCGTAGTAACTACGTCTCATTCTTTCTTGCTTCCCATTCGCAGGAGTGCGCACACAAATGCAAGCACTCATCTAGCGTACGCTAGCACAAACGCTTGCTGCTACTCTCCCTCTATCTCTCTCCCACATACACGCACTCTGTCTCTCTCGCTCTCTCTCTCTTTGCCTGTTCCTGCTGCGTTCGATGCCGAGAACGAGATTAAAGGACCTACACCTACCGTGACGTCATCGCGACCGTGCCGTACTTGACTTCATTTAAAAGAACGAAACATGAAGTGTACGTTAGACTGACGCAACACGCGTGGAATATATATTGTTTAAGAAAATATATTTATATATATTTTTGACTGATTTAAAATAAAAGAGATAAAATTTAGCCAGAGTTTATATTTTCTAAATACTTATAAGCTGATTTTAATGTTTTTAAGCATCAAAAAGTGCCTGAAGAAAATAGCCATTCGAATTTGTCAACCCCTAAAAAGGTTTAACTTACGGGATAACTCTCGATTACAACGATGAGAAAGGTTAGGATAGATTTTAAGGATATTTGTTCACATATAAGGTGCTGAAATAATTAGAAATGGTAGAAAACGAACCTTTCACATGAATGAAAACAATGATGAAAGTGTCCTTGCCCGTAATGGCTCAAGTTTCCCCTTTTGTGAACGGATATGAGCTATGAAAAATTGGTAAAAATACACAAATTTAAGCTAATAATCAAAAGGGAAAAATTATTTTTGGTTAAAAATTGAATAGGCAGATTTCTATTTACGTATCATTTGTTGGTTTACAGAGAGTATGAAATTAAATTTTCGGATTCATCGTTTGCTATTGCACCCACTGCACAATCTGTTTGCATATGCTTATCAAATATAACGCAAAGCTGCCTTTTATTGTATTATCCTATCCTAAACTCTTTGCTCATAGCAAGCTATGTGATTCAGTACTGACTGTTTGCTCATTATTGGCACACGTTATTCGAGAGCACACATTGAGAGTGTTTTCTGCGGCACTGCATAAACCAAATCCGTCTCTTTGTGTAGGCAAATAAATATGGAAAAATTATAATAACAATCAAAATAATACCGACAATAAATATCAACCAATAACGTTGCGTTAAGTACCATAACACCCGACACCTTTAAAAAGCGCAACAACCGATGGGAATGTTTAACCATTGGCGGCCCATTCTCGCCGCCGCCTGCCAACCGTTCAGGTCTCACTTCTCGCGCAAGTAGTCGCGCAGATCGTCCAGCTTGAACCGGTGCGCACACTCGTACGCGCGCGACACGGCAAAGTAGCCGGTAAGAAACATCAGCCCGACGATGGCCATCATGAGAAAGACGCCCACGAGCAAACTTACGAGCATGACGGATGCGGCGGTTATGAGCGCGCCCTCGATCAGCACGAACCCGGTGAACGCCATCACCGCCGTCGTCATCGTGAAGAAGATGAACACGAGGAACGGCAGCGTGAACGTGAAGATGACGATCGCGACGGCCAGCGCCAGGATCGGGTACTGCTGCAGGCTGGCGAAGATGGCGTGCGCAATCTCCTGCAGCCGGTACCGGGCGGCCGTCTCCGACAGCGTCTTGTTGATGCGATGCACTGGGGTTAGAGGGACGGAGAAAGAGCGGAAACATGAGAGATTCTGGCTTTAATGGCTTTCACAAGCACGCGGGGCATATTTACGATAGATCGACGTCCGGGACAGGATAAAGCGTGCCAAATCTTCGTTGCGTCGGTGGCGCCGTTCCATCTCTTTTGCGTTCGGTGCCTTGGTGCTCTCGGTGTAGCTCTGCGAACGTGAACAGTAGCTCGTTGGGTGAAGATGTAAACGAATTATGGAAGCAAGCCTCACCTGCGTTTCAATCCTTTCGTCTGTGGATGATGCAGGCATCGCTGAAAGATTTAATTAAAACAATCCGGCACTAAAAGAACTCAAGTAAAACGAACTGCACCGAGCCGAATGCGATTTGGAGAGCGGGAGAAAGGTCAAGATTGTTTTGACAGATGACATTTAGCAGAAACTGTCAATTGTTGCGTGGATTTGTGAAACGATATGAAATAGATCAGATAATTGAGCGTTATGAAATACAGCAGAACGTAATATTCACAATATTATTACTTTTTCTATAATCCTGAAACGCACATTCCAACCGAAAAATCGCCTCAACTATTTGTTAACCCTTGAGAACGTAATCCATCGGCTTTGACAGCTGCTTTGTTGTGACAGCAGTATGAACGACTGCGTCGACGTAAACAAAAACAATGGACCCTGTTGGGTGTGTATGGCACAGATTTGGATCTATCGGGCTTTAATTTACTTTTCTCAGTGAGCTCACGATGGCTTCAGGCGGTGGTGCCTACGTCAAACACACGGTGGTGGCCGCGTTCGCCATACTGCTGTTCTACTTGGTGGCGTTCAGGCGGCAGCAGATTCTGCAGTACATTACCCCCGGGCAGGCAGGAACGACTCAGGACGGGGAACGGCTGTTCAGCGAGCAGGAGCTGCTGGCGTACGATGGCAAGGCGAGCGAACTGCTGTACCTGGTCATTATGGGCCAGGTGTACGACGTGACGAAGGGCGTGAAACACTACGGACCGGGCGAGTCGTACCACATGTTTATCGGTAAGGTACAGGCAACCATCCCTTGGGAAGCGTTAAGCGCTAATCATAGCATTCCTCGTGCAGCTCACGACGCAACCCGGTCGTTCGTTACCGGCGAGTTCGAGCAGTATAGCGCGGAGCTGAGCGACGTGTCCGGGCTGAAGGACACGGAACTGCAGCAGCTGCTCACGTGGCTAGAGTTCTACGAAAAAACGTACCGCTACGTGGGCAAGCTGATCGGGCGCTACTATGACGCCCGCGGAGAGGAAACGACCTACCGGCGGCACGTGCTGGAGCGTGCGGCTAGCGCGAAGGACGCCGAGACCGACGGTCGCAAGTACCCTTCGTGCAACGTCGAGTGGAAGGTGGAGATGGGTACGCGCGTTTGGTGTACGACACGCAGCGGCACCGGCCACGAGCGCGGATGGGCCGGACGGCCGCGGAAGGTGACCGACGTGGACGATGACGCGCGGAGCGTGCAGTTCTGCGCCTGCGTGCCGGACGAGGAAGCGGACGCCGACCCACTGTACGTGCCGTTCCCCGGGTGCGACGAAACGGCCGACTCGTGCATCATACCGGATCAGCATTGAAATGGCGTTTAGGAATGAATTGTTAAGGTAGAACACACCACGAAGCCGTGAAAGCCGTCCAAGCGAAGCGAACAAAACTGCCTTATGCGACTGTTTTAGCTTGCAGTGCAGGTGCAATACACATATCATTAGCGCGTAAGGGGCATTCCAATGACATTAACACGATATTTACGTGGCGTTCTGTACACGCACATAATAAATGGTTGAACTAATGGTTAGACGTAACGTTTTAGAAGTGTTGCCGTTTGTATCCAGGGTGAGTTGGTTAGATAGATGCCCGATTCTCGAGAATCCGGTCATTCACCAGGGTTGCAAACAAATTCTGTTAGATTATAAATAAAGTCTACCTCAACGCGTCCATTCTACTGTTTAAAAAAGGCAAATCTTTAGGGCTTAATAGAATAAATACAACGGCGCCTACAGCATGATTATTAGACTACTACAAAGCTCCCAAACCTTTGTTCCATTACCCAGGTCTACTATTATTTTCTTTTATGTTATCTCTGATCAACTTGACCGGTTGATGTTACTTCTGGGAAAAGAATCTGTTTCGGGCTGAAGATCTTCGCAGTGGTTTGATTCATATTTAAAGAAATCTCTCTGATAGACAACTCGTTCTGTACGGACTCAGGGTCAAGACAATCTCATAACATCGTTAATAGGTTGCAGCCCAACATTCCAATCAAAACGACACATTCCATTTGATGCAGGACGCCCCTCCTTGACGAGTTCCAGGCCCCATACCTTGTTGCTCTTAAGCGGAGTGATGACCTTTCGGACTCAAGCCAATATTTCAGCCCAAGGTTCGCCTTATAAATAACCTGACGAGCTTACATTAGAAAAGCAGCCGGAAGCATATAAAATGCACTGGTCTTTTTTATTACGAAATGAAGGGGGAGATTTATTTATCGCCAAGAAACGTGATGCATAGGATGGTAGCCTTTTAGCCAATTGGTAGCATCAGGGCGCTAGAGTATAATTTCAACAAAATATAATGTTAAGTTCACGATTAATTCTTGTGTTTTTTTTATACAAAACTTCCTAAATACTGAACCGCTGCTGCACGACCACCTCCTGCCCTTGTGCCGGTCCTTGTCCCTGTGCCTGACCCTGCTGCTGTCCCTGTGGTGGCTGTTGTTGTTGCTGCTGCTGCTGCTGGGCGCGTCTACCACCGGGTTCCGGTGGCAGTCCGCCGCGCATCATGTAGTTCCGCAGGTTGTCCAGCGTGTAGTCCAGTATCTGGCGCTGTTTGGCACGGTTGTGTTTCTTCTGGTGGAAGTAGATCTTCAGCACGCCCTTCACAGCGACGAACGCGAACCCACCGAGCAGCGTCCGGTGCAGATCGTTCCGGACCGACTTGAAGAAGATCTTGCCGACGATGGTGGAGACGGTCGGGAGCAGCAGCGCGCCGCAGAAGATGCGCGTCACGGACAGTGGCTCCGACGCGCTGACCATGCTGGTCGGGTACGGTTCCGGGTAGGTCGGTGTCGGCTCGTTGCTGGAAGGAAGTGTGCACAGGTACGTTGGAGTGGTGCTCCCATCCGTTTCCCCCCCCCCGGTTGCTACGATACTCACGATACGGGCAGCATGAGCGAGATGACCGGATACTTGCGCGGATCGAACTGTCGGTTCTGCAGGAAGCGCAGCACGATGTCCTCCCAGCGGAACATCCGGCCGATGATGAGCGCAACCGGGATGGTCGGCAGGCACAGCAGCAGCGCGATCGGTTCCGCCTGCTCCATCATCGACAGGCCGCGCTCGAACCCGGTCGTCTGCAGCACGGTCACCGCGCCGAACGTGATCGCGGACCAGTAGACGGAGCAGACGACCGCGCCCGCCGCCACGCCCGGGCTCAGCTGTTTCGCGATGATGTCGAGCCGCTCCAGCAGCACCGCGAAGCTGCCCATCGACGGCATTATGATGATGTAGCGCGTCTGGCACTGCGGGCAGCTGATGCTCTTGTACGGGTTGCCCTTCTGCTTCTCGTCGACCCACCGCTTCAGGCACGACTGGTGCACCCATTTCGTTGCGCCGCGACAGTTGCACGGCTGCACCCACGGGGCCAGCTTGTCGTCCTCCTCGGTGGCGAAGCAAACCCAGCAGTACCGTTCCTCCTCCTGCTCGTCCTCGCGCTCATGCGGCGGAACCAGCGGTGGCGGTGGGTCGAGCTGTCGTGCGGCTGATGAACCCTGCTCCCCGTCGCTCACGCTCCCGGGGCCGTTTTCACCGGGCTGCTGCGGGGTTGCCGCCTCCTGGTCGTCGCTCTGCATGCTGCACGGTTAGGCGCGGGCGCGCAATGATTGCTGCGGGACGGGAATGGTGCGGGAGGAGGGAGAAGGGAGCGTAGGGAATCGCGTTCACTTGCTACCTGGCGCTGCGGAGTATTATCTGGCTTGCGCAATATTTACGAAAATTGGCCACGGAGCTTCTGCGAAAAGCGCCTATCGTTGCTGCTCCCGTTGTATGTGAACATTGGGGTTTTGACGTTTGCTTGACATTTTGAAGGGAGTTTGACGTTTTTATCAAGTTGTCGCGCAAAAACAAAACCATTTTCATTTTGCTTACCATACACATACACAAACACACATCTTCGCCTTATTATCCCCTGTTATTTCGGTATTTCGTTTTGTTTATATGCGATCACATGTTATTGTGTGTGTGCTAAGGGTGGGTGGGGGGTGGGGGGGGGAGGACAATTGTCGCTCAATGCATTTGCACTGTGTAAATACAATATTGTATTTTGTACTTTCATCAAATTGGAGCGCTAGATTCGTTAACAAAAGCGGAGACAACATTGAGGGAGAAAGTGAAAGGAAAAACGAAGTAGACGCCAATCTGCTCACTGCTTTAAATTCGCGCCATTTTCCGTGACCAATTTGCTCCTTCTCACGCACGGAAAGAGCGCCAGAAAGAGAGGGACTCACACACATGACGCTCAGGGTTTATTTACAATCGAGACCCGCTCTGCGTAGGAGCCGAGAAATAGGTTAAAACAATAGCAGCAAATGGCTGTTTTTTTTGCTCGGATTCGAGAGGGCAAGAGAACATAAAACGGAGGGCGAAAACGAAACATCAAATTTCGCCCGATTTAACGCGGGAAGCGTTCGAGCCAACCCTGCACGGTCGTTTTTCGCGCCACTCTGTCAGCTTGTGGGTGTATCAGGGGGGGGGGGGGGGTTGTGAAACATTCCCGCCACCCTCTTTCTGTCCCACTCTCATGGGATGCTTCTCAACCCCTCCTGGTTTCACACAGCTTTCAGACGCATCGAACGAGGAGCGAGAGAAAGAGAGGAAAGCCATAGCCTGGGGCTTGTCAGTTTTGACCAAAAAGGCAGGCACATGTAGAGCAAGTGAGAGGATTTTGCTCTAGAAAAAGCAATGAAACATTTTGACAGAAGACGCACCGACCCAGGAAGGACTACGGCTGCAGTCCGCGGTTGTGCCCGATCTCCGTCAGGTCCAGCTCCTCTTGATCCAGCCAACGAGCTCGCTGCGCTCCTCTGCGCCTCGTGCCGAACGGGTTGCTGGCGAGAATCTGGTGGAACAAGAGTCCGGCATCCTCATCACGTGTCCCAGCCAACGTATCCTTCCGGCCTTCGCCACCGTCCGGATTTCAGGTCCGCCAAACAGCTCAGCTAGCTCGTGGTTCATTCTCCTCCTCCACACACCTTGCTCGCACACCCTACCGAAGATAGTCCGTAGTACCCTCCGTTCGAAAACAAGGAGGGCATTGGCGTCCTCTGTCAGGATGGCCCATGCTCCGCCGTCTGGAACCTAAGTTTGTTGATACAAATCCAGCACACTTTTCTACTACACAAGAGGGTAAACTGCGGTGCGGTGTCTGTCAAACTTCGCACACCAGAGGTCGCCCTGCGACACGCTCCAAACCCATCTCCTTCTTAGCCCACCTTGGGTTTTGACACAACCGAAGCGTAGCCTGCCCACAGCGTGAAAGAGGCTTGGGAAAGAATTCGCGCACAAAAATCGCACGCTCGGCTGCGGTACCAGTGAACTGTGGCGGAAAGCATTCGCGCGGCGTGGGTGAAAATCGTAGCAAGGGCCCGGTGAAGCGTGGGCCACCCGTGTGGCGTGCGTGCGTGTGTCTGGTTACCCCGGTGATATCCTTCGGCCCGCCCGGGCAGGCCACGGCGAGCGAAGTGCGTCTTATGCCTGGTCGAAGCCGAACACTCATGTGGTGCCCGCCGGCGTCACTTCATTTTCTCGCCCGTACGTACGCCCCGTAGCAACAAGCAGCGGAAGCAGAACCGCCATTCGGTGCGAGCGGTGGCTGGCGTGGGTTTCGCGCGACCAGCAAGCAAACGGACGGCAGAGCGGCAGCAGCAAACAGCAATCAAACAGTAAGCGACTCTCAACGATGCCCCTGCTCAGGCGGCAGGTGCTCCAGAAGGCGTCCCCTTCGGAACGCCTGAAGGACAGCGACGAGGTGCTGTACTGCGAGGCGACCGGAGAAATATTCAGCAACTATGAGTAAGTACACGTCCGCCTCGGCGTGGAGGCTTCCGCTTCCGGTTGCTTCGCTGCGCGTTACGCGTCGCAGCGGGACCCGTAGGCTGTTGCATCTCCCTCCCTTTTGAAAGTGGTAGCGCGCAAGAAGAGGAAGAAGCAGCAGCAAACGCTCTGCTGCTGCTGCCGCTGCTGCTTTTACCGCGGTGGAAGAAGCAACGCGCACTGATGCATTTTCTGCACTTCGCTCGTCGCCCGCAGGGACTACTTCCATCGCGTCATGCTCATCTCCTCGATGGTGTGGAGCTGTGCGATGACGGGACGCCCGAACCTAACCTACGCCGAGGCGATCGAGTCGGAGAAGACGGCCCGAAAGGTGCTGCGCACGTTCCCGAGCGCGGTGAAGGGCCCGTTCCTGCTGGTCGCCTCCCGCACCCAGCGCACCGCGATCAACGAGATGCACGAGGACGTGTACGGGTTCGTGAAGGATCATCTGTTCCGGAACGAGACGGTGGAAGCGCTGGACGTGACGCGCAAGCAGTGGCGCACAGCCGTCGTCACGAACGTGACGGTCGACAGGTAACCACCTTCGCACGCTCCTTGCTAGCGCGAACTGTGAACGAACTGAACTACTATTACGAACTACATGAGATCGCCCAGATATGCGTATTTATTGGACACCTTGAAAACATCACTTAAAGCGGATATTAGGAATATTGAGTTTCCAGTTGATGCGCATTAGTCACGAACCAATCGTTCATCCTTGTGTACCGTCTGTCACCAGAGGTCGATGCGTAGTTTGTATCGCTAGGGTTTATTGTTGAGGGCAATGTCAATCCCAACAGATTGCAAAAAGCAATGAGCAATACGGTAGGAGAGCTATTAGAGCATTAAGTACGGATACTGGATGACTAACCTTCTAAAAAAAAGTTCAAAATTTCGCCTTGTGTTTCACAGATTGGGCTCATCTCTGGGCACCAGTCCAGATCCAGCATTGGAAAAAACTATCAGAAAGTAAAGAAAGCTTTACCAAATCTATAGCATGCCAACGAAAGCGTTCTATAGGGCCAGGAAAGTCGTTGGCCTGAGCTCTGTAAGTTGCACGATGACCTGATGCATTATGCAGTGCATTAGATTGCTAAATGTATCAGGTCAAACGATAAAACGATTATAGCACCTGATACAAGTAAAGAGTATGTGGAAAGTCTCCCAATTGTATGTAGTAGTACACGATAGTATGTGCAATTAGTGAGCTAGGGGCAGAGATTTAAGGTTAGGGAGCTGGCAGGGGCCTTCTGTCAAGGGTTAGAGCCGGTTTCTGTGAAGCCCTAATCTTGCACTGAGATTTAAAGATACTTTCTCTTTTGTTGGACGTGGTAGTCTTTAATGGACACCACCACGTGTGATTGCTGAACGATTTGCCTAACCTAGAAACATCTCCAGCACAATAATTGACTAGATTCCCGTGTTCGATCAGTTTCTTTGTGCTGCTTTCTATCAAAGACAATTATAGTGCAGCAGCAGGGCTAGAAGTTAAGCGTCGACTTCGTCAGGTTCGCAGGCTAGATACAAACTACATTTCTCACAACAAGCTCATGTCAATAAACCCCGGTTTTTTCCTACCTATAGTACCGGCGGCTACCTCTATCACGTAACGGCGAACGATGGCCTGAAGCCGGCGACGTGGACCACGCCGCCCACCGGCATCAAGCGCGACCGTAGCGTGCTCACGCGCGACAAATGCAAACTCTTCCTGAAGCAGCACGTCGAGGCGAGCGGACCGGGCGGCCAGCTGCGCATCAAGCAAAGCTCGCTGGCCCGCTACGTCACCGAGGCGGGCCTGACGGACGAGAAGCTGTTTTTCGGCCAGCCGCCCACGTTCGGCCAGTCGAAGCGGCTGAAGGCGAACGCCGACCGTGGGGCCGGTGGGGACGGTGCGGCAGCGTCGCCCGGCGGCACAAAGGCGCCGAAGAAGAAACCGGCCGCCGACAAGCAGCCGCAGAAGAAACAGAAGCAGGAGGGCGGCAGCAAGAAGAAGCAGGACAAACAGCAGGCCGGTGCGAAGCAGCAGAGCAAGCACCCCGAGAAGACGGGACCGGAGACGGCACCGGCGGCCGGAGGCAACGCGAAGGCGAAGAAGCTGGCGGAGGAGATGGCGGCGGCCCAGCAGCGCAAGCTGGAGCACGCGGCGCTGGTGAAGAAGCGCCTGGAGGAGGAGAAGGCGTTGCTGCTGCAGCAGACGGCGCTCGCGCTCAAGCGCTACAACGCGGTGCTGGACGACCAGGACCTGCCCGACCAGCGGCCGATGCCCGCCGTCCAGCTGGTCCGGCCGCTGGTGCCCACGAAGTACTTCGGCAGCTTCGTGTTCATATTGGAGTTCCTGAACTCGTTCGCGGACCTGCTCGCGGTGCGCAGCAAGTTCTCCGGCGGGCTGACGATGCACCTGCTCGAGCGGGCGCTCATCCTGCGCGAGGTGAACGGGCCGCTCAGCGACATCCTGCAGGTGCTGCTGAGCGCGATCTTCACGCAGCAGGCGGAGGAGGAGAGCGAGGTGGACGTGCGGTACGAGCGGGTGGAGAATCTCGCCCAGAAGCGGCAGACGGTGCCGGAGCAGGTGCGGGCGCGCGATGCGGCCCTCTGGTGCGAGCGGCACTACTGCGCCAAGCTGAACGAGCTGCCGATGGACTCGATGACGGTGTCGGAGCTGCTCCGGCTGCACTTTCTCGCGTCCGGCGCGGTCGTCGAGGAGCGGGTGGCCAAGCAGCGCTACTACAACCGGGGCGGGTACGGATGCGCGGACGACCCGGGCCTGCGGCTGGTGCAGGACTATCCGCACATCCTGCGCGCGCTTCGCTCGTACTCGGTGTACCAGCTGCCGATCGGGGACATCGTGCAGATCCTGTCCTGCCTCATCCACCAGCTGCTCACGTACGGGGGCGTGCGGGAGCTGGTCGAGGAGCGGGTCGAGCGGGCCCGATCGGCCCGGCTCAGCTACCAGAACAACCGGTACGCCCAGCGCCGGCTGACGGTGAAGACCGGCTCGCAGAAGAACGCGGCGCGCGAGGACATGAAGCGCGAG
The DNA here is from genome assembly GCA_000349145.1 of Anopheles dirus. Lineage (NCBI taxonomy): Eukaryota > Metazoa > Arthropoda > Insecta > Diptera > Culicidae > Anopheles > Anopheles dirus. The sequence continues at coordinate 4,724,742 of KB672491.1, read as the reverse complement.
CTGGCCGCGTTCGCCGGCGGCGACGGTCCGGCGAAGGAGGAGCAGCGCCAGAAGCTGCAGGAGCGGCTCGAGGAGCAGTGCGCCCGGTTCGACGCGGAGGCGGCCCGCCAGATGAAGGTGCTGCACGCGGAGTCGGCCCGGCTGAAGGAGGATTTCTTCGACTACCAGATCTATCTCGGCACGGACCGGTGCTTCCGCAAGTACTGGCTGTTCGAGTCGCTGCCCGGGCTGTTCGTGGAGCACGATCGGAAGTTTGCTGGCCGGTGCCTGGACGTGGCGACGCCCAACTACCCGGGGCTGGCCCAGTGCGCCCCGGAGCAGCGCAAGAAGCTCATTACCAAAGCGATCATGCGGTGTGCGGGCTCGAACGCGGTGGCCGCCCTGCTCGATGTGCAGGCGATCGAGCAGGCAGGGACGGGGGCGGCGGCCGGCGTGGGCGAGGTGTACGAGCAGCTGCTCGCGCTCGGGTGCGCGGAGCTGCACCGTGACGCGGCACAGCAGCCCACAGCGAACGGTGCTGCGGTGGAGGCGGCCGCGGCGGCCCCGGCGACCCCAGCGGCCGCGGCGGCCCCAACGCCAAGCCCAACGAACCGCGAGCTGTTGATGTGTACGACGCTGGCGAACGACTGCCCGGTGCACACGGTAGACGATGGGCAGACGGTCGGCTGGGGCTACTACGCGACGGCCGCCGAGCTGGACGCGCTGATCCACAGCCTGAACGGGCGCGGCACGCGCGAGAAGGCCCTGCGCGAGACGCTCGAGTGCGAGCGCGACCTGATCGTGAAGCACATCGAGATGTGCCCGGTCGAGAAGCTGTCGGTGGGCGAGTCGCCGCTGGAGCGGAACGCCGCCCTCGCCGAGATCGTGATGCGCAACCAGAAGCGGTACGACGCACCGAACTTCAGCCACGACCCGGGCACGGAGCCGAACGAGATACTGGAGTCGGTGTTCGTGGAGCACCTGCTGGAGCTGGAGGCGAAGATCACGGTCGGGTACCTGGGCGTGATGCGCGTCCACGACCGGGACCGGTGGCGGGAGGCGCTGGAGGCGGGCGAGTACGACCCGCAGACGGACAAACCGCTCCAGTGGGGCCCGAAGCGGCTGGCGAAGCAGGAGCAGCAGGTGCGGCCGGAGCAGCAGGAGCAGGGCGAGTCGCCGGATGCGGCGCCACCGCAGCGGTGGGGCGAGACGGAGCGGGCCGGCAGCGAGCACGGGAGCGACGCGTCGGACCACAACCCGGGCGCCCAGCTGCCGGACACGACCGTCTCGCTGATGGACGTGACGGTCGACGACGGCGCGAACGATGTCGCGCTCGAGTACCCGCTGCACGAGTCGGACACGCTCCGGACGCGGGTGCTCGAGCTGGCCCGCGCCCTGCTGCAGGTCGCGCAGTGCATCGACCAGAAGTTCCTGCGCCACCCGTTCGGCCCGAAGAAGGACCACAAGGACCGGGCGGTGATGCTGCAGATGCAGTACCAGGGCCAGCGCAACCTCGTCCAGTGGGAGGAGTCGCTGATGGGGGCGACCTGCTACGCGCAGCTCTTCCTCCACTACAACGTGCTGTCCGACGCGATCCACTGGTCGCGGTCGGCGGAGCGCATCAGCTGCATGATCTGCCGGCGCAAGGGCGACCCGGGCCTGACGCTGCTGTGCGACGAGTGCAACCGGGCGGCCCACACCTACTGCCTGAAGCCGAAGCTGAAGGTCGTGCCGGACGGCGACTGGTACTGCATGCGCTGCCGGCCGGAAAACTTCCAGGTGAAGCGGGCCGCCCCCGCGAAGAAGAAGAACCTCTTCAAATGGAAAGAGGAGGACGGCGAGGAGGATGAGGAGGACGACGAGGTGGACGAGGGTGTGGAGGAGATGTCCGAGGATGAGGAGGATGAGGAGGAGGAGGAGGAGGCGAATGTGGATGAGGCGGGCGGTGCGTCCGAGCAGGCGGAGGACGAGGAGCCGGAGCAGGACGAGGAACAGGACGGCGCGGAGGAGGAACAGGAAGATGAGGAGGACGAGGAAGAGGACGAGCAGGAGGAGGAGGAGTCGGATGGGAGTGCTCAGGATGACGGCAGCGACGACGACTACCGCACGACGGCCAGGCGCACGACGGTGGCCAGGGGCGCCGCGTCCCGGCAGCGACCGGCGCAGAAGAAGAAACCGCCCGCCATTGTGGTGACCTCGTCCGGGCGCACGGTGCGCAGCGCGAAGCTCAACAACGGTGGCTCCCTCTACCGCGACGACAACGACGACGACGAGGACGACGAGGACGACGGCGACGACGGCGGCGGCGGCGGCGACGAGGACGAGATGGAGGAGCAGGACGATGAGCAGGAGGGCCGGAGCAGCAGACGGCGCGGGTTCGTGCTGCCGACGAGTAAGCGTGCGACCCGCGACCGGAAGCGAACCGTGACACCCGCCCCGGCCACGAAACGCAAGCGCCAGGAGGAGGTGGTGGAGAGTGGGGCCACTAGCAGCAAGCGACCGCGTCGCGTGGCCGCCGCACTCACCAACGGTGGTGGTGGGGGTGGTGCCGGTGAGGATGAACCCACCTCCACCACCCGCATCAGCGCCCGCACGACGAAGGGCCAGCGGCGGTCGGGGCTGGCGAACGGTGCGGGCGCCGCCGACGAGGACGAGACGGCGGGTGGGACCCCCCGCCGGTCGCGCCGCACCGGCGACGACCTGCCGCTCAACTCGGTCGCACTGTACACGCTGATCGACGACGTGCTGAAGCACCCGAGCTCGTGGCCGTTCAACCGGCCCGTGTCGGCGAAGGAGGTCCCGGACTACTACGCCGTCATCAAGTGCCCGATGGACTTCGCGCGCGTCAAGTCGAAGCTGAACATGGGCGACTACACGATCAACGAGCAGATGCTGAGCGACATGCAGCTGGTGTTTCGCAACTGTGATCTCTACAACACCGACGAGACGGACGTGTACCGGTAAGTGGTGGTTTTGCTTCCGTTTCTTTCGCAGCTTGGCTTGGACCCAGCTCTGGAGACTTTTGTTTCCGTGCTCCGACAACTTCCTCTAAGTGTTTCTCAAACGCAAATCTAAATGCTACTAAATATTGCTCTGACGTCAGCTATGCCTGCTACGTCTAACGCTATCTTATCGGGCATTTTAAATTTTAAACTCAAAAACAACCTTCCAGAGCGTCCACAGACTGTTTGATAGACTTACAACAGCTTTCCAACATGTGCCGAAAGAGCTCTCATTTGATTTTTTTTATCGTATCTTCTTAATTGCCGTCGAAGAATGTGTTTGGAGAACGTTGGTGATGGGTTCGCTTTAAGTTAAAACCCTGATAATTGTATATTTCACTGTATCTACTCACTATATCGCTAACCAACCTGCAATTTGTTTCGGTTCTCCACCCTCCTCTCCCCCGGCACGGAACAGAATTGGCTGCGAGCTGGAGCGGTACGTGGTGAAGCGGTGCAAGGAGCTGGGACTCCCTTTCCAGCCCAGTGATATGCAGAAGGGCGCCGGCGCGCACCAGAACGGCCACGGTAAATAAGGCGCGTGGGATTGCCACCAGTGCGCCAACGATTGTATAATAGGTTCGAGCATTCGCGACAAGCCAGTGTAGTTGTAGGCAACACATTACTTTCCCTAGCTGTATGCAGTATATATTTTCCCATTTGCGGATGTAATACAACAATAAAACACCTCCTCAGTATCGTGGAGTGCGCGGGAGCGTGAATTATTGAAGGTCCCTCGATGCAAATGACACTTACACGTACACACACACACACAGACATATGACCACTTTTTTTACCTCAGCTCAGCGGGTCACGCGCGCCCCACCAACCGAGCAGGACGACAGACAGAGATTCATGTCCTTTTCGGACCGCTCGGGAGGGAGAATGCTGGTTCAAAGCTTAATTTAAAGTTAGCTCTACTAAGTGTAACGTTAGGAACTAATTAGTTCCTCTACTACGGAGGAGATAAGTGAGAATTCCAGCGCGATCGGGTCGGAATCGCAACCCCTGAGCATGAATTATTGCTGGAACAAGTAGCAGACGAAGAGAGGGAGAGAGAAAAAAACATCCTGAGAGCTATATCAGCGATGATGCATGCGAGGATGCCCGCCATTAGCCAGTAAGGTAGGGTAATGAACTCCATGAACAAAGCCTTTAACATAGGGAAGCGTAGTGGCGCTCTGGCGCCGGCTGAAACACGGCGCGAATTGTAAATTAAACAAACGAGCACACATACACACAATCATACACCCAACACGGTACGAAGGATTATGAAGAAGAAACTAAGAATCTGTTAAATTCTATGATCGTTTTCTATCGCTTTTAATTATCGGATAGTGAAAGTACACGGCGCGCGCACGCGCGCACAACACAGTTTCCCGGGCACTTTTTGGTACCCGGCGTGGAATTTAGAGTTTTTCTTCACATGTTTGCGGTCAGAATCAATCAGCAGGATGTGCCACCGGCCGGCTTGTGTGCGTGTGGCTTAGAGTGTGCCCGGACAGGGGCGAGATTTTTTAATGTAGAAAATACGATTTTAGTTTCCGGCGTGCCCTGCTCCCACCAGAGGGCAGTCTTTCGTTTTTAGCGGCTCATTTTATTCCAATAAACGTCCGGCGTATCAGTACTGATGGGAGCGCACGTGCTGTTTGATAACTGCCGCCTGTATCGCTTTCTTTCCTTCCAGCGTCCGAAATGGGTCCCACCGCGTCGACGATCGGGCCGAGTAACTACACAGCGTTTAGTTTAGCATCAATTTATTACTGTCCAATCGCAGCCGGCTGTACGGAACGTCGTCGTCGTCGTCGTACGACCGCACAACATTCTCGGGATGGAAACCGCGGCACTGCACCGCACACACACACTTCTGTTGATAGCAGAAAGGACCTCTTACTAGCCGGCGAGGGCCGCTGGGGGGGTTGGCGGCGCAACAGCAAAACACACTTTTGTCCTAGTTGTTAGATGGCTGAATGCTGACGCCGTGGGGAACGCGCCGGGCTAGCTTAGTGGTGTTCCGCGTGCTCCTTCCGCTTCGACTCGGCCCATTTCGCCTGGTTCGCCGGTGAGTTAGCTGCAATCGGAAGGGGCGGGAGGAAGGCGCGACAGCGGGAGTTGCAGGTTAGCGAATCAAGATGGAAACCGTGTGCCGGCGCCACTTACCCAGCTTGTGGATCTTGTAGAACAGCGGGATGGACACGCCGAACGCGATGAAGTAGTAGCGCCAGATCCACTGGTTCTTGAAGTAGTGCTGGATCGGGAACTGGGCCAGCTTCGCCGAGAACGTGTACGGGAACTTCATGGGACGCGCCACCGGATCCGACATTTTGTACGGCAGAGGGGGAGTTTACTTCCTGCTGTAGCCACCGGGCACGGACGGTAGACGGGTAGAAGGGCGGAGCACACCACGGAACGGGCCACGAGCGGTGTTTTACGGTGGAAAAATCACTTTATTATTATGTAATGCCCGGAGCCAGGGGGGGGGCAGTCGCTTACCTCGCAAAACAGTGATATTTCAATCAGGCGCACGAGCCAATAGAACAGCCGTTCCGTCCTTCGAGTGCTTGCCAACTGACAACCCAGGTAACGTGACGTCTGTAGACGTCAAAATTAAGAAAAGAAGCAAAAAACAAGGATAAAGGCGCCGTTTACACGCGCTGGTTGGGCGGGCCGCCCCCTCAGCGAGGCGCGGAATCAGGTGCGACGCGAGAAATGGTGCCTGGAATGCAATAATCGCATAAATTCTGTGCTTTTCTAGCCATTTCTCGAAGCTTTCCCTGTGCGTGTTGTTCGTGCAAGCTTTGACAGCGCGCGTGTGCCCAGAAGACAAGCGTTGATGTCGTAGGCGCGCTGCTTAAGAGCAGTTGTTCAGCAGATAAACCCACCGATTTGCTAATTTCCAGCAATTCACAAGCTCCGTATGCTACGGTGCTTTTGTGCAGCTCCTTTCCAGAAGGGGGAAACTAATTAGAAATGCTCTTAAAATGCAAAAAATTAAATGCAATCGAACCATGTGAACACACTGCAGCAGCGCGTTCTGCTGCATGGGCCCAGTTGACGTTTCTGCCCGTTTGCCAAACAACAACAGTCCACTGCCTGGTGGGAAGGGGACACGCGCATCCGCCGTTTACACACCCACCCGCCCACCCATCCACTCACCTCGTCCACACACCCACTCGACCGCTTTGTATCGCACGAAGAGCAGCAGCCTTGATCGCAGCGCGCAACCCCAAATGGCGAAAACAATAGCCGGTGGTGAGTACGGATTGTCGTCACAGGCTCCAGCGAGCTTCCCTTTTTGCTGTTGTATGTGTGTCTATGCGTGTGTGTGTGTGTGTGTGTCGTGGCGCGCGCGTGCCAGAGAAATCAATACAGAGCCGCTGGTGCGCTTTGTTGTTGTTTTTCCTCCCTGCTGTCATGTTTTTTTTCTTCTCTCATATCTCCCCGCAGACCACCGCGGTGTGTGTTTGTGAGTCATTCGCTGCGAATCAATAGATCGTGCGTGACTCGCTGGGTGTGTGTGTGTCTGTGTTCCGAGGCGGGCAGCCTGTGCTGCACTTGCTGCAATCTGGCTAGATGAATCATCTCCGCTGAGCCGAGGGCGATAGAGTTTCACTTCCGTTCACGTCCGTGTGCATCCTTGACCGTGTGTGAGCGTACTGTGCTGTGCGTGTGTGGAGGGGGAAGTTATCAGGTAGCCTGCATTCCAGCGTAAAACGCCCCTCACCGCAGAATGGCCATGGAAGTGTTCCAAACCGAGACACACTACATTTTCCTGCGAAACGAGCGCAGCCTCTGGTGGAATCGATTCACGTCCGAGTTCCAGCTGAAGTGTGGTAAGTGCACGCGGTCGCGGTGGTGTCCTCCGCGTCCTCGCTGATTCCGTCCCTCCGTCTCTGTTGTCTCCCGCCACAGGCTGGGACCTGTCGTCGGTGGATGATATCGAGTGCATTGGCGTGACGCACGGCATCGTCGGTACGATCGCGCTGCAGGGCGTGCTGGAGCCGCACCTGATCGTCATCCGGGAGGCGGTCCCGGTGGGCGTCCTGTACGCGCCGCATCTCGTCTACCGGATCAAGAGCATCGCCGTGCTCGGGCCGGACGGGGCCGACACGGCGCTGGTCGCGTGCAGCAAGCACACCACCAACCAGACGGTCAAGATGGCCCCGGTTGCGTCGGGCGGTGCGCCCGGCACGATGATCCCGCCCGAGGGCCACCCGTCGCCGAAGAGCCGCCTGTTCGAGAGCTCCGCGCTGGTGAACAAGACGTGGGGCGCGGTGAAGAGCGCCGGCAGCACGATCCGCAACACGACCGAGAAGGCGGCCGCCATCGCGACCAGCCAGGTGAAGTCGACCGTCAGCCTGGTGGTGAAGGACCCGGTCCGCATCGAGAAGCGCGTGCTGGACGAGCTGCACAAAATCTTCGACGACACGGACAGCTTCTACTACAGCCCGAACTGTGATATCACGAACAATCTGCAGCGGCGCGGCGCCCCGCCCGACGACCGGTTCTACTGGAACCGGCCGATGCTGGCGGAGCTGGTGCGGCTGGCCGAGACGGAGCCGGCGGCCGGCGCGTGGGTCCTGCCGGTCGTGCAGGGGTTCGTCCAGGTCGAGCAGTGCGTGATCGGGAACGAGTGCTTCACGCTGGCGCTCGTGTCGCGCCGGTCGCGCCACCGGGCCGGCACGCGCTACAAGCGGCGCGGCGTCGACGAGCACGGCCACTGCGCGAACTACGTCGAGACGGAGCAGGTGCTGTCGCTGCGCCAGCACCAGATCGCGTTCACGCAGGTGCGCGGCTCGGTGCCGGTGTACTGGAGCCAGCCCGGGTACAAGTACCGGCCGCCGCCCCGGCTCGACCGGGACGAGCAGGACACGCAGCAGGCGTTCGAGAAACACTTCGACGGCGAGCTGGCCATCTACCAGTCGATCTGCATCATCAATCTCGTCGAGCAGAGCGGCAAGGAGAAGGTGATTGGCGATGCGTACGCGAACCACGTGCTGAAGTACAATTCCGAGCGGCTGATCTACGTCACGTTCGATTTCCACGAGTACTGGTAGGTTCCATCGCTTCCGGGCGTAAACCTATTCCTGGGACTTCCTTCAACTCATGTGTGCCGATCCGATTCTCAGCACCAACATTCAATGCAATTGGTGAACGCACTCAGGCTTCGAGTGAAGGTGAACGTGAAAGGCAGTTTTTCGCTAACATTTTCTTCAACACCCATCGAAAGATGGAGAATTGAACGCTTTAAAAGATAGAGAACTCAAATCCCCAATTGTTTATTCAAAATTTATAGTTTAAACAATTCAATTCCGTCATTCTGCGCCGCTCAGCAGCCTATTTCACAGTGGAGCTATCGTAAATGAGCGCAAAAAGTATTACAATTAATAGTTTTACAACAAGCTTGACTGTGCAGGCTCGACGAGCTTGATTCTCCGTCTTATGGTGTATAACACTCACTGTTTTGGGGAGTATTTTGCAATCAGTAATCGACAAACATGTTGATATCTTCGTTGCACACTTCTTTTGCTCAGAATGTCAACAAACGTACATCCTAGATAGCATCGTCGAAGGAAATACTGCTCAATCTGAAAGGAAATCGGCCCCGATGTGCTTTAAATTCTGTCTTCTAAGCCTTCTAAGCGGCAACAACCTTCCGGGTCAACCTCTATTCCGTTAAAATCACCCACGTATGCTTAACAACTCTTCCACTCCCTTCCATTTCCTTTCAGTCGCGGCATGCGGTTCGAGAACGTCTCGTCGCTGATCGAATCGCTCGCACCGCAAGCCGGTGCGATGGGGTTCCACTGGCGGGACAACAACGGACCGATCTGCAACCAGAAGGCGGTCTTCCGCGTGAACTGCATGGACTGCCTGGACCGCACGAACGTGGTGCAGACGGCGATCGGCAAGGCGGTGCTCGAGTCGCAGCTGGTGAAGCTCGGCCTGGCCATGTCGCAGCTGCCGGACGCGCTGAAGGCCCCGTTCATGGTGCTGTGGGCGAACAACGGCGACGTCATCAGCCGGCAGTACGCGGGCACCAACGCGCTGAAGGTAAGGCACGCAGCGAGCGAGTGTCAAGGACGGGGCGTTACGGCTAATCACGATAATCCTGCCTTCCGCATCGCAGGGCGACTACACGCGCACGGGCGAACGGAAGATCTCCGGCATCATGAAGGACGGCATGAACTCGGCCAACCGGTAAGTTCGTACTCCCCGCTCGCCGCCTACGACCCCTTCCCATCCCACTGGTCCTATCCGACAACAACAGCAAAAAGGAAACATTGCGACGCCATTTTATGTTCGCGCCCGGTGCGCGTTCCCCTCCCCCCCGCGGTGCGTTCGTTTCACCAACTCTGTGTGCTTTGTTTTTCTTCCCATTTTGCCTTCGCTCGCTCGGGGCCGTCCCCGACCCGCCAGCTACTACATTCAGCACTTCGCCGACACGTTCCGGCAGAGTTGCATTGATTTGCTGCAGGGCCGGTTGAGCGCGGCCGACCGCATCCCGGAGGACGACGCGTGCGAGGCGGTGGTCGGCATCGCCTGCACGGTGCTGAAACCGGCCGGCCCGGCACCGCTCGCCTACTACAACTATGGCCAGCTGGCGACCGAGCATTTGCTGCTCGAGCACGCCTTCCACCATACCAGGTTGGCGCGCTCATCCGTTCATCCGTTGGTTTATGTTTGGGGGGTTTTATGCGGATATTTTTGTACGTTCTAACATAGAGCACTCGGATTCCTGTGATCTCGGATCACATAACACTCGGATCGTTGTTGTTTATGGTTCATAGCATCGTTCCTCGTTCCTTCGTAACATACAAAGACTGTACAAGTTATAAAAAGATATGCACAATTAAGAAATAAACAACACATGCACTTGCTGTGATCTAAACTCACCAATACACTGCGTCCTGTGCTATAGAACCACCCACACTTAGAGGTCAGTAGTAAGATATACCATTCGTTTTGCTAAATGATGTGTTCGAATGCTCCATTCATAGCACACGAGTCTTTAAATACGACCAGACGTCAGAAGTAACACTCTTTAAAGTTTGAAGTACTGTTTTTCTTCAGCATAAAAACCTCGAACTAGTGTCCCGGATAAGATAAGTGAGATTCGGAGCTTTTGCCTTTTTGGGGGTTCTATGGAAAACTAAACGCAACAAAAAAAAAAAAAAACTCAAACGGTTGGTCTTCTAATCAATAATAAGTCTTTCATCATGTGCTCGTGTTAGACGACAAGAATCGCGCAATGCTTTGCTCTCTTGGGAGATTTTCTGATGCTTGTAAATGTACTAAAACACATTCACTAAAACGGGTACGTGTCCTAGCTGGAGTTTGAAGAGACATGTCGGCGACGCCTGTGAACATACCGAAATTCCTTTCCAACTAAAGCTAAAGTCCTGCTACTTGAAGTAACCGTCTCACCTCCATCTCGCTTTACCAACATGCGTCTCCAAACTGTGTACTTTCAGGTACTACCTGGCCCGGTTTAAGGACACGTACCGCCAGGCGACGATCGATATGATGCTGGGCAACAACGTCTCACCGGAGTCGGTGTCCGCGCTCGGCGGCAGCCAGACGGCCGCGACGGACGAGACGGACGCCCTGGAGGGTGCGGAACACGCGCGGCTGCTGGTCGAGGACTGCCGGCGGCTGCTGCTCGGCACGGCCCAGCTGCCGGTCGGCGCGTGGGGTTTGATCGACGCCGATCCAAGGTAAGCGGGAGATGGTGGACCGTTGGGACGTGGTTTGTGATGACCGTCACTTCTCGATTATCAATCTCAAGCGACGAACAGGCCGGCGCTGGGGTGATAGCGCAGCTCTCGTAGGCGTTTTCTGTTGCGTACGGAAGCTGCGGAAGCTGTTAGACCGACGTGCCCATTCGCCAGCTGCGGTGCTTATGCGGACAGTGGCGCATGAACGATGTTGAACTCTGTTCTGTTTGTTGTGTTTGATTGCTAGTTGCGTATACATTCATGCCATTGATAGCATTACGTTGTGCCCGTGAGGCATCCCGATTCCTCTGCCGTAGTATTAACCGATGATTCTCCTCCCGAAACGCCTGCATGTATACAATTTATTTCGTACCTAGTAGTTAGTAGCCCGTACTAAGCGTCGTTATTATTTTGCAACATTAATAAAGCCACTATTGTGTGATCGTATCGGACCTGTCATTTGCACCGCGTAGCTGGCAGTGTCGACTAGCGTGACACTTCTGTCACCTGTCACACGCTTGTTTACAAACCGCCCGCTTTCGCCAATCCGAACCCATTTAGACGCGTCGTTTGACAGGCATTTCGTGCATTTTTACTCTCTCTCTCCCCCCGCATCCCAGCACGGGCGATCCGAGTGAAACGGAGGTGGACACGATCCTGATCCTGACCGACGACTGCTACATCGTGGCCGAGTACGACTCGCACTTGGACAAGATCGTGCGCTTCGAGAACGTGCCGCTCGGGGCGATCACGCTGATCGAGCTCGGCCTGTTCCAGCACAGCAAGATGTTCCAGGGGCCGGCGCCGGCCCACCTCTGCATCCGGCTGAACTACGCCGTGGACGGCGTGGACGGCTACTTCCACATGTTCCGGTCGCCGAACATTCGCTTCTTCAACAACGTCGCGGTGGTGATCCGCAAGACGGAGGAGATCACCGAGTCGCTAACCGCGATCGTCGACCTGTTCCGGATCGCGCTCCAGAACGTCGGCCGGACGGAGGTGGCGTTCCAGTGCGGCGGCAGCCTGCAGCGCCGGAAGAGCCGGACGCTGCTGTCGGTGCCGGCCGGCATCCCGCGCAACCTGTCCGAGTCGCAGCTGGTGCAGATGGGCTCGAAGGCGTTCAGCAACATGGCGGGCCAGTTCTCGAAGATCGGCCAGTCGCTGAACGCGTCCAAGATCGGGAGGGGGCCGCGGGCGCCGGGCGCCCGGAAGGACGACCCGCTGCAGGCAGCCGGCACCCGGGCCACCGGGGCCGGGCCGAGCGGCGGCGGGCTGCGGGCCACGGTCGGCGGCAGGCTCGAGCGCTCCAGCTCCGAGTCGGAGGAGGCCGAAACCGGCAGCATCTACGAGCCGGAGGAGCTGGTCGAGCAGAACCCGCTGTACAACGAGAGCGTCTTTCTGCCGTCGGTCGGCATCGTGATGGGCGAGGTCGCGACGGACGAGGTCGGCGTCGGCGCGGGCAGCAACGTGCTGGCGGAGAAGGACAGCATCGCGAAGATGTCGTCCGACCTGTCGACGATGTCGATATCGTCCGTCACCGACCACATCAACATGCCGGTCGGGATGCTCGAGTGCGCCTCGCCGATACGGGTCAGCAGCCCGACGCCGGAGATCTTCATCGACGGCGGCAGCGATCCCGGCGGCAGCACGAACCGGCCCGCCGGCCGCAACCTCAGCCTGAACTTGCAGGCACCGGGGAGCGCCGGCGGTGGCGGCGGCGGCGAGAACGCGCTCCGGCAGCTGAAGAAGCTCACCAGCCCGCTGTCGAACATTGGCAAGGGCTTGCAGACGCTCGGCGCCAACCTGGACCCGCGGAAGATTGCGGTGAAGGTAAGCGGGACCGAGCGATCCGAGGTACCGTAACGAAACTGACGAAACGTCTCCCCTTTCCAGAGCCCGGTCGCGCCCGTGCGCAGCACCAGTGCCGCGCTGGCGGAGATTAAACAGCTGGAGGACAGATGGGAGAAGGCGAGCTGCCGCACGAAGCTGATCGCACTGTAAGACGCCGGAGGAGCGAGCGTACCGGCTAGCGCACGTCGGACACGTTCCGCTTTTCCTTCTTCGCAGTGAACTACGCGTCGTGCGTGGAGTGCAAGTGTGCGTTGTGTTGGTGCAACTAAAGTTGATCTCTTCGGTAGTGCTCCGTCGCCTGTTACTGCACGCTTTCCGAGCTCTAGGCAGCCTCCAAACGTCCTGCCAATCGTAAGTAACTTGTTAACGGTCTAGCTGCGACAGCTGATAGCAGACGCTTCTCGCGAGGGACGAGCACCACCGGATGAGCTTGTTTACTTACGGTAGATTCGTAGGCCGTAGGATCCTTCAAATCTCAACTGGACCGTCCTCCCCGTACGCAGGGCTGACTATCCAGGCTAAGGGTACAATTTAAGTCAAAGAAAGTCAGAAATGGCAGGCCCATCCGAGGTTGTTGTGCCAGGAAAGAAGCAGATCTTATTATACTCGAACCAGGACGGTATCCTGCGTACGAGATGTACGATTCCAACAGCTTAGAAAGAAGGAGTAGGCCAGGACCTATCTCGCAGCAGTATTCCGTATTCCGCGTGTTTTTTGCACACTGTCCGGATGCACAAAATGGCGCACCGGCGAACCCCTGATGGTTTGTTCGAACGGTTGCTGGTGACGCTTCGGTGCTAGCCACTGTTACCTTCTCCTCCTCCTGCTCCTCCGTTCCGTCTATCTCCGTATCCTAAAGCAATGCCAACACTGTGCAGCAGAACCCACCCGCGTCTCGGGCGTGGAACGTGGGCTCTCTGCTTTCCTTTCCGAATCCGTATATTAGCTCAAAAAAACGAAGGAAAATCGAACAAACGGAACGCAAAGAGTGCAACGAACGTTACGGAGGTCCACGCACGTTATATATGTATCGATAATAGCACACGAAGAAGCGACGCGTGCGAGCGAGCCGCTTCACTATTACTATCGGCAGTATTGTTATTTATCACTTAGTCAAAGTTCAGCCAAGTTCTAATCGTAACACGACACGCAATCGAATTCGCCCGGAATTCGTAGTGCGAAGGGCAGGAAGTTGTATTCAATTGAAACATAACCAAAAAAACAAACAAAACAGCAAGCGAAACAAAAACGAAACAAAAAACCAAGATGGCGAAAATAGAACGGTGCGGAAGATAAAACCAAAGTCAATTATGTATAGCGTACACAGGGTACACGGGATGGATGGCTGATGATTACACGAGTTGCGAATCACGGGAGAGAGGGGCTGTGGTAGGTTGTAGGAGCGGCGGCAGAACGCTCCCCGCTCCGTGAGCTGCCCGCACGGGACGATCGCCCTGGGCCCTGGTTCCCAACGTTCCAAACCCCTCTCCAAACGTAGGCGGCGTTGAACGCCGCAGTTGCTTGGTAGTGGTAGTTTGCAGGTGCGCCGGAAGCTTGACTTTGCGACACGCGACACAGGAACTATTCCAACTGTCAGGTTGAGCGGAGCAGTAGTGGTAGTAGTAGTAGTAGTAGACCGGTGCTAAGATCAGGAATACAAACAGCAACACGAAGGTAGACGTTTACACCCGGTAGCGGCTTTGCGAGTTGTAAGATGGAGGCGTCACACCGGTTCCGCGCGCCGGTTGCGTACTCCAATCGGGTTTTCCGTTCCGATTATGCATTCCCCTTTTCGGTGCGTTCGGCCCCGTCCGGCTTCAGTCGCGTTACGTTACGGTGCCTCACCTCCTCGCCTCCCGCCTCCCCGCCATGCGTTGCGTATATTGTTCGCGAAGCGCTATTGCTTCTAGTTGGTACATAGTGAGGTTAGGTTCCGGTATGTGTGTGTGTATGTGTGTTAAGCTAAGCCGCAGTTACCGCGCCCTCCCCTCGTATATGCCCCGTACGTATTGTTTGCCTTTCGCCAAGACGCTAATTATTAATCGCCCGTTTTCGTAGGCCCCACACGCACTACGAACGCCTAGAGCCTAATGCAACCGGTCGGGAGCGGTGGCGTGCTACCGTTTGCCCGAGGTGGTATTATCTATTTTAGTCGACACCTATATTGAATAGCTTGTTCCCTTCGCTCCCTTACCCCTTCCACTCACGTCCTGCTAGGGATGTACTGTACGCAGCTGCCCTCTCTGGTGCGGCGTGTGTGCAAAGAGAAAGGGAAGGACGGAGCCAATTACAAGTGACAAGTACAAGTTATCAGTTGCAATGCGAAGAAATAAACGTTTTGCTTACAATACGCAGATCCGTTCGTGTTTATTCGGCAGTTGGAGCAGGTAGCAGTGCTGTTCAGCCGTTGTTCAGCGAGGTAAACAGCGAACTACGGCGTCCGGGTTGCATCCCTTCCGGTTGGCCTCGGTTGGCCGCAAAGTACGCAGCCCGGATCGATGACCAGACCGTTACGCTTCCCGCCAAACCGTTTTCCCATCCATGAAATAACCATTACGGTGCGGTGCAGGGTCCCGGCCCATCATCATGGCAGCCGGTCACAGCTGCACTCGCCCCTGCCCACAACAACGACACCAATATGCCACTTAAGAACAAAAAAGGGTTCCACTGTATCGCCTGTATTTGCCAAACTGTCGCTTCCTCCCCTGTTTGTGGTGCATTCCAGGGCAGTTTGGGTTGCGATCTTTAAATCTTTCTCCTGCACTTCGCTCGTCTTCGCTTGTTTTGTTTTGTTCCCCTTTCGCACTGGCCCCCCTCGCTCCTAAATCTCAACCTAATCCCACGCCCTCGACGCTACCCAGAAGCGGCCACAGTTAATCGAACCGGTGCCGGGGAAGTCGGTGTCATTATTGTTTAAATGGCTGATAAAATCTTTGCCGTCTCTTTATCAACTTCGCTCGTGCGTGCTGTCGTCTTTTTTTTTTGCTCGTTTGTTTCGCTTTATTTGGGATGTAAATTTCGTTGATTCGATTAGGGAGGGAGCCGTGCTTAGAGGGGCAACAATGAGACCGCTTGCGACGTTGGGAAAATTGTAGCCGTTTTTTTGGAATCGTGGATTCGGCGGCAGTTCAGCTGTTGTTCAGCAAGACGTTGCTTTTATGAAGGTCAATCATTTGTAGCACTAGGTATGCATAACAGACTAGAGATGTGCGTACTGACAAAGAGTGCGTGAGTGCGTTAATTCTTTGTAACTCCTAACATAGCATTTTAATGACTCTTTAGGAAGTCGTGATAATAGAACTCACTCACGAGTGAGTAACAACTGATCCGAATCCTAAAAGAGTGAGTGGGAGTCCCTAAACGAGTCGGGAAACCCCTCGGTTAGTGACTCCCACTCACTCTTTTGGGATTCGGATCCCTACGGCCAGCTGTGACTCACTCTTGGACTCCCTAAATAGTTGCTAAACGATCCGAATCCCAATGGTGAGTGGGCAAGAGTGAGTTAGCTCCCTGAAAGGAGTTGTTATTCTCATCTCTAGAACAGACCAGTGAGAAGGTGTAGCGTAAGCTTCCGAGAAACAGCTGAACAATGACTCGTATGCAGCAATATCAAGAAGATATGCTCTGTCTTGTTCTGAGCATATCTTCTTGTTCTGCGCTTGCTTACTTACGGTTGGACGGTAGCTGGAACCATTCGTGTAGATTCGTAGGCCGGAGGATCCTTCAAATCTCAACTGGACTGTCCTCACCGTACGCAGGGCTGATTATCCAGGCTACCGGTATAATTCAAGTCAAAGAAAGTCAGAAATGGCGGGTTCAGACCTATCTGAGGTTGTTGTGCCAGGAAAGAAGCAGATGTCTAGGATCTTATTAGACTCGAAACAGGGCAAAAAGGAAAGGAGGGCGAAAGGAGTCGTTATTCTCAACTCTACAACAGACCAGTGAGAAGGTGTAGCGTAAGGTTCCGAGAAACAGCCAAACAATTATTTGTATTCAGCAATATCAAGAAGATATGCTCTGTCTTGTGTTGAGAGATTGTGGGACAATTTACGCCAAAAAGTACTGCAATGTGTACTGTGGACGTCGGGTATCATTCGCATGACATTGCCAACGTATCATTGCCTATCTCACGGTGCAAGTGCGATACCTCGATGGAACACACGGCTCCCTATCGATCTGTTTGCACTGGAGTCTCTCAAACCCGGCCATGGCTCCGGATGCCCAAACTAGACGAACGCGGCAGGACAGGAAGGCGACCGCGAGCTATTGCCGGACCGAAGTCTGCGGTGGCCAATCGGCAAATAGGGACGAAAATTGAAACATCTGAAGAAGGCGCTGCGGTTGAACAGTCCGCCCGCGCCGGGAGCCATCAGGCAATCCCGGGGACAGGCGGGGCGAAAGTGGCCCACGGCGTCCAATCCATTCCCACATCCATTTAAATGCCCACCCCGTGCCCACCCAAGGATCGGGCGTAGGCTTACCACCCCGGCGAGAAAGGGGACCAGGCGGCGAACGAACGGCGGCACTAGTGGCGGAATAAAAAAGTTAAGTCGTCCGGAAAATTAATCTCACACCATTTCTCTAGGGTTTTTTTGTTGTTGCTGCTGCTGCTGCTGTTGCTCCCGTCGTGTGTGCCGCTGCTCCTGTCGCACGGTCGCCATCCTTTTCTCTCTCGTTGCCGTCCGGTGCGCCGTTTCGCTTAGTTCCCCGCGACGGTCTCGCTCCGGTCGGCCCCGGGTATCTCGGAATGAAATCACAATCGAATCGCTGTAGATTGTCATCCTTCACACATTCACACTGACACGCATTCTCCGGACGCTTCAGGGGACGGGGAACACGCACGGCGAGGGACGCCGGCTCCTTACAAATCCAATTTGTTATTATACTTTCGTCGTTCGCCGTCGTGGGCTAGGACCGCTTCGCCGAAAATCGTCCCTACCCTCTCGCTGGGCCAGGGCCGCAGAAAGAGAGAGAGAGAGAGAGGGAGAGAGAAAACAACAGCAACAAAAAAAAAACACTCAAAACGACATTTTCCATGCAGAGTATAGCACGGTCGCTACACTCGTGCCTGAGTGGCAGGCAAGAGAGGGACAGAGAGACACACTCACGTTTGTGTCCCTTTTAGGATGACCCCTTGGAGTTTATTTTTTATTTTTAGTTCGCTTTGTTTATGGTTTTAAGACGGCTACACAGCCGATCGGGGTTTCTTGACGGCTCAACTTTGACCGGATGTTAATTCAAGCATTTCTTCTTTCCGTTTTTTGTTGCCGTTGCTTCCCGTTGCTGCCGCTTCTGCTGCTGCACTGAGGCGAACCCCTTAAACTCTGATTATCGCGGATTTGCCCGTTCCGTAGCACACTTTACAGCGCCCGGTGGAGGAGATCGTTTAATTTCGGTGTCGTGTCTCCTTTGTAGCGAGTTGAGGATGTTTAGCGTACTGGAGCTGTGTTCGCCTTTCTTGCCCTTAAGTGCCCTGCTCCGTTCGCAGTTTAAATGGGAAAAATCGACTCACTTCCCGCGGAAGATTGATGCTCCCTTTAAATAAAGTAATGGCCGTGCAGATTGCATACATTTAGGCGCACAATATGCAACTGGAGCGGCAAAATGATGTAATGATCGCTTCTGACCATTTTTCTTGTAGTGTTAGAAGAACTTGCGGTTAAGATTTTTCTAATGGCCCCTAAATGTAGGCAATTGGGCTATGTGTAATTAGTAAAACGTTTAACACGTTGACTGCCAAGCGTTTTTTGTGGAATTGCCTGCCAGGCCAAGCGTTTGCCATAAAATTTTGCTTTCTAATATTTTTACTATCATTAATGCTTATCACGTTGACTGCCATGGCTATCATTTTTGATAGCCAGTGATGTTTCCTGGCAGGCCATGGCTATCATTTTTATAGCAACCTTACATTAAAAAAAGCTATTACTGAGAATATCTTCCGCAGTTTTTAAGGTTTGTTATTTTTGAAGCTTAGTTTGTGGTTGGTTTTACGCAAACTTATGGTTTAACTAACTTTATAAGCATTAATGATAGTAGAAATAATAGCCAGTAAAATTTTATGGCAAACGCTTGGCCTGATAGGCAATTCCACAAAAACATGCTTGGCAGTCAACGTGTTATAAAGTTAGTTAAACCATAAGTTTGCGAGAACCAACCACAAACTAAGCTTCAAGAATAACAAACCTTAAAAACTGCGGAAGATATTCTCAGTAATAGCTTTTTTAAATGTAAGGTTGCTATAAAAATGATAGCCATGGCCTGCCAGGAATCATCACTGGCGATCAAAAATGATAGCCAAGGCAGTCAACGTGTTAAAAAAAGCTAATTGAGCATTGTTGTACTGCAAAATGCATACATGTTGGCGCAAGTCACAAAGCGTGCTGTTCCCAGTGGAAAATATGTATTAAAGAGCTCATGACACATTCATGAAGCATTGATGAAATGCTTGTTGTCTGCATTTAGGCGGAAATGAGATATTTTAAAACAAATCCTAGGTTCTTTTGCTGTTTGCAGCTGTTATTTGGCTATTTTACAACAAATGTGCACACTCTACTGGAGCAGGTGATCAACTCAGTCTAGGGATATGTTCTGGATAAACTTAGCTTAGCAGCCTGGCCAGCTTTGGGCCTCAATTAGGCACGCTGAATGTATACCCGTACGCGGCAGTAATTGTGTTACGCAAACAGGGTCATGTTTATTTAAGTAGAACCGCGAAAAAAGTCGACCACCCACGCCTGCGTCCCGATGAAACAAAGGCCTGTAATCCGTTCCGTATCCATCTTTTATTTATAATTCAACGCACACCGACACACACACCACACGGTGCGAGAAAGGAAGGCGCGGTGGACATCGATAGACACCGACGGTTATCAATGCGTATAATTGGTGGCGCGCAGAGATACGGGGGTGTTGGGCCCGGTGCCGGCTTTACAGCAGAGCGCGCCCGTAAATTCGCTAATTTTCCTCGCAAATGATGTATTGATAATCGGTACCTCAAATATTTATCCGTTAATTACCAATCATTCGCGTCGGTGGACGTGCGGGACCGGGCGGCAGGTGCTAGGCCCTGGAGCGTCTGCCGGACGCGCTCACCGCCTCACAAACAGGTGCGGTAGATGTTGGTGTGTGTGCGTGTGTGTGTGTGTGTGTGTGAGAGAGAGAGAGAGATGGCAAGCACCGTCCTGCAATTACACCAGTGATGCACTTGTTAATCCGGAGGAGCTATTGAAGGAAGCCACCTCCACACCGGTTCAGTCAGGTGTAGGCCTCAGTTGACGCGTGAGCGTTCTCGACTCTACCCTAGCTGTCTGCTGCGGACAGGTGGGGCAGGTGAGCAGGAAGAGAAAGGAAGACACTGACGACCGGCTGCAATGAAGTCAATTATCAGTTCATTTCTATTCACACACACATACAGACGTCGTTGAAACCTCCAGCAGAGGGCGCTCGCGGGTGGAGGACGTCCTTCGCCGGTCATTAATACCGCTCAGGTAAGTTTTATGGTTTAGCGCATTCGTATGTTTGCTACCCTTGCGATGACCGGGCGGATTTAATTCCTAGCCACCAACGTGTCGGTGCTGCCGCCGGGGGGAGGGTGGGGCGCTGGTTCAGCAAATTCGGAAATTGAGATGTCACTGGCGCGAACGCGCCAAGTCAGCCCATTTAAAGCGAATGCAATCCGTCACGGTCGAACGGCGGGCGCGAGGCTCCGCGCGAGGGGTTGCCGTCCTGCCCTGGGAGGCGCCCGGCTGCACGGATTCGTGCTGCAGTTTAGACGTTTCGCCACGCAGCGTTGCGCGCTGCGGGCTGCCGTGAGCTGTGAACTACGCGCGCCGCACGCTCCTTGGGTCCGGGCACCCGTGGCGCCCCTGCACTAATCGGTCGGCTGAGCTCTTTATTGCCGTGCGTTTCGTCACACTCGTCGGGCGTGCTGGTGTCGCGAATGACAGGTCTATCGGGGCGTGAAGAATGGTCCATAAACGGCCAGCTTGGGTGGGACGATTGTGAGGGGGTTTTGCACTGGCATATGTGGCAAACTACTCTTCGGGGTAATGGAGATAACTTGAAACTAGTGACAAACAAGGGCAAAAATTTATCACTTGGCTGAAGAGATCTAAGAGATGGCTGAAGTACGCTCTAAACGTAGTGGATCATGATGAACGAGATTTGAGAAGCCTCTAGTGAGTCTGACTCTAGCTAAGCTCTTGGGTTGAGGAGATAACCTAAAAAAAACAAACTAGTACAAGAATTTGTCACATGGCTACTACGGAGAGACGGCTGAAGTACGCTCTAAACGTAGTGGATCATGATGAACGAGATTTGAGAAGCCTCTAGTGAGTCTGACTCTAACTAAGCTCTTGGGTTAAGGAGATAACCTTTAACACCAAACTAGTACAAGGATCTGTCACTTGGCTACTACTAAGAGACGGCTAAAGTACGTTCTAAACGTAGTGGATCATGATGAACGAGATTCGAGCAGTCTCTAGTGTATCTGACTCTAACTAAGCTCTTGGGTTGATAACCTAAAAAACAATCTAATACAAGGATCTGTCACTTGGCTACTACTAAGCGACTGATGTACTTCCTAAAAGCGGTGAGTGTTGAGGAACACGCAAGTGTACTAACTCCTTCGAGAGCACTCTAGAACATCTGTCAAGTTCTATCGCCTGCTCGCACACTTCACTGCCCGCTGGACAAACCCGCGTACGTGGAACGCATCCCAGCACCGCAGACGGTGGCAATGCACACCCGGGCAGGTTTACCTCTTTCTAACGCGATGCCAACACTGCGCGTCATTACGAGTTTCGCCGCACGTGCTGCTACGTGCGATAAAATTGCGAAAAAATTACATCGTGTTTGGCCCGTGGAGAGACCGTCGTGTAAACATAATATCCTAGCACACCACGGCGTGTGTGGCTGATTGGACGTGCACAAAATCAAACAGCGGCCAGTGCCTCCTTTTGCGGCGAGGAAGATGATAATAAGAAGCCCGTGGGCAGGAGAAGCACGGCACCGCCAGGACGGCCTCCCTAGACCTGGTGTCTTTGGCCTCCAGCAGCAGCTAGTAGTGGCGGCGGTGGTAGAAAATAAATTATTTTCAAATAATCGAATCGAATCAATCTTTCGGGTGATTGATTACCATTTCACCACCGGGAGACCGTCGTCCCGGGAGCGTCCGTGGCGCCCCCCACCCTCTCGCCATCGAGTGCCATCAAAGCCCCATCTGCCACGATTGATGCGCCAGGTCGAGTGGACAGAACGCGGCGGCGGAGGCAAGAAAACGGTGGTAAATAAAATTGATTCCCCGCAGTGTCAACAAATCTCCTCGCACGGCGTTTGGCAAATAAACGCCGTTTTGGTCCTTCGAGCCGGATTGCGCAAACAGGGATTTAACTCGTTGGCTCGCGTGTGTCGCACGGGAGAGCGAGAGCGAGAGAGAGAGAGCGTGTTTGAAGTGCGGTGTCCACTACAAATGCGGATCATGTGTCGGCCTAAACTATACATACACACACGCTCACCTGTTACTGAAGCGGTTGAAGCCCCCCCTGCCAAGACATGCATCGGCCGGCAAATAACATCGATGGATGTTTCCGCATCCACCGAGCACTTGTTTGCCCTGCGGTTTGCCGTGCAGTACAGAGATACGATTTCTCTGGGGGTATTGATGGTCAAATCAAATCATCAACCGGCTGCCGCCGGTCGAGTGGAGTGATTTGCAGGATTTGTTTGCGCACCAGCCTTGTCCCATAACTTCTCATTTTTCGACGGAATGGAAATAGGTTTTTTCTTTCTCCCGCCCGGCTTCAGTGCGCTTTGTCCGCTGGTGGGATGGAAAAAAATGTCCAACAGCGCTGCCGTTACGTCGGCGGCAGCAACAGTCATTCCCGAAGAAGTTAACCTCCTGACTATTTCTATTTATGACGCGCCGCTCCATCGGTGCCAGCCGGCCATCACCATCTGCCGCTTCGGTAGGTTAGCGAGGCAAAACAAATACGGGAGCAAAGCAAAAAAAAACGAACTCAACCAGCACCCATCTAATCTTACCTCGGAGCACGTGCAGGTGCTGCAGTGTGCACGCCGGAACCGGTGTGAGAAAAATCAAGGAGCAAATTTATATGCATGTTTATTACATCGCACGAAACGGGGCCCACAATGGTCATTTGTTTCCGTATGCTCCAGAAACGTGGGGGGTCTAGTAGAAGTGGCCGCAAACGCGCCCTACCGTGCGCTCCCAAGACTTTAGACTGGCCGGAATCAGGTATTCATATAAAAAGAGCGATAAAAATGAAATTCTAGATGCCCGCTGCGCTGTGAGAACGGAACCAAATTAACAGCGCACGGTAACGGTGATCATGGCCATCAATAACGTTGTTAGTGGACGGCCGTCTATGCGACCTGTCACGTAAGAGGACTCGCGACGCGGCAGATCCCGCACGAACGTTTCGCGTAACGAATTTCGGTTGGCACGGCTCTTCTGTCTGGGGCGTTAGTGCTGGCTTGAATAAGTTAAAAACGGGCTTTGCAGAAGCCAGCACTACCGGGCGCAATGCACGGTACGTCAGTTTGACAGGACGGGCACCGATCGTTGTCTTCTAATTTGCATTTGTTCCCACTAATGAATGGTTGGTTTAATCGGTATAGTATTGTTTACATTGTAGTAAATATTTACAAGCGAGCTGTCACTGGCACGAGCGTTCCCAAGTAGCATTAGGCGCTTAGTAAACTGTCAGCTGTCAGAAAGAAATGTTGCTTTAACCAGCTACACAACCGTAAGCCCAAACATGCGTAGCGATAAAAAGAGACCAGAGCGATGTGTTTCCAATCGCTCGTCGTATCCAGCAACCGATTCGTTGTTGCTTGTTTTTTTCTACCTGGCGCGATGCATGGTACGTCAGTTTGACAGAACGGGCACCGATCGTTGTCTTCTAATTTGCATTTGTTCCCACTAATGAATGGTTGGTTTAATCGGTATAGTATTGTTTACATTGTAGTAAATACAGTCAGTTTCCGACTTACGCGGATAATGGGGACCGGAGAAATCCGCGTATCTCGAGATTCCGCGTATCTCGAATTTGGCTTGACATGTCGTTTATACATGGTATTACGAGATTGAATTCTTGAGCTCATGTTTGAAAGGACATTGAAAATTTGAATTTGTCGTTAAACTTCAATACAGTGCAAATATATTGAAATGATGTTACATTAAACGATATAGAAAACGTTATTAATACAAATTAATGTATAATTAACATATTTATTTGTGGTTTGGTATATTTATCCAGAACTTATAGATTTTTATAATGGTGAGATTTGGCAGTTGACAAGTGGAGAATCTAAATCGTTGTAATAAACCCAGCATTTGTCACATTTGAAAATCCGCGAATCGCCGAATCCGCGTATGTCGAGTAGCGCGTATGTCGGAAACTGACTGTATTTACAAGCGAGCTGTCACTGGCACGAGCGTTCCCAAGTAGCATTAGGTGCTTAGTAGACTGTCAGCTGTCAGAAAGAAGTGTTGCTTTAACCAGCTACACAACCGTAAGCCCAAACATGCATAGCGATAAAAAGAGACCGAAGCGATGTGTTTCCAACCGCACGCCGCATCCAACAACCGATTTGTTGTTCTCTCGCACACTCTCCGCCGCACTAAGAACGCACTAAGGCAAACCAAAACACTGACACGGGTGGCGATCAAATCGATAAACGTCAAAACGTGCTGCCGACACCGGTTTGAGCGGTTGATCCGTTTCCATTTGCTGCTTTGTTGTGAACAATAACAAACTTCTCTCGCCGAGGCATCCCCGGCGGGGGTGGGGTGCCCGATGTAATCGGAGGTGTTATTTCGGAGCCCGAAATCGCACGCGAAGAAACGAGCGCATCCGTCTGCGCGTCTTCCGCAAATCTGCCCACTTTACCTCTGTCTGTGTTTTTTGTTGTTTCTCCACGGGTGAGGAGTTGCGTTTTTTTCTCTCCTTTCTGTTTGTGTGCAAGCATCATTGTTTTCTCCGGTGCTCCTTCTCGGGCTGGCTGCTTGGAAGTTGGAGCTCCGCTTTGGTGTGCGTGTGTGTGGTTCTGTTTTAGTTCGCATTTCATGCCTTTCGGGGTCGCGGCGGAAGCAAAGGATGCCGAGCGGGACGAGGTGTGTGCCGACCGAAACCGAGAGCGACCGTACCCTCCGCGCTCCGGGCCGCACTAATGTGAGAATGTATGTTTATTCGATTTCCATTTTAAAGCCCATTGCACATGATACCGTTCCCATGCATTACTTACTTATGTATGAATTATTTTTTATTTTAGAATTTTAATTCCTTCCCGTCAGCACCGCCGGGACGGGGCGGGAGATTTGTTCCTTCGGCGGTTCGTCTGGTAGAATGACGCCGACGACGACGAAGAAGAAGGACACTGTCACCCCCCCTCGGGGAAGGGATCAGCGAGCACGGAGCGCAGTTCGTCCTCTTCAGTGACGGCACATGAGACTGACGTCGGGGTTGGATTGGGGTGAGAAAATTTCGTGCACTTACTGTTGCGCCCAGGCAGCGTCAGAGTGGTTGGGTGGGTGCGGAAGAATTAGCAAAAAACAGAGGAAGAAAAAAATCCCACCACTACTCCAGGCAATCACACTCTGTCCGTCTCACTTCCGCTTCCTGTCACTTTTCCGGGCGCACATGAACTAAAAATAAATCGGGAAAACATACAGCGATAACAAATGAATAAATAATTTGATAAAACAGATTACGCCAAGCAGCTATCATTAAGTGAGCCCTCTTGGCAGACGGGGCTGTGCTCACGGCCAATCGGCTCGGGAGACCAAAAAAAAGGGTTAATGCGGCGCAGGGTGCATGGGAAAAGAATTTTGCCATAAAGGGGTGACCGTTCCTCGGCTCTGTGTATAGTCCGCCGTGAGTGAATCTGTGTTTATTGGTGAAAAAAATGTTCCCGTTCGATGTTTTATATTTTATAGTAAAACCCACTATAAAGAGTCTCGAGACACCATGAGCACGCAGGTGCTGAGATTAATTTTGAAATTTTATAGATTTCCTATGCCCCACCGAAGAAGAAGTGATCATTATTTGACAGCAAATATTTTTTATGGCAAATACTATTTTATAGCAATTTTTTTATGGCAAAACATTTTGCTGCCCCGTTTTCTAACGTATGATATCATTCACGAAACGAATAACCATAAAAGTCTGCTTTATATTAAGTGCAAATGCTATTTTCTAGCAAATGTTTTTTTTATAGCAAATACCATATTCTACTGCATTCCGTAACATAACTATACGCCCACCTGTTTTATTGCGAATACAACGAAAACTTGAAGAGATAGATGAAAAAGATGTTGTACTTAGTTATAGATAATAACAATATACGCCTGGTGATCAAAATCGCTCGCTGTATCATAGCTATACGCCCACAAGGTCGTTTCAAAGTTCCTATTTTTTTATCGAATTTTGAAACGATTATTTGTATCGAAAAAAGTGAGCGTACAGTCAACTTACAAGGAGCGATTTTGACAGTGGTGAAAAAATAGTGATAGTGTGTGTAAAAATGTGAAAAAGTCATCAAAAGACGTATGTTGTTATTAGCTACAACTTAGTACAACAAAACATTCATCTATCTCTTCAAGTTTTGGTTGAATTTTCAGAAAAAAAACAGATGGACGTATAGTTATGTCACGGAGTGTATATATTAACCTCCATAGAAATAATAATAATAAAAGGATGCATTACTTAATCGCACGTGACTATTTTATAGCAAATACGCTTTTGTAGTAAACAACAACACTGCACACTTTTTAATAATCTTTCGTTAAATCGCAAAACAAAAGGACGTGTCCCATTTTAACAAACGTCCGGCGTGCGTTGGAAGACGCCACCGAGCGGAGAAATGTCAATCAAACAGCGATTGTTGTCGACTTTGATTCAAAGATTACTGGTAATCGGTTTCGTCCGTTCCCGTTGCGCAAAAGGGGGAGAAAAAAACCCCTTCAATCGAACCCTAAGACCATCGCCCCGAGCCGGGAAACGAACTTAGCTAGGGCCCCGCTAATAATGATTCCATTATTACCGCTGATTGGCTTGTCACTTCGGCCCGACCCTCGAGCACTGTATTATTTTGATAAATTTACATTCAACAGCGCATCCAGGCCGGGCCCGATGTGCGAACTAATTTGATTGATATTCGTACCGTTTAGAATCGAAGTGTTGGGCCGCGTGCGGCAGCGAAGATAACCGTGCAGCAGTGTGCGGGCAGGGCGAAACACCCGAGTCAAACCCCTCCCATGCGACACTGCCGATTCCGCACGTGCGTCCCGTTACGGTGGATGGGCGCCGTGAGGCTACCGGAACATTGGCGCTGCGTGCCGCGCGTGCGGCCTACATTCGGGCGCCTGGCCGCCCGGTGTCAGCCCTTTATCCGACTCTATTAGGTCGACAATTGCGGCAAACTGTAAAATTTTGTGCGGACGCTTCATCGCCAAGGGTTAATGCGGTGGGACCCACCGCAAACGCGCACGTGCCCGCTTTCATGGTTCATTTTGTGCCGCTCTCATGCAGGACGGGCTTGTGTGTGAGAACGGACACGGGGGTGCGGAGCCGAATGCACACGAACAAATTGACAGTGAAACCGTTTTTTAATTGCTCGCTAAAACTGTGCCAATGTGTGTAGTAGCTATTTTCGCCAGATTGACGCACAGATTTGACGTATGGTAGAGTCTGTGATCGGTTCATTTGACGCAAACGACCCAGCGGAACACATTTATGAAAATGACCAATAAAGCGTTGATAAAACATTAACAAAGCGTTGGCGTAGTTACGATTGCATGCTTGCTGTCGTAATTTTTATTTATTTCCGCCTGAAAGTATGCAATTTGTATGAAAATATTTTTTCCCCAATTTGGGCTAAGCTCGCCGGTTAGAGATAGTCAGATGATGACAGATGACTGACACAAAACAAGATAATTTCTGCATCGAAACGAAAAACAAAATCATTGCATACTTTACATGCCATAAAAAACACTAAATGCATTAAAAATAGCATTTAAAACTAAATTTTATTAGGATCGTAGGGACCTCCGCTGTTCATAAAAGTGACCTGCACCAGAATGAAACATTGCCTGCATTTAGGCGCTCCAAGTGACCTTCGTAAGCACAAGCATAGTCAAGGTATAATAAGATTAAATCACTTTTCCCACAAACGAACCCATAAAATTCGCAATTAAATCTCGATTCTCGTGGCTCGTAGCGACGTGTGCTGAAGCGTATCGTTGCCTACATTCAGGCGTCCTGGGCGACGTTCAAATCACGGGTGCCTCACCCAGCGCTCGCAGTCAACAGCTTGTAATTAAATCACAATTTCCAATGATAACACCGGCAGACGGCCCCGGGAGCAGCTGCCACACGCTCCGGCAAGGGTATCAGGGAACGCAGGTCTAAAATTCTGCGTTTTTACACCCGGTCCCGTAGCCCACTCGAGGCCCGCCGCTCGGCTTCTTGATTCCGTGTGCGTTTTCCCCTCGAGCTTTTTTTTTCTCTTCTTCCCCCCTGGCTGCTTGGCTGGTCGGTTACACTCCCCTCCCTGCTTCGCTCCGGCGTAGTTTTTCCCCTCGCCGTTCCGTGCCGTTCCGCTCTCCGCAGCCGATGGTTTGGGCTGATTATTTGAGCGCGTGTGTTTACACATCTATATCATATTCATTAAATTACAACAATCACGGGACGGATCATCGAGAGGGAGAGAGAGAGAGAGTGAGAGAAAAACACGATAGACACCGTGTGCGTTCTGGCTAGCAGCTAGAGGAACTGGGCCTGCGACTAGGGCCCCGAGGCGGCGAAGGTAAGGGCGCACCGGTGGCAACAGGAGCACCGCTTGGAGCGTTAGTTAAAGTGATTGGATTTTTGTTTAGCAACGTGTGGCATTTGCTGCGGTTGCGGGCGGCCGGTCCGTGCCGGAAACGAGCATTTCATGAGCCTTGGCGGTTGCGGTTTTGTCTACGTCTGAAGTGTAAATAATTGTCGAACGCTTGTTTAAATTGATCATCTGTCTTTATTAAAATGCTATTCAGTGCCGGGCTCGTGCCGTGGAGTTGCCGATGCAACGTCTGGCGTCCTGTGCAGGCGTCCATACCGACAGGCGAAACGTTGGAATGGTTGAACTTTTAGAAAGGATTTGTGCAGCTAACATAAGGGAACGGTTTAAGCACTATTTAAGGACAAATTAAGAGACAGAGACATATCTTAACTGATAATAGCAACTTTATTGATATATAAGCTTCTTTGAATAAATTCAAACTGAATATTTTAATTGACAAATAAAATGAGCTCCTATGTTACTTTTACAGTATGTTTGTTTTTATTTTATTTGTTTTATTGTTATGCTATAGTGAAAATTGCATACTTTTAGGCGCTATAATGAACATGAGAGGATGGTTGGTCATGCGGTTTGCATATCGGCAGGCTGTTTTTGTAAAGTAACGCCTAAAAGTATGCAATCAAGATCTTAGCAACATTTATCAAAATCATAATCATTTTTCACACGATTGAATAGCATATTTTCCGGCCCAGATGATGGAGATTGCGTAGCTAGCAGCGTGGCAGGTTTATTTTCGCCTAAAGATACGCAATTTGCAACAAAAAACACTAAAGGCATCAGTGGTGACGTGTGACGATATATACGACCCTAGAAATAATTTTAAGCTGAATATTTTAAAAGAAAAATAGAACAAAACATCATACTCACTCTTGAGTGACTTTTCCAGTATGTTTATTTTTTTATGCTATAGTGCAAAATGCATACTTTTAGGCGCTATAATGCACATGAGGGGATGGTTCTTCATGCGGTTTGCATAACGGCAGGCTGTTTTAGGAAATTAACGCCTAAATGTATGCAACCAAGATTTTTGCTATACTTCTCTAAATCATAACCATTTTTCAAATAATTGAATTGCATACTTTCCTGCGCAAGTGACGAGGATTGCATAGCTAGTAGCGTGGCAGGATTTTTCTCGCCTAAAGATATGCAATTTGATACAAAAAACCACCAAAAACATCAGCGGTGACGTGTTACACGTAGAAGAATGAAGTAGAAAAAAGAAAAAAAACAGATTACAGAAAATCCTTACCCTACAACGCAACAAAACCGTTCCACTAACCATTTGTTGCATCACGTGCTCTCGCGGCACTCACGCCCGCAAGCGCAACCTGCGAAACTAATTAAACCAACCGGCCGCCTGGTGAAATCGACCTGCCCGGCATCACCTTTCCTTTCGGTGGCTAATATTAGGTTGTGGAAAATCAATTTCCCACCCCGTGTGTAAGGTGAGACGGTTCGCACGTACAGCCGGCGAGGCGAGCGGTGCTGGCCGGCGGGTGTTCGTGGGCTGATTGGAAACCGGCCGGTCAGGTGCTACTTACTTGTTGCCGAACGCACGCTCCGCTCCGTCGACGCTACACCACAATTTGGCGATCCTTCAGCGGCCGCAAATGGTGATTTATTTCGCTATCACTTTCTTTGCGCCGCGCGAGATAAATCTTTCGTTTAGGGTTTCATGTTTTCGTTTTGTTTCGCCGCTTGGCGGTGCTCTGCGGCCCGAGCGTGCATTCAGGCGTTTTGGGGGTGATTGCGCTGCTTGAGAAGCTTGACTTTTTGGTGTTGTTGTTGTGTTGTAGTGCAAATTGCATACTTTTCGGCACTATATTGCATATAAAACGATGGTTGGTTATGAGGTTTGCATACATACAGGCTGTTTTAGGAAATTAACTCCTAAATGTATGCCGCTTCGATTTGGGATTTTCTACGCACCTATATCATATTCAATAAATTGCAACAATTACGGGACGGATCATCGAGAGGAGCAGAGATAAAGAGAGAGAGAGAGAGAGAGAGAGAGAGAGTGAGAGGAAAAAAACACGATAGTCACAGAAAATTGCATACTTTTCGGCGCTATATTGCATATTAGACGATGTCTGGCTATGCGGTTTGCATACATACAGGCTGTTTTAGGAAATTAACGCCTGAATGTATGCTACATCGATTTTGGATTTCGACGCATCTTAATGCGTCATATTCATTAATCAATTTAATGAATATGATAATTAAATTACAACTATCACGGGACGGATCATCGAGAGAAGCAGAGAGAGGGTGATAGAGAGAGAGAGTGAAAGCAAAAAACACGATAGTCACAGAAAATTGCATACTTTTCGGCGCTATATTGTATATTAGACGATGTCTGGCTATGCGGTTTGCATACATACAGGCTGTTTTAGGAAATTAACTCCTAAATGTATGCCGCTTCGATTTGGGATTTTCTACGCACCTATATCATATTCAATAAATTGCAACAATCACGGGACGGATCATCGAGAGGAGCAGAGAGAGAGAGAGAGAGAGAGAAAGAGAGAGTCAGAGGAAAAAAACACGAAAGTCACAGAAAATTGCATACTTTTCGGCGCTATATCGCATATTGGACGATGGTTGGCTGTGCGGTTTGCATACATACAGGCTGTTTTAGGAAATAAACGCCTAACTCTATGTCGTTTTGATTTTGGATTGTCGACGCATCTATATCGAGAGAGGGAGAGAGAGAGAGAGAGTGAGTGGAAAAAAACACGATAGTCACAGAAAATTGCATACTTTTCGGCGCTATATCGCACATTAGACAGTGGTTGGCTATGCGGTTTGCATACCTACAGGCTGTTTTAGGAAATTAACGCCTAAATGTAGGCCGTCTCGATTTTGGGCTATTTATATGGCAAAATCATAATCATTTCTCGCTTGTATTTTGATATAATTCCACCGGGCTAGTTGGCGTTTTTATCGGTCCCATCTACCAGCGGCCACCTAGGGAAGCGCACGAGAGCATAATTTAAAAATAATACCATTGCGCAAAATCCAATATAATATGAGCCACGTTTAATCAACGCGGTCGTAGTTTCGATTAGCAGCGAGATAGAGCGAATTATTTTCGTTTAATTATAGTGCGCGATTGCACGCGAAATCGCGACATTGGGTCGGTTATCTCGACGTCAAAAAAAAAAAAAACACTCACACACAGCTGAATAGAAAATCTGGCTCCATAAATGGTTAAATGGTTGCAATAAGTGAGCACGCGTGAGCGCGCGCTGGTACCGCAAGAAGCGACCGCGGCCGCCCGACCCGGGAACTCACCCGGAACGCGCGAGGATCCTTTGATCTTGCGCCTTTGCGCCGGGCGGCCGGTGGGCAACCCGGGCACGGGACAGAGCTGTATCACTCTGCATTATTCATCAGTTAATTAAGCTGTTTCGCTCGCTTCGCTCCGTCCCAGTCGCCCCGTCTTGGTCTTGGCGTCTTGGGGAGCGTTTTGTTGCGCGCGCGATGCAGCTGCGAACGCGAACGAAACGACGCGCAGCGATGGTACGGGCGGTCGTTTGCGGCAGAAGCCGAACGATGACAGCACCGGCCCGGGGCTGAGTGGGTGTTGGACGCAAACACACATACACACACGGTGCGGAGCCATCAAAGCAGCGAGTCGTTTAGCAGCCGGCCGTAAGAAGCTGTGCCGCTGTAAGTAACAACGCAGCGGAAGAGAGAGAGAGAGAGAGAGCAAAAAGAAACCCCCGGAGCCAGGCAGCGCTCCCGACGGCAGAGTAAATCGGGCATGCTGTCGGTAACCTGTGTACGGGCGCCCTCTAGGGCGCCCTGCGTACCACGTACTTTTTTGATGTATATCGTTATTTTACGATCGTTCCGCTGGCGTATTTATTGTCCGTTAAATTGCGCTTCGTCATACGCGGGCCGCCCGGGGTTGGGGGAGTTTGATGCCACTACCCAGCGATGGTCTCAGATGTGCTTCTGCTGTTGGGAACATATTCCTCGAGGCGAGTCCCCCAAGCGTTTTGGTGCGCGGAAAGTGTGCGTGCAGCATGTACGCAACAAGTAACACACAGGCGATGGTTGTCGCCGATGTCCGAAGCGAGTCTAGCTAGTTCTTGTTCCTTTTCCCAAAGCAATTAGGCGATATTGAGCGTCTTGTTGCTGTTTTTTGTTTTCGCGTGCGGAACTTCTCTCCCGTGCGGGCTTTGAAGTCACCAGCTTCATCAGTTTTTGAAGTATGTCTCCAAACCACTGCTAGAACCTATTGGCAGGACATCAGCTGCGATTTTTCTTGGGTCCGTGAAAGCTGAATTAATAATGCTTCTCCACTCAGTCTTATCAGACACGCATGGGTTCTACAGCTAGATATCAAAGATATTCTTTTGCATACACTAACGCCACAGTCCTCGATAGTTTGTCTGGCATCGAAAGGACGCCACCCAGAATCTATCAACCAGAAACACTGGTAGACTACTTTGAAGTCGTTTGTGCGTTCTTCTCATGCCCATCTGAGGAAGAGGTAAACCTGGTCGGCGTACAAGAACCCCGGATGCCGTTGACGGTTCCTACTGGGTCCCATCTTGGCGTTTTACCCGTTTGGATCTTCTTCCTGTGCTGACTTCAGTAGTGAAATCTCCGGATTCATCTGTTTGGACATCGCCAGCCGTGTTTTTCAGCTAGTAAACCTTGCAACAAATGATGCCACAGAGCCTTTTCAGACACTGGCAGCTCTCGGAGCATGCACAAGTCATCCAAGAGCTTTGAAAACGTTGACGACGGCGAGTTTATGGTGCAAGACTAGAAAAAAGGTTCTGTTGGTTGGTGTGCGATCTCTGGAAGACTCGGTCTGTAAGGTCCTTTTATGTCTATAAGAAGCCAGGGGTGAGCTTGTCACGTTTGTGCAAAAGTCTCAATATCAGTGAGGCCGCTGTGCGTGTTTACAAATGAAAAGACTGTATCTTACTAAAGTCAACATCGCAACGGCATCCCGGAACGGATCGGCCCGCTGACGTGTGCGGCCCCTGCAATCGTTCCGATGAGTATTTACATTCATCGAACGGCAGCGCACGTCGTCCTCCAGCCGGCCCACAACGCGGACCTGTTGGCACCGTCGCAACGAAGGGCGAGCCGTCGTCCGTCGGCAGAACAAAAGCGCTGTGCGGAGTTCGGAGCTAATTTTCTAAATAGCATCTCGCCGGTTCGGCTTCGAACCAATCCAATTCCGCCACCACTTGAACCCGCGCGCAAACACGCGAAGGTAAACATGCCGCGCGGGTCCACGGCCCCTGCCCCTGCGGCACACGGCAGAGTGGCATTAATTTGAAGCAAATTCGTCTATATGACTGTGTAAACAGGGCCGGAGCCGGCGGTCGCCGTCAAGCACGCTGTCAAAATAAAAATAAGTTTACCGATCGCCGCTCGCCCGTGCCGGGGATTGAGAGGCGGAAAATCCGACGGGTGCCCGAGTCGGGATCAGCCCACCGCGAAACCCTCCCTCCGCGTGGCGAACAGGTCGAGATTGCGAGCCGAGTCGAGCTACCCAGCGAGATACACTGACCAGGCGATCCTGGTGCGATGAGGGGAACGTTTTCGCTCGGATCTTCTTGTTCTTGGGTTTAAAGTTTTTTTTTGCTCACTCTTCTTTGCTCTTCAACTCCCCCCATTTACTCAGTGATATCTCCACCCCTCCCACGCCAAGCAGAACCGATTTGCCGGCAATCTGTAATAAAATGATGGCTGAATTATTAATCCTTCGATTAACATTTTCATCGACGCCAGGAGGCGTCGCGGTGTCGTTATCCTTTCGCGCGCGTGAGTGTGTGTGTATCTTCCCATTTCTTCGCTTACTTATTTAGCATCCTATCGCCACGTTCGCTGGCACGCCGGCTTTCGCCCATCGCCCAACCCCCCGAGCGGGAGGAGCATATTTCCACTTGGGAGCAATAGGACCGTAGACGTGGGGACGGTTAGCATGCCTGCCCTGTGTGTGTGCGTGCCGTGCCACGCGTGCGCGAACTCCCGGCTCCGATGCACGTACCCACTCACACACCCATTAGCACGTCCTGCGAGGCCGGCCATCACATTATGGCCCGGTTTCGTGCCGGGCGTACCCGTACCGCACGAGCGCCCGACGCTGGGAGCTTCAAGTTTGGAGTGTTTGTAAAATTACGCAGGCAGACCGCCGCGAAAAGGACGCTGTTACCGGCACGGACGCGCTGGAGACACGCAGGACGGCAGGTCGGGTCACTTAACCGCTAATTATATTTTTGAATTATAAATGTTACCTGATACGCTTACGCGGCCTCCGCGCCGCCAACCGCCGGGGGTCGGGCCTTTACAGGCGCGGAAGAATTTGGCTCGCTCGAGATGTTTGAGGTTAGGTTTCAAGGGGGTTTTCGTTTTTCGGGATTTTCGGACATTATTGGGCTCGTGTCACGGGCTATTCTCCCTCCTGTCCACACCTCGGAGGCATTGGGAATCGAATATTACTTACCGTTGCCGGGGAACGGTGGCCGGTGCGGTGTCGGATGTACGGCTCTTTGGGCCGGAATGCCGTCGTCAGGGTGAGGAGGATACATTTCACCTCATTCCGGCTATAATTTGTTACGTTCTTCGGTCTGTATGTGGGATCCGGATCTGGGGTGTGTTCTCGAGCAGGCGAAGATCCTGGTAAACGAACCTGGCAAACATAGATCTAGGATGTCTGGTGCGAATCAGAGCAACTAAGTTTTAGGCCTGCTCATCGGGACTTTACAATCCAATATGGTGGATAGACAAAAATCTTCTAGCAATGTAGAAAAGCTGAGGACATCGGACCTTCTCGGAACATGCATCCATTAGTGAGGTGTTACTTTTTCAAACTAATTTCAAGAAATAGTAGAACTTCTTAAGATTAACCTCTTTATTCGTCGGCAGATCATCGGGACTTTACAATCCAATATAATGGATAGACAAAACTCTACCTCCTAGCAATGTGGAGAAGCTGAGGATATGACCTTCTCGGAACATGCGTCCATTAGTGAGATATTACTCTGTCAAACTAATTCCAAGAAATAGTATAACTTCTTGAGATTAGCCTCCTAGCAATGTGGAGAAGCTGGGGATATGATCTTCTTGGAACATGAATCCGTTAGTGAGATATGATTAGTTACTCTTTCAAACTAATGTCAAGAAATAGTATAACCTCTTTATTCATCGGGAGATCATCGGGACTTTACAATCCAATGCGGTGGATAGACAAAA
>KB672491.1:4658130-4688973 GCA_000349145.1 Anopheles dirus | reverse complement strand
ATAACTTTTTGAGATTAGCCTCCTAGCAATGTGGAGAAGCTGAGGATATGATCTTCTTGGAACATGAATCCGTTAGTGAGATATGATTAGTTACTCTTTCAAACTAATGTCAAGAAATAGTATAACCTCTTTATTCATCGGGAGATCATCGGGACTTTACAATCCAATGCGGTGGATAGACAAAACTCTACCTCCTAGCAATGAGGATAAGCTGAGGACATCGGACCTTCTCGGAGCATGCGTCCATTTATGAGATAATACTCTGTCAAACTAATTCCAATAAATAGTATAATTTCTTGAGATTAGCCTACTAGCAATGTGGAGAATCTGGGGATATGATCTTCGTGGAAAATGAATCCATTAGTGAGATATTACTCCTTCAAACTAATGTCAAGAAATAGTATAACCTCTTTATTTGTCGGGAGATCATCGGGACTCTACAATCCAATATGGTGGATAGACAAAATTCTACCTCCTTGCAACGTGGAGAAGCTGAGGATATGACCTTCTCGGAGCATGCGTCCATTAGTGAGATATTACTCTGTCAAACTAATTTCAAGAAATAGGATAATCTCTCTGTTCGCAGCTCCTCTCTAGCAGCACACTATATCGCAAGCGTGCTATACTGGCGCAACAAAGAAGGGTAAAAGGTGGTACATTAAACCTCATACCTCTCGAAAAATCTCGCTCAAAACTCGTTTAGATAAATCTGATCACTGTTACCGAGCAGTCTCCAGTCTGCCTTCCACCCAATCCCGCTAGTGGCCACTCAAACGCTCAATAACAATACCGGCTGACTCGTCCCATCGGGCCCAGCTCCCCCGGAAGCGTGCTTTGAGACGTATATTACCCGGCGTCTACCCGGCGTCGCTTCACCCTTTCGCCACTGAATCTAGCACCCGCCGGGGGTCGCACCCAAGGAAACTTCCCCATCTTCGGAATGCGGAAGACGAATACTTTATCTAATCGGTGCAGATAAACGGTGTGATGTCGGTGTTGTTGTTGCTGCCTCTGCTGCTGCTGCTGTTGTTTATCCACCGCGCTCCCGCCACCGGCGCCGCCCCGGAAGTCGGTGCAAAGTTTTTGCGGTACCAGTAGGGAAATAAATTTCTCCGCTCCGCTGCCGCCTCGGTTTCGATTTCCCCCGTTGTCGATGAGCGTGCGGGCCAATTTGTCCATGAGGTACGTCTGTGTATAAACATATAGACGCCTCGCCCCGCGGTGCGGCTACGGAACGGTGCACAGGCCGCACACTTTTGTCTCTCTAACTAAGATACAAAAAAGAAGAACAAGCAGAGAGGAATAAAAACTATAGACACCAGGCCCTCGCAACCCGGCGTAGTTCATGGGTGGGCACGGGCGAGCTAGAACATGGTGCCGCGTCCTCCGCACCTGGCCGGAGTTCGTCGGAATTTCTTCCGGAAGAAAAACGCGCTGGTGGAAAAGTTTTAAGAGTATAATTAGAGTCATTAAGCCAGCTAAATTACCAAATTAATCAACACTCGCCGTCGCCGTCGGTGTTCCTGGTGCGGGCCGGGTTGGAGTGGGCTGACGGATGCGCATCGCCCCGTCCAAGCCAATCGGAATCGGCACACCGCCGTGGATGTGTCCGGGGGAGATAAATATTTAACTAACCAATTGGCAGGTGCAGGTGGCGCGCGGCTGAGATTCATTGGCGGTGTCAGGCGACGGAATTGGTAGGTTTTGTTTGGTGCCAGGTCGTCTCGGTCGATGCTTATCGGTGGGCCGCGGTCTGGATGAAGTGTCCTTCTTGGCTACACCCAGTGTCCTTAATGTCTTGATATCTGCGCAGGAATGACAGTGTTCCAAAACTACGTTTGTTGTCAGTTTCCAAAAAAATCTTCGCATATCTTCGCCTGACGAGCGTTTGAGCTGATATCTTCCATGCCAATATCTCCGGTTCTTGTCATCGGACTAGTACCATCGCATCCTGCACGGGCGAACTGCTCACCAACGCAACACTCACGTCAAATCCCCATTATCGACCACCGAGCCACGGGCCAGCAGCACGCGGCGTGCGGTTTTCTCGCGGGTGCGCCGGTGACCGAACGGGAGATAATTCGTTTCGCCGTCCGTGCGATAAATAATCCGGCGCGGTTGGACGAGCGATCGCCATCGGCAACCCAACCGGCAAACCGGCAATTGATTAAGGTCGCCGCCGCCGCCGCCGTGGGCCCCGGGAGCCGTATGGAGCAGAAAGTAATTAACACCTTGCGTCAAAGCTCGTTTACGGTACGCGAGTCGGTCGGGGCTGGGGCGGACAGTTCCGGACAGCCAGACAGAGATTAAGAACGACAGGCCTATTTGTTGCGCGCGGATTGCCTTCGCCCGTGCCGTGAGCTGATGCGTTCTATTATAGGCTGGGAGTCGACCATATTATGCGTGCTACATCCTGAAGACCGGGACATGTAGGAGATGTATTGTTACGTGTGTTATACAACGGCAACACTGGCTGTAGTGATTCTGGCAACACTGTTCTTTGGAGGTTGTTAGTCGAGCTGTCAACAATGTCATTCGCTATCACGTTATTAAAAGAAAGCGTTCACATAAAAGGATTGGTTCATACGAGTACAGAAAATGTATCCTGCCACCGTCTTTATCACGAAATGATGTAATGGAAACGGAAAATACACAACGACACAACAATGATCCCGACCATGTTTGACAAACTGTTAAATGACTCTCAAGTGTTCCTGACTACACACGGCCACACATCCCCCGGCTCGGCAGGAGATTAATCGTCACCAGGGCAGCCGAACGCACCACCAGGGGATGAAAGTGAGCAGCCGCCGCATCCTCAACCAAAGAGGGAACAGCAAAAAAAACCATATCGATGTGACGAACACGGGCACCGAACAGCGGGCCATTGGCTTTCCCTATCAACGCGCCGATAGCGTCGCAGGACGACGGAACGATTTCCCCCGGGGGAAGTTTTTGGCAAAAGGCACAACACCAGGCCCGGTGGACGCGGCGATGCCGTCGAGGGGTTGTCCTGTGCGGTGTCCTCATTAGAAAATGATACGTGCACCGGTAATGAGCTGCCGTCACCCGTGTCGGGCGTCCCGGGCGAACGTGCGAAAGCGATTAATAATAATGGGCGCCGGTATGGCCACTGCGGGCTGCCATCGAAACGCGAAACGCGGTCGCCCGGGACGTAACGCAACACGGACATCAATCGTTGGGGGGCTCAAATGGCTGAAATATTGCCAAAACATCTCGGCGCGCGGTTGCTGTGGAGCGTTTGACAGCCGGCCCGGCGTTTGTTTGACAGCTGTCAGGCGTGCCGCACACTGCTTAGTACACGGGGCACCACGACGGCCACTTCGGTCACTAATTGGAGGTAAGATCGTAGCCGGCCAAACAAAATCGCCCGGCGCTAATACCACCGGGAGTCGCTAATCTGTGCCGGCCGCGCACTTGAAGCGCTTCGTGTCGTGATTTACATGCCAAACGGGCGCCCGGAATGAAAGGGGCGCGGCGAAGAATACGGCGACAATTAAAGGCCGACAGTCGAAATTAATGATCCTCCCCAGGGAGGAGGGTGAGCCCGCGAGCGGAGTTTTTCCAACAACGAGCGAAAAGAGAGAGAGAGAGAGAGCGAAAAAAAGAGGGCGATAAATAACTTTCGGTTCATTTTTTATTCAGCGAAACCCTAATTTCGTTTAATTGTACATTTTTCAGCTCAACTGGATTTGTCGTTCGGGGCAGGGGTGCTGCCGCTGTGCTGCCATAAGTGAGGTTAGGTTCCTACACCCGTACACCCTTCCAAGATATTCGCTTCGTTCTTTTTTTGTTTTGTTGCGCTACACATTCTCGCTCTCTCTCTCTTTCTCACTCACACGCTCTGTTTCTCCGTTGGCAACCAACGAGTCCCGCAGCGTACACAACCAGGAACAGGAGCGTCTTCCCTTGCGCACAGTGCCGCCGGACGAACGCGACAGATGGAACGATCATTTGTAAATAATAGGAGGAAAAAGGTTACACGCGCGAATGGATCTGCCTGTCGCCCTTTATCGCTATTGTTGTTATGATTGCGTACGAGCGGCGCTGCCCGGGACTCCCGGGTGCGAGGTGTCAACAGTGTCAGGCCTCCCGCACAAGTGTACACTACCGCAGGGGAATTTGCCGGCGACAGGGTTCGCCTGCCGCTGCCGGTTATTGCGCGTTCGCTGAGGAGTCATTACGCTCGATAATGACCGGCAGCTTGCTGTTCGGAAGTGGGACGGAGCTGTACTTACCGCGTAATGTGGCTTAAAACCAGAGGAGTGCCACTTACTCCACATTCTTTCCTTTTGGTCGAAGAAAACAATCGAAACCGATGCTGCGTTAGTATTGTTAGTTTTTATTTTTGTTATTTTTTGTTCTCTCTCTCTCTCTCTCTTCTTCGTGATTCTTGCTTGCTGTCGTTTGTTATTCCTTCCACCATCTCTCGAACTCATCTCTACGATTTTGGCTCGTCGCTATTCGCTAAGGACACGATAGACAATGTTGTGTTTGTAGGTGTGTTTTGTTTTGGCGTTTGTGTGTTGTGTTTCGTTTCTTTTTTATACAGATGAAATGTACAATTCACTTACGTTACATTAATATATAAATTTATAGTTTCCTCCAATACAAACAAACAGCGTCACCGCGCCACGCAAACCATAACCACAACCGAAACTGTACAGCAGCCGAAACTGAGCGGAGTGGAGCTGCGATTTTTGCTAGATCGTTTACGAACCGAAGTCGACGAGTGCGGTGATACTATCGGCTAGCGCCACAAAAGGAGAAGCGCC
Source organism: Anopheles dirus (assembly GCA_000349145.1). Lineage (NCBI taxonomy): Eukaryota > Metazoa > Arthropoda > Insecta > Diptera > Culicidae > Anopheles > Anopheles dirus. Next base: position 4,684,177 of record KB672491.1, on the reverse strand, counting down.
GGAAAGCCCTTTGGAGTTAGTTGTTAAAGACTTACGTGGCTAGGAATTTTGATTTGCTTTGTTTTTTCTCTTCTTTCTCTCTCTCTCTCTCTCTCTCTCTCTCTCTCTCTCTCTCTCTGTCTTCTTTTTGGTTTTTGTTGTTCACGAAAATGGCCGTCCGGGGTTTACAGGCCCGGAGCCCGGCACAACCGGCCGGGACGATTAGGAGTGCGAATGGCCCAGGTGGTGCCCGCTGAGCGGATGGAAGTAGGGCCCGTACGGTGGGTACGGCATGGCGTGCGGGTACAGCAGGCTGCTGGCGTACGAGCCCGGCCCGAACGAGCCGCCACTGTTCGGCGGCGGCACCGTCGGGCTGTTCACGTCCATGCCCGGGTTCTGCTTTTTCCACTTCGTCCGCCGGTTCTGGAACCAGATTTTCACCTGTGACACAAAAGATAGAGAGAGAGAGAGAAAGAGAGAAAGAGAGAAAGAGAGAAAGAGTGTGTCAAGAAACGATACTGAGAGGTTTGAAAGAACTACTACATTGTCACTACTCCCAATGTCAAAATTGACAGTTGGGTCGGGATGACGTCTACTACGACTGGTACTAACGTATGCATCAAAAAGTGACTTCAGTATCAAAAATAAGTTTGTTAGCATTATCTTCAGTTCCAAGTGTAGGGATCGAGATAGGCGGTTGAGATACAGGATTTTTCATCCATTCTTGAACAGTTCCCACAGCTAGATGAAATTGTCCCACTCAATGTTGCATTCTTGAAGTGGTTAAAATGTCTAGTTCAAAGGTTGGCCTCGAACAAATCGATACAATTGCGCCATTGGAAGTATTCAACCTGACATGTTAAACACAGTGGGGAAGCCCAATGTCATTTCATGAATGGGTGGAAGGATTTCAACATTGAGTGGGACGACTTCATCTAACTGAGCGAACTGTTCAAGAATGGATGAAAAATGCTGTAAGCGAACGCGTCGAGGTAAAATATAGAAAGGGTTAAATAATACATTCTCAGTGTAAGAGATTGAATGGTATCAGCTGGCCAATATTAAACATATCAACATGATAATAAATAGAAATACACACGAGATTTCCAGGCTAAGATATCTTTAACTAACAATAAGGCTTGTACTCGCTAATTCGTACTTGAAGAGAGAGGCGGAAGAGAAGAGCGACCGAGCTGCGGCCGCGACCAAGCTGTAGGAGTCAGTCTTGTGATAGAAGTAGAAGCGAACAGACGAGACAAAAAAAAGACATGGAGAATCGCGACACCCAAGGTCGTCTTTTTTCATCCGCTCATCCGCGGGCTTGGCCACGGAATTGTGTGAATATATTCTCCTCTTCAAATTTGTCCACTTCAGGAGGGTTAGCATGCTTGAGCGCCACCGGAATGCCCAACTGCTCCATTTCTTCCAGCGCTTCTTCGCTTCGAGGACGGTGGCCAAAACACAAAACCGTCATCTTCGTGATAATTTTTGACGAAGGAGGCAACTTCTGAGAGGCACTTCGTACCTTAAATCTCACCGGGCACTGCCAGCCACGATGAAAGGAAGACGGGACGTGACATGCCCTTTTTGCTGATTGTGAGCCGCAGCAACACCTTCCTCGGGAACTTCATATGGCCAGAACGAAGGCTTTCTTTCCTCCAGAAGTGTCAGAATCTTATAAAAAGTTGCCCGTTAGTATCCGGCCAATACGAAGTGTGTCACAATGGCCGACTTCGTTTGGCAGGTATTTAGCAGGGTACGAACAAAGCATACAATGTAAATAAAGCGATAGAGGCGCCACATTTTGACAGTATGTTGTCAACAAGTATACATTGACCACTGACTGCTGAACTGGGTCCATTTTGTAGTTTCTTTTATGCATGCGTTATTACACTACTAGAACTGTCATAAAATGCCGCTGGGCCTACCTGCGTTTCCGTGAGGCTTAAGCTGAGGGCCAGGTTGAGTCGCTCGCAGACTGACAGGTAGCGGGTGGTTTTGAACTTGTTCTCCAGCGAAACCAACTGCTCGTAGGTGAAGGCAGTCCGGGCTCTGTTGCGGAAGAAGAAATGTATCAACCGTGGGAGCGCCACGCCACGCAGTGCGGGGTCTACTTACCGCCTCGGCTTGGAGCTGTTGCCCTGTGATTTGCTGTCGCCGCTTCGGTTGTTCGAGCCGTCCTTCTTCGAGTCGGTTTCGCTGGCGTGGTCGTCCATGTCGCTGCCCATCGTGTCGTCCCCCATGTCATCCTGGTCGATATCGTTCACGTCCTTCACTGCGAAGCGTCGGCGGATATGGGAGCAAGAGCGACAACAAACAAAAAAAAACACACACATTAAACAGGAGCAACTCACAACACAGCTCGTAAATTAGTGGCACTTTTCGCGCTTTCCGCTGCGCGGGAGCTCGGCCCCGGAAGTTACTCGTAAGCGGCTCGTAAAAACCGAACGGGTTGACGAGGCACGGGAAGTCGCACGTTTTTCGCGACGGCCCGCTCGCCCGCTCGCTCGCGCCGGATATGGTATTATAATTTATGGCAATTATTTTATGATTTCAGCGTGCAGCGGCAGCAACGCCACCACCGCTCGGCTTTGTTCGTGGCAACGTCTTCATCGTGGTGCGAAGTTTTCCCCCGCGAAGTCCTCGCCGGTACCGGGGACAATTTATTATCTCAGTAAACATATCAATTTCCTGCCAAACATCGTCACCAGCCAGCCAGCTCGGGGCCTCATTAAATTCGTCTTTCGACGTCGGCAGATGGGCCGTCGTCGTCGAGCCGGCTCGTCGACGGTGACAAACATCGTAAGGGTGAGAAAAACAATGGCGATAAAGTTTGCTCCAAAACCGGCGCCCGATAATGTGCCGCTGCCTGTAGTCTGCCAACGTCTGCCAACGTCTGTGGACATGTGTTTGTAGCTATTAATGCCGTTATTGAGTGTTGTGATGACAGGTGAGCTAAGTGGCGAGTGGGACTGTTTTTTTGGCCGCAGCCACCAGGGGGTGTTGTGAGTTTTGGAAACTTTTCCCAGCTGCTCCCAGATGGTGGTGCAAATTTGATAATCACTTGGATCGTTTCGAGGACGATGTTCACGGCATTACGCGTGGATGGTGAATAGCATTTAACAGCTTATGTAATTGGTAGTGATAGTGTAAGTGCACCAATATTGGGCAGCCTCGTGGAACAGCTTTACAAAACGTCCAGCACTCCTAATTTCTATGATTAAAAGACATTTTCAGTGTTTTCTTCATGTACACATATACAATACTGGACAAGTACGCACCTTCAATACTTCTAAAAACTCTTATGCAACAGCTATGAAAGATATCACTTCGGTATCTTTGATTGGGTGGTTGATTGTTCTTTATGGGCAAAATAAATTACGCACTTCAAGAATTCTTGGCTTTAATTTATTATGACTAAATTCAATACTTAGTATGACCACCTCGCCTTTCAATAACAGTTTGCAAGCGTTGCACCATACATCCAACGAGTTTTTCTATGTGGCGACGTTTCAAATTCAACCAGGTTTTCTCCAGAACTTCAAACAGCTTTGCAAGGTTGGTCACGTCTCCTTTTTCAACGTTTTGGTCCAGAATAGACCACTAACTTTCAATAGAATTCATGTCCGGGCTTTGAGGTGGCCATTCCAGTAGTTTGAAACGCGATGCACGGAAGTAGGCAGTGGTTTTGTGGGCGGTGTGCTTCGGATCGTTATATAAGATAGGATGTAAGAGTCGGCAGTCATTATTCCATCTATGTTGGCAAGATCTCCAACCTCAGACGACGCAAAACATCCCCACACCATGATATTGCCACCTCCGTGCTTCACCGTCTTATGAACGTTTTTATCGGCAAGTTTCTCTCATAACTCCAGATAACCTGTGTCCAGATGTCCAATGGCTTGTCGATGTACTTTAGGGCAAAGCTCAGACGCTTGATCCTACAAAAGTCATCATTAGTAGAAGGAAAGGTCTACGTTGCGCAAAACTGTTCTTAGAGCCTATTTCATGAAGTCTTCTGCGCCCAGTACGATCGGATATGTTGAAGTAAACGTTTTCCTTTATTACGCGGCTGGCTATCGAAGGGTTACTAGTCAATTCGCGGGCAATTCTGCGATCATCATTGATTGTTGTCTTTCATTTTCTGCCTCTACCAGCTCGGTCTAGCACACGTTCGAGTTCCTCGTACTTCTTAAAAACTGTTCGTACTCCTGCCTCACTTATTTCATATTACCGAGCGATTTCTCAGTTCGAATGCCCTTCTTTACGATTTCGAACGATGAGTTTGCGGATATTGTTTCCTTGCCATCTTATCGATTTGCAATGTGCACTTGGTAATGTAAATCAACAGCAAGGACATTGTTTTACGATTCGGGGTAGGAAAGCATTCGCATGCTGAACGTTTGTTTTGTCCTCCTGAAAAGTGAATTATGGTGGTATTTAATCAATCTTCTAAATGTATGTCACATAACGAAGTAATGATTCGTCCATACGAAGCGTGCTAAAATATCCAATGCGGATAAGTTATAGCGAGTTATAAGTTCGTACTTATTTTTGTCCAGTACTTTAGGTGCTAAAAACACTCTAGGCAGGCAATTTTCACTTCGCCACAGAACTGTCAAACATCATTTGACAGCTGCCAACTGATACTTAGCTAGTAGCGAAATGTCAATAATTATATTGGCCACCGGCTTTAAACACGCCCAATTTACTAAAATATGGCAACTTCTGGCTCGGTGCGGTGTAGTTGACCATAACCTCAAACGCAGCGAGAGCCATTACACCGCGTCGTGTGTATCACTTAGCAGGAGCCGCCCAGGCGTACGCACGCACTATCACGGACGATCCAAATCGCCCCGCTCGTATATAGCTGCCTGTGGCCGTCGCCTGTCGCCTTAAACCCCGAACGCTGGTCCCCGTGAGAAGGATAGCACCAACAAAACCCCTGCAACCCGAGCAAGAAGAAGCAAACAAAAAAAAAACGAAGCTAGCAATCCGATGGTTGGCTGAAGAAGTAATTAATTTCACGCTCACCCTCTCGCACGGTGTGGTGTGCGTGTGGTGCGTGTGGCGCAGGCAGCGCTGAGGGACGGCAATACTAATCAGGACCGAAATCACGGAGACCGTCCAATTGCCGTCGGTACGCAAAAGTAAATTCCACCGAACCGTTAAATCGGAAATCAATTTGCATAAAATCTCTTTTTTCGCTTCCCGGGTAACCGCACCGCGCTTCGTGCCTTCTCTCCAGACACAGACACACACTCACACACACACACGCACGGTTGAAACCGTCTGTGGATGTCTTTTGTGTCGTCGGGGAGGCAAGCGAACCGAAAAACACTCGCACACGTACATGCTTGCTGCAAACGGGACACCTAAGCGGCTTGACTGTTTGTCGGGTTTCGGGTCGTAACACGGCCGAAGAGACAATGGCGGTGCGTTACGAAGCGTTACGGGCCGGGGATGTCACAATCGGTGATAGAAAACGATCAATTAGAGTCGCGTGCGTCTATACCGCCCGGGTTGGTTGCTGCCGGTGGGACTGAGTGTTAGTAATATTTGGTCCAATTAATTCGTCCCGCTGGCGTCGCTGTCGGTGCCTCGTCAAGGCAACGTCGCAGCTACAGATCAGATACGGACGCACCGGATGAGGGTGTGGGTGAGCGAGCAAGAAAAAAAGCAACAACAACAAAAAAAAAAGCGCAACCAACACTACTAAGGACCAATTATCGAACGGAGATAGTTCTCCCGCACTCGACGTGTTGTAGACGCCGCTTCCAACGCCTAACGCCCAATGGCCGACTAACGATGTGAAATAAAAAGCACCATCCAGTGCCGCCGGGAAGATAAATGGTCATCCGGCGGGCCTGTCGCCGAAATCTCACCTCCGTCGGTCGGTCAAATCACGCTGGCCACTGCATTACGACGGTAATCGGACGCCTCCGGACGGAGTCCGCAGAAGGGACACTGGACGCGTGGTAGCAGCGGCGCCGTCCTCGCCTCAATCAATTACCAACACTCCCGTCGCCGCGCTGCCCACACTCGCTGGGTTTATTGGAATCGAATTGAATTAATTTTACTACCCGAGAATAGGTTTCCGGACACTCCTCCCGCGTCCAGAGGGGAATTGATTTTCCTCGATTTGTTTCGCAATTCGTTCACCCGGGGGCCGTCCAGACACATGCTCGCGTCCGCACAGGTACCGTCGGTGACTCCGCACCGAAGTCACCGAGACAAGTGGTCGGGACAGTGCTCCGTTCGGCCGGCGAGCGACTCTTATTACCGCTTGTCAACTGCTGCGTCCCCTTAGCGCGCGCGCGCGACGCACTGCGAGGGGTGGCGATTGCGATACAGGGTAATTGAATGGCAGTTGCCATCAATTAGTTCAAGATTACCAGCAAACCAGCGTGTCGTCGTTGCCGCAGCACGTCCGCATCGGGACGCATCCCTGCGCGCTGCGCGCCTGGAGAGCTGCCTCCTTGCGACACCAGCGCTACGACCGTGCCCCCGGGGGACGACGTTCCAGGCGAGTGTGTGTTTGCGGAACCGGTCGGGCCCCGGCGCAACTGTCAGGGGAATTTGGCCGTGCCGAATTGTCCCACGGCCACGGGTTAGCGAGGTCGGGGGATTTTTTTTTCCTTCTGTGTCTGTTTCGTTGTTGGTGCTGGCTGCGCTGCGATTTTCCCCGGACCCCGCGGATAAACAGTCGTTCGGGGCCGTAACCGAGCCCGGCCGTATGTCCCTTGATGTTGTTGCCTTTAATTGCATTTCAATTCGACGTTTTATCGCACAGATTAATGGACGGCTGGGTTTCGGCTTTGATCGATGTCTAGTGGATGGGCAAACAGATCGGCATATCTGAGGCATGTCGGGCATATCGGAACAGTTGCAGGAACGCTGTTTCGCAACGTATTCATCCTTCGGTTTGCGAACAACCAGTTCCGAGAACTTCAAAATAAGACGTTTGACGTTAGGGTTAGTTAGCGCATTGGGCTCTCGAGACACTGACACTGTTATGCAACGTATTCTTCGGTTTGTGAACAACCAGTTCCGAGAACTTCAAAGTATAACGTTTGACGTATGGACTAGTGTATACTAAGAACATTGGGCGCTCGAGACACTGACACTGTTTCAATGTTTCAATGTTTCAACGTATTCTTCGGTTTGCAGTCCAGTCACCAGTCGCGAGAACTTCAAAGTAAGACGTTTGACGTTAGTGTTAGTGTACACTTAGCGCATTGGGCTCCCGAGACACTGACACTGTTTTTCAACGTATTCTTCGGTTTGCGAACAACCAGTTCCGAGAACTTCAAAATATAACGTTTGTCGTTTGGGCTAGTGTATACTTAGCGCATTGGACTCTCGAGACACTCGGCGCAACTATCCAACAGGCTCTCTAGCGCTCGTTCCGACAACTACTTCAAGGCGCCCAAATTAATGAGCATCATTACGCACAATTTACCCCGCCGGCTGCTGGGTAGCATAAAGCAAAGCTCCCGTGTGTCACAACAATGTCCTCGATGCGCTTCTACACTCGTTCTAGTGTCACTACAACAAAAGCGCGGCTGATGACAATGTTTCACCGACGGCAGTCCAAACACCGACGGCAGTGGACAACCGCAGCACTCGGTCGCCTAATGGGCCATTTAGTTTGAGGCGTGTGACAGCAGCGGGACCTGTCAGCAGTTAGCGTTACCGGGGCCTGTGCGGGTGAAGAAGCCACTCAAAAGAAAAAAAAGCACGCACACGCCCATAATGAACGCTCGCACACACCGACCACACGCTGCAGGGTTGTTCCTACCAACACCCTCTGTTATAAAGTTTGGCAAAAGTCGCGCCTGCTGAATTTAGATTGCGCCTTTCATATTCGATAACGCTCGCGGAACGGTTCGATGTCCGGTTTTTTGTTTGTCTGTGTTGTGACCACCTCGTTATGATCTGCTCTCGGTACGAAACGAAACACTCACACACATAATACACACACCCAGAGCGAAAAAAAAAGAAAACCCCTGCGTGGACGTAATAGTAAGCGCTCGGTAGCTACGCCGCCTACTTCAAAATGTCTGCCCCAACGGCGGTGTGTTTGTGTGTTTTTCTCCCGCCGCTCCTGCGGCAGAAGGTGACGGTGGGGAAACACCAACACTAATTATTCACTCTCTCTCTCACTCACACTTACGCACTCACTCAACTCGCCTTCAGCAGGGGCCCTCCGGACACGAAGTCAGGTAATTATAAAATTTCGATTAATTAGCGCACTCTACTAAACCGTCATAAAATTACCAACCGTTTGCGGCCTGGCATGCGGGGGAGGGGGGTGGGGACGGGATGGGTGCGGAGAGGGAGAAGTGAAGTGTACCGTGCGCTACGTCTCACAGCATGGCGTCCCGGGACGATGAGCTCGGGTGTGCAGCGTTATTATTATTATTATTGTTATGACTGAGGTTGGCAGATGGAGGTGGGAGGGGGGCGAAACAAACCCTGAATGGCGTTGAAAATGAGCGTACCGGCACGATAAATGGCGATACCGGCGATACCCACCCTGACAAATACTGCCCTGGCGATAACGCCGCCAGATGGCGCCCCGGCCGGATGGTGGATGCGATTGTAAAGTTTGTAAGCGCTCGGATTGTTTAACTTCTGTCTCCCCCAACTCGTTGCTGCTGCTGCTGCTGCTGCTGGTGGCCAACAAAATGGTGGACGTCATAACGCTTCCGGATCGAATGTCGTCCATTACTGGTGCGGGAGTGCGATAAAGCCGTCGGCAAGTACGGTCTTTGGATCTCTGGGTGGACTAAAGATGGCCGCCGTTGCCGGTGGCAACATTGCAGTTTGCTGCGTGACAGTTGCCGTAAGAAAGCGCAGCGCAGCGTTGGATGATGTTGGGCGATTTGGAGTGCGTGACAAAAACCGTCCGCTAATTGGACGCGTCGGCTGTCAGAGAACGAGTTGACAGTGAGCAGTTGTCAGTTGCCGCGACCAGCGACTCCCTAGTCTAGTGCTCGTGCATACAGCGGACTGCTTACAGAGGGGGGTTTAGCTTTACAAAATGGCTATTGATACGGAGATTGCAAACCAAACCAGCACTGCAGCAACCAGGGGCACGAACAAAAACTTCTCGTGTGCCCGAAACATACGCTCAGCAATTGCCGCGCACGGTGCGGCGTCGCAATTGTTTATCCAGCCCGGCTGCGACCGTTGGCTCGGCGTGGCTGTAAATAATTAAATAACCTTCCTGCACCGGGACCGGATGCCGGAGCCCGGGATTGCGTGATAAGAAATGCAGGACCTAATCTGCCGCTCCAATCGCCCATACGCAACGGGTTTTTACCTATTTTGTACTAAATCCTTTAATTATGGCCCCACAACGACGACAGCCGTCGGGCGGTCGGGCGTAATCTAATCCCGGGGCACTGGGCCGACGTAAAGTGCCTGGATCGTCCTGCGTTGGACGACGTCATCAATTATGGAGCTGGGTGCTGGCCGGGCGCGAGCTGGCGGTTTCGGGTGCCACCGCACCGGAGCTCCGACACGAACACAGTCATGAGGCTTTCAGATGCTTTGTGGAGTCTTTTTCCGATACGGACCTCCGTCGGGGTTTTGGTCCGGAGTGGATCACCCCTGGTGGTCTGGATCATTGCATCCGGCTCTGCAGATGGCGTTTGGGAGCAGGAGCTTTACGGGTGTCTATTCTGCGTACCGTCCGACAAATGGCGCATGGTTTACGACCCAACAGGGAGTCCGTGTGCTTGGAGCGACTGCTGGAAGATCCAACACGGCCGTGGTCAAACTCCGCACCGTGCGCGTCATCATTAATTGATACCCGCTATCGGGGCCGATGCGCTGTTGCAATGCTGCAGCCCCGGGTTTCGGGTTGTTCGATCCACAAACAACCGCAGCGGAGACTATCAGCTACCGAGATGACCGGTTCCTTGAAGCCTGCTTCTCGAAGCGGCGATTTCAATTTAGGGGCCTCCAAAAAGTGCTCCAAACTAACCTCAACACGCCGGGCTCCATCTGGAAGATCCGGGTAGTCACGGGCCCGGCCCGGGTAAGCGAACGAAACAATTACCGACGACGTGACAATGGGCTACTAAAACCCGCGTGAATTCTAGCCCGCGTGCAGACCGGGTCGGGCCCGGGTAATCCCGTGCAAATCTGTCGATTGCGCGCTCACCCCAGGTGGGCCTGTTGCCAGCCGCCGGTTAACGACACCGCTAATACCGGTAATCCCCGCCAAGTCGTCGCCGTGGCGGGAGACCTTGTCCGGGGCTCTCTTCAACCCCTCCACAGAAAAACCCCTTCACCCAAAAGACACCCAACTCCAAGGGTGGAGCGGAGAGATTGAAGAAATTAAAATTCCGAACCCGGCCTTGCGGTTTCGGGCAGCCCTTGCAAACCCCTTTTTGCGGTCGGCCGCCGGTTTGGTGCTCCGGATCCGGCCCGGGGTAGTGTCACGTGCCGCCCTCTGCCAGAGCCGCCACTCAGCCGTGTAATTAAATTAATGACACCGTGAACATCGACCGACCGCCCAGCACGCAGCGGGCTCCACGACGGCCGGAAAGCCCAGCTACCGGGCTACCCCTTCTGTGCGTTCCGCTCGTTTGGCTGCGACATGCTGTCGCCTGGTAGCCCGGCTTCCATCGCGGAGGCTTTAAGCCGGCCCGGGCGTTGTCCGACAAGCTGCGTGAGGGTTGGGGCGCGCTGGTTGCGCTGGTGACGGCCCTCCACCACGTGCGGATTTCGCAGGATTTACGGAGACGCGCGGGCAACGCCATTATTGGCAGGTTCGTGTGGCTTTTTTAAAGTGGGTGTTCGCACGCCGTACGCAGAATGTGGGAGGTGGCGAACGCCCGGACCTGGCGCCGCTGGTGGAAAGCATGCGCAGATGTCACGGCACGGTAATGTGATCCGTGAAAGTCGGGGGGGGACCAAAAAACAAACAAACAAAAAACGCACTTGATGTAGGCTGGGTCGTCTCGAAGAACTCGTTTGACAGTGACGGAGAGCGTGGGGCAGTGCTGGTGTAACTACTAAACTGTCCACTAAGAGCACTCGGTTGTTGGAAGCAGCTCCACGTACACATGAAAGGAAGTTGGAAATTGTGATGTACAGTCTGACGTTTGTGTGACATGTCTCCAATTTTTGTTTGGAAAAATCCATCTTACTTGTACTTTTGCCACATCAACTAACTGTCAGGCCCAAGGTGGATAAGCAGACTACAGGTGAGTCCGTAGCTCTTTTTCTTACTAATACATATACATGCTATTTTGACAGTTACGAGCATGCCCGGATCAAAACAAATCCCTGAATTAAAACATAAAACACAAGAATTAGATGCTGCGAACAGGTCTTAATTAGATCAACTAACACTGCGACACTAAACGCATCATTGTTGAGCAATCGGTACATAAATCAACGCCAGCCATTACTGGTGAAGCAAGATTTTGATCGATTGATGTTGCTCGAACCGACTGTCGAATTCGACAGATTTTCTGCCGGCAAGTAAGGCTTCATCGGAAATTAAATATTTTGTAAACTCTATTGTTTTATTATGTTTGAAGATGTTCCTGAACGATTTAAAGTGTCTGTTAGTGCTTTGAAAGCTTTATTCGTCAAGGAAATACAGATAATAAGGGTTAAAATGACATTTACAATAATAGTGTTGTACAGGGTGATCCAACTAGAGGTACTTTTTTCAATAGCCTTTTTTGACAGCTGTGTGAGTGAGTCGTGTCAAGCTGTCATGCTCTTTTTAATCAGTTTTGTCTGGCATTTCATCATGGAAAGACTTACGCCTGAACAACGTTTACAAATCGTTCAACTTTATTACGAAAATCTACGTTTTGGTCAACATGATCGGCCTACTGAGCGTACTATCTTGAGACCCATATTGAGACCCATCTTGAGACCCAGTATTCATTATTAAATAATATTCAACCGAATAGACCACATCCAGCACGCAATGAAGAAAATATAGCGGCCGCAGCTGAGAGAACGACCCGGCGCATTTTACGTCAAGAGCTTAAATTGAAAGCATACAACATACAGCTTGTGCAAGAGTTGAAGCCGCTCAACCTTCCCAACCGACTATTTGATGCCTGACATTGAAGCTCGTGATCTCGGCGGCATTTGGTTTCAACAAGACGGCGCCACTTCCCACACATCGCATGAGTCAATGGATTTATTGAAAGAACACCTCGGTCTGAAGATAATTTCCCGTTTTGGGTCGGTCGATTGGCCACCAGGATCGTGTGATATCACACCGTTAGACTTTTTTCTGTGGGGATATGTGAAGTCTAAAGTATATGTGGACAATCCCGCTTCGATTCAGGCCTTGGAGCAAAAAACAACACGCGTGTCATTCGCCAATTACCAGTAAAAATGCTCGAACGAGTCATCGAAAATTTCACTCAACTACTACGTTCTTTCGAATGATAATAAACATTCCCCATTAAATTTGAGTTTTCTGTGTTTTTTTACTTTAAAAAAGTAGGGAGCCTCGAAGTGGATCACCCTTTCGTTAGACTCTGAAACAAAACTGGATGTAAGTATTTGAGTAGTAATTCATACGCTGATGTCAAAAGCAGCAAAAACGAAGAGGAACGATTATGATTGGTCCGCTAGGAGGGTGTTGATGAGATGAGCTCTAAAAAAGTAAAATTAAAAGTCCGGTTTGTGTACGCGTTGACCATCGTAGCTGGACTAATTTTTTCGCGCATCCGCTGTAGAAAGTCGACGACGGATTACACATAATTCTCGAGAATCTGCGCGTCGCATATGCTCGATATCGCTGTCCGCACTATTTTCACTATTTTCCACAATAAAAGCCTCTAACGTCGGTTTGTTTACCAGATTTCTTCCTACCGGTACTGTTGCCTAGTGTCAAAAATATCAGTGACAGCTGAGGAAAACAATCGATGAAACTTTCATCGATAACACCCAGATTCGACTCGGTCGCTTTCGACGGATTCGAGTGTTGTTCGACATATACGATACGGCTGTGTGATTCAGTGTATTCCTACACACTCTTGTTCGGTTTGCGTAACTACTTGCTAGAGCTGTCAAAACGAGCGAAAAAGAGACACACTACAATCGAATGAGCCACAGCGTCACGAGCATTCCTCTCGCTGCTCGTGTTCACTCTCCCATGGTCAGGTGTGCTGGCGTAAGAGTGTGTGTGTGTGTGCAAATGGGTGGCGAGATTTTAATGGGGCACAATTATAATTAAAACCGGTCACTAATTAGCCCACTAAATATTGATCAATATTTTATTTATAAATAGTTTCCGTTTGCCGCGCGCCGGCCGATTGCTGGTGCGCGTGTGTGAGTGTGTGTACCGTGCTCTTTAGTAGCCATTTATGCACACAAACACATGCTCACACGCATACACTGATTGGCCGGTGTAGCCGAGCGTCCCTGCCGAGTGGTTGGAAGTGATGGAGTTCGTGCTCCCTGGACGGCGCAGTTTTTCCACGCTCCGCACAGTTTGGGCCGGCGACACCGTTGCTGCTCCAGCCACTGCCAGAGCCACAAAGTCAGTGCGGGCTCGCTCGGGCTGCACTAATCAGAAACCACTGTAACGAGTGGCAGCAGCGGTAATTATAATTGGCTGCGATTTACACTAATCGATCGCGACCGGACATTCGCCGGGGAGGGCGATTTTTCAGCTGCCAATAGCGTAGAGATCGGCTGGTCTGATGGGGAGGGTCTTTTGGCGACAAACTCACCGCCGATGAGGAAGTTTATTTACTCAGGCCCCGGTTCCGGGGTTGCCTTTCGTGTGCCGACGGCGACACTTCTCGCGGTGGTTCTGGCCGATCGGTGGCTGTGGTTGGGAGTTTTATTGCTCGCATTGCGTGGACCGCTCGACCCCGGACACCCTGAGGAATGTGAGCAAACTTTCCAGACACGGATCTACCCTTTGTGGCGCGGTTCGAGGTCACCAGACATCTGGGTCAGTGCGGTGTGATGTGTGTGATACTTTAAGCTAGGAAAAAAAAGCACGCGAAAGGCACAATTTGGGCGAGATTGGGCAAATAAGGCGTTAACGATGCATACATTTAGGCTGATGTGAGGAATTGGCGCCTAAAAGAAGGCTACACTGGTGCTTTTTCACGTATTTAACTCGAATTGGTTGATTCCGAGGCTTAGATCGCAGTTCAAACCGAGATATGGGGCTTTTTTCTCGAAGTTATCGTATATAGCGAACATTGGGGTAAGTGTGCCACCTTAAGCAGTTCGTTCTGTAACCTTATTTTAGCCATTTTAAGTGTTATAAGAACTGTTTTAAATGACGTGCTTTTTTGTGCTATGGGGCAAGAGGGCCTCCCGTATGGGGCGAGATGGCCACCTGTACAAAATGAAAGAATTTAATGAAAAAAAAAAATTAAAATGTTAACAGGTTAGGCGCTTGTACTTGTCAGGGGTAGTGAAATAGAGCATCTCAAGGCATTTTAAAGCTCATCGTCATTAGGATATTCTTTATATGCCCGGTTGGGATATGCCTTTTTTGCCAGGGAGCGGAGCGATCAAACCCTCTTCTCTTCCTCCTTTACGCGCCATAATGACGAGCATTCCTAACCTTAAATTAATATTGACCAAATCAGTGTATATTAGCTTAAAACTACGGTTGAAACTCTTTCTATGGGATATAACAAATTATCGAGAAGAAGAACGTCCACTTCCATTTCAAATGGCACTTTTACCTCAAAAGTTATCTTTTTTATTGAATTCGGATTTCCCCGTTAAAAATAAATTTTCCCCAATTTCTTTTTTTTTCTCAGCTTTGCGATGCAAAAAATTTTTTCGCGATTTTTTGTTTCTACGAGTTTTTACAGCTTTTTTGATTAGGAGGAAATATTACAAGATTACATTCAATTTTGTTGCGCAGTGTAAAATAGACAGGAAAAAAAACTTTGAAAATGGACTAAGCTCCGCCAAATATTGTACATTTTTTTAAATTGTCCAATAACGAAGCGCCTAAATGTATGCATCACCATAATAAATAGCAAATGATAGAACCCAGTAAGAATAGCGATAGTGAAACAATAGTGAAGCTGACCAATAATTGCATACTTTCAGGCGTACATATGTGAAATCAGCCCGAAAGTATGCAATTTCTGCTCCAAACGGTCTTATAACCGCCTGACAGCAGGTTCTAGCTTCCGAACGAGTCAAACCAGTAGCTCCAGTAACAACCGAAAAACGAAACAGTAAACCCACCGGTGGCCGCTGACCGTAAACGTAAATGGTCCGCTTATCTGGCCGATGCCAGAGTCCGAGTCCCGAAAACCCAATTCAAACAAAACAGAAGCAGCAACGCACAAAAAAAAACCCCCGCATGTTGCAGTGCTGATGCCGAATGCAGTCACTGACACTGCAGCGATACCCGCGTCCGAGTCGGGCCAGATAATGCAGACGGCAGCAACAGTGGCCCGCCACCGATTGGAAATTGGCGGATAGTGTTGCGCTGATAGCTCGCAGGCCCGGACCCGACCGGACCGGACGGGCGGACGTCAAAACCCGGCTTAACCGGGTCGCCTTTTCCTTCGCCGTTCGCATGCACGGGGGCGGGGCCGTTGCATTTCTTGCACTGCTCGCCTTCGGCGTGTGTTTTTTTCTTCGAATTCGAGTTCGAAACCCAAAAAAAAAACGCCCAACCCGGGAGTAAGGATGTGCCGCGTGGGCCGCGCGTGATACGCGCCTGCAGTGTAGGCAAACAACAATGCAGTGTCCGGGTGTTTGTTTACGCGTTTGTGCGATCTACGCCGGGTGGGTTGTTCCCCCGGATGCAGTCCCGGGATGCACGGCCCCGTAGATGACGAGTCCCGGCCCCCCCCGGGCTGCAGCTTCTGTTCCGGGGTTATCTCTGGACGCGTCGTTTTTGCGCGTTTTTTGCTGTTGTTGTTTGGGGTCGTCGGAGTTGCGCAAAAAGCTGTCCCAAAATCGCCCTGCGAACACATGGACGTGGACGGTGTGGACTTGTGCAGTTTTTGGGCAAACAAGACGATTTGTTGCTCGTTGCCAGCCGGGGAAAGATCCGCCGGATGCCGTCGGATGCATCTGTCATCTGGGCACGGACACGGAATGCATCGCAATCATCGGCCTGATCGGGCTCGGAATCTATTTGTAGAAGTCGTGTAATGCCGCGGCTCAGGAAACCGTCCTGGCCGCCGATCCCGCTTGTGATACCGATGTTAAGCCCCGTTTTAGGCTGGCTGTTGGGGTGTGCGTGTGTGGTGGGGCTTATTTTGCATTTTTCTGGAACGTTTTTTTTCTCTGTCTGCTTCTGCTTCGACAGGGCGCACGCGGCGGAAAGGTCACGCTGGCTAGGATTGATTGAGAAACGGTGGTAATCAGCCGGGGCTGGTTGAGATGGTTTCGATCGTTGGCTTCGATTAGTTAATAGTTGGCTTCGTGCATCGGACAAGGCTTAGTGGGCATTTCCCCGAGCCGGAACGATGGTGCGATAGTTAAGAAATCGACCAGCCAGACCAGGTGTGCAGATTGGATGCACGTTGGGTTTAGCTGGGGTTCGTTTCGAAGAAGAAGAAAAAAAAAGATCACATTCGATGCGATTTTACGATGTTTTTCTTCTGGTAAGCTGATTTTTAGCCATTTTCCATTTTTTTGCAGGTTCCGACAGCCACTACACACATAATCCGTCGATAACGCATTAAGACAGCGGGTTTCTTGTGCCATTTTCCCGTTTGAGCAATGCTCTGTATCTAGCGCCTAAATGTAGGCAATCAACAACACGATTTATGGGTTCTGACTGGAAAATGAACGAACCATGAGGTTTTTTTTCACTTAAATTGAATATCTTATACGCCCAAAAAAAAAACAAAAACTACGCCCAAAAGTATGCAATCACGCGTTACAAAACATGTTTTGTATGCTTTCTCACCCGACTTGAGCTCTGTTTTCCATTAAGTCGCTCTAATAATAATCTCTTTTAGTTTTACTTTTAGGTTTTGAAGAGCCCCACAAGGAAGATTTATACAATAGAAAATAAAGCGTTCAACAAAGCGTTGATGAAACATTAACCAACTTGTGATGTAGTCAATGTAGCGAAATTATTGACGAAATTTTAAAATGTTGGCCCAGAAGTATGCCAGACACGCCTGATAAACGCTTGTTTATCGTATGCACAGTCTTCATAACGTCTGCTCTATTAACAGAGTTCGCTGGGTTTTAGTTTGGTGCGGATTGGCCACAACCTTCTAACGCCTAAAGGTATGCAACAAACGTTTAACTATTAAATATCATGTTCAAACCCTTTTTGCACCCTTTCAAACTGCTTCTACGGCGTCGATGAAGCGTTGGGCGTGTTTTGTACAGGTAAATGGCTATTGCTCTCAACCGAACCACGTAAAACACTGTGTAGCTTGGCACGAAAACGGCAGAAAGAATGTGCGCTAAACAAACCGACACTGGACGCACCGGAGCACTGACACTGGCTAACTTCACTTCACCCACTGGAGAGCACAGCAGGCCGCGTAACGCACCGGCAAGCGAACGTAAACAACTCAGCGGTACTCACCGGAACGCGAATCGCTGTGGTCATCGTCCAGCTTGTCGTCCCGCTCCAGACCGCCCTGGCTCCAGAACTTGCCGTTGTTGCTACCGATGGTGTTGTTGTTGTTGCTGCTGCTGATGTTGTTGTTGTTGTTGTTGTTGTTGTTCATCGTGCAGTTGTTGTTGTTGTTGCCGTAGCTGTTCGCACCGTGGACGCCGCCGCCGCCGATCGCAGCCGCCATCTTCTGGCCGTTCAGCTTGCCGCCGAAGATGGCGCCGGCGGTGCCCGGGGGCAGCCCGGACGTGACCGTGACGCCGTGCTTGCCGTTGAACTTGTTCGGGTCGAGTATGTTCTCGACGGAGAAGGCGAGCCGCTTCGAGGCGGCCTCCTTGTCCGTGTCGCGCATCGGGTGGCCCTTCGTGGTGGCCCCGTTGTCCATCGAGCGTGTCAGATCCACCGGGCAACCCTGCAAGGGAAGGGACATGGTTGCATTAGTGTCAGTTTCATATTGTACCTAATTTTTGTTTAAACCAAATTAACTTCCCCGGTTGGAGTGTGCGTTATCTGCATTACAAGACGCATTATTAACGCATTATTAAACGAATTATTCTTACATTTCTAATAAATCAGGCAGGATATCTACGCAGGATACCTTTCAGATGGAAAATAGTAATAATTTCAACTGCATTGCATATTTTATGCCAGAGTTGTTAATTCACGCCTAACAGTATGCAATCCAGAAGGCAAACAACAGTCGCATCGAAGATCTTACACGATAGAGTTCTAGTTAGATGTATCGACTATCAAACATACTATTCTCTGCACTCAACCCTCAACGAATAAATATAAACAGGCATAAAAGGTTGTCGAATACAGCAATAGGGGCTGGTTGTGATTACTAAGGACCTTCAAACGGTTGCCTATTTTCAATTTGGCACGCTCTGACGGCAATAAGGGAATCTACTTTTTAGGTTCTAACAAGTGACAGCACAAGATATATGTTGCAAATACGTTATAAAGCTACATGTTATAAAAAACTGCATGGAACACATTCGGAACCAATCGTCTATTTGTAGTGTTGGAAACTGAAAACCATAAATACACGTTAAAATGTCCAAGTGACGTATAACAAAACTGCTACTAATGTCCTTACTTCAATCTATTTCACCTCAAACTATCGGGTCGGCTGTGAACGCTACTTCTATCACTATTTTTGCAATGAAAGCTGCACACTGCCAGGAGTAAATTGGCTGGTTCAGCCTATAAGCGCTCATTACTAATGATTCTCAAAACGTCACAACACTCAGGCTGGCTTTACACGTCTGTATAACGACCTGAGAACCAGGCAAGACACCTGTCATTGCAGGATACCTCGAGGCGAGAACGCTGTCAAACCGAGGTGTATTTTGATCATAATTGTTTGAAGTTTAAAAATCAACGTTTTTTCAATCAAAAACCTTTTTTTTATAAAGAAAGACATTAAACTATAATTTAGTTTATTTTAAACAGTAACATTTTGGATATTTTGTGAGGCAGCGCGCATGGTACCGCTTTTACACGTACGTAGTGAGAAGCAGGCGAGAATCCCCGTCGTTTGGCACCTCGCTAGGTATTTTCGCATCGTTCGTTGCAGACGTGTAAAGCCCGCTTCATAACGCGAACTGTCGGTTTGATAGTGGACAACGTTTGACATGATCGTTAACAAAAAAGGAAATCTGTCATTATTTTTTTCCACTTTCCTCTGTACAACGCGGCTTCTTTTGCGAACTATCAGCTCATTTAATTTTACACGCGTAATAGACGCGTTAAGGACGAATTTAAAACACAATAATGTGTGAATTTGTGCCCGCTTGTTTATACGTCAATGGGTGGCGTTTGACAGGTAACGAAATGCAATTATTATCTGTCAAACACGTTGGTCTGTCAGTGACGTCGATTCGATTGATAACAAAGAAAGAGACCAAGCTTGGTGAAAGGGGCAAATAAAGCGTTACCAATGCGCTACTAAAGCACCTTCCGCTTTCGCCAACAAGTATGCAACCGGCATCCCCGCCACTTACCGAGATGCCGTCCTGCGAGCACTCCTCGTTGCCGTCGACGATCAGCTCCTCGCTGGTGTCGCTGCGCGCGTACCCACTGTGGTGTTGGGCCGCCCCCTCCTGCAGCTGTATCCTGAAGCCGATGTCGGACAGCTCCTTGGCGGCGGCGACCGCCGCAAACGCGGCCGTACTGTTGATCGCGGTGCGCGCGATCTTGAACCGCTCGATCTCGAGATCGGTGGGGGACGCGCTGCCGGGCGGGTATTTGATAGCGAACGGGTGCCCGGGTGGCGGCGGCGGCTGCAACGGCGACGGCTGGGCTGGGTCGTGCGCCGGCGGCTGCTGTGGTTGCGTTGGCTGCTGCTGCTGCTGGGCCACCGCCGTGGCAGCGCCGGAACCGGAGGCGACGGCGGCCGCTGCAGCCGCTGCAGCGGCGGCAGCCGCCGCAACGGCCGCCTGATGATGGTGGTGGTGGTGGTGGTGGTGCTGGTGGCGTTGATGGGTGTGGTGGCTGTGTTGATGGGGATGCGGCTGCCCGTGCGGGGAGCCGGCGGCGGCCGACGCGTGCGGGAAGCACGAGGACGGCTGCAGCGGCGCCACGCCAGCCGCCACCGGGGTGTGGTGCGGCGGGTGCGGCGGGTGCACCGGGTGCAGGACGGCGGGATGCAGGGGCGGCAGCACGGCCCCGGCCGGCACCACCGACACGACCGAGCCGCCCCCACCACCGACGGACGGATGGGACGCACCGGGCGGGAAGTGGGCGCCACCGGCGGCGGCGGCCAACACGAGCTGCTCCGCCGCTGACTGGTGATGGTGGTGGTGGAGCGGATGGTGGCGGACGGCGAGGGCGTGCCCGTCCGCGAGGTGCTTCAACCGCTCGATCGAGAACTTGACCGACCGCTCCTGCTGCTGCTGCTGCTGCTGCTGCTGCTGGTGTTGTTGCTGCTGCAACTGCTGCTGCTGCTGTTGATCAGCCGCCGGCGAGTAGTCGGCGCGCTTGGCGTCCGCCTGCTCGGCGAACATCTCCCCCGGCTCGGCTTGATCGTGATCGCCATCCAGCACCTCGCTGCTGCTGCTGCTGTGGCTGCTGTTGCTGTTGCTGCTGGCCAGGCTCAGGTTGTTCGCGCGCAGATCCAGAAAGGTGCCGCACTTGTTAGCCGCCTCCTGCAGCTGGCCCGCGGGCGTGAGCGTGAGGCGCCGTTCGGGCTCGCCGAACCGCAGCACCAGCGCACCGTCCTGGTGGTCGGGCTCGCCGGCCGCGGTCCCGCTGCTGGCCACCGACGTGACGCCCCCCTTCGCCAGGCTCGACTGCGGTGAGTGTGCGACCGGGTCGGTCGAGGCGGGCGGCGAGTTGGGCTGCGAGAGCGATGGGCTTTCCGGTTGCCCGCAATCAGACACTGGCGATTGCATCATTACCATAGTTCACAACCTGACCGGACCGTCTTCTTCATACACACGCACACGCACACGCACACACACTGTATCACTTGAACATACGCCCGCAAACACTGATAGGAGACAAGGAGATCCGCTCGAGATCGCTTCACACACGGCACGGCTTCCACGGGCAGGCTGCACTCGTCATCAAATAGTGGATCGGTCGGTCCCGGGCATCCTTCCACTCAGCGGCCGGCCTGCCTGATCACACACGGCGCACACGCCGGATTGCATACATTTAGGCACCAGCCGCACGCTGCTAGCGTTCAGCGCAAAGTTCGTTCCTTTTTGCCGTGCGTTCTCTGGTAGTTTTTTTCTCGCAGGATGTCGCAAAGTTAAACACACACACACACACACGCGCGCGATCGTGTTTTTGCTTTACATAAGTTGATAAGTTGAGCGCCGTTGAGCGTTTTGATTGCGTGATTTGTTTTTGTTTCTCTCCTCTGCGCCTCTGGAACAGCCCGCGAAGACGAAAACGCACAAACACACACACGCGAGCACGCGCACGCACACGCACGCGATAACACACGGATCGCACGCGGGAAGCAGTTACGAGCAGCACAGGCTGGCAGCGCTGGCGACAGTCGACTGAGCTCTGAGGTTGTCACCGCGGCAGACCCGTGGCGAACGTCGCGCTACGGCGGCAGCGCAAGGATGCTGCGCGCGGCCGTTGGCCACGCCCACCCGCGCGAACGAGAGTTTGTTGAACCCCTCTCTCCGGGCGGACGGGAAACGCCCGGGGTAACGCCTTTCTGTGGTGAGTTTTTCCTCGCCCAGCCCTGGCACGAGGATCGTACCATTAAATTGTCATTACGCGCGCTCCTTCTGTTCGCACACACACACACACACACACACGCACGCACACACTGTCTCGCTTTCACTCGCACGACGTTTCCGTTTTGGATAGCTCACAGCTCACTCACGCGGCGCTGGATGCTGTTGCTGCTGGTATAATTTCTGCGGCGACCTAAGTGATGTTATTTTACCTCTCGCTCTCCTCTCCCTTGATCTCCTCGCCTCACTCGCTCATACACACACACACCGACACACTCAAGCGCACCGACTAAAAGCCGGGGGAGTGAGAGAGGAAAATGTCTACATCATATTAAGCACAATAAGTAATTAAAATATGTACGCTTCTCTTAAAAGATTACTCCCTTTTCTCAGACCGTTTTCCCGCTTCAAACCCCTTCAGTTCTCATCCTCCGCACCGTCCGTCACGTTTCGTTAAGCTCTGCTAATGGGTTTCCTGTACCATCTCGCTCTCACTCTCTCTCTCTCTCTCTCACTCGCGCGCGCACACACCATACCAGCAGCACGCTCGAAGGATCGCTCGAATTGCTTAGGAACTTACTAATTCAATGAGTGATAATAGCGCGGCGCAAATCGTAGTAATCGATCGTCGCCTCGTACTGTGCGCCTGAGTTTCGTCAAAACAATTTCGCACCCCTCCCAGAGGCGTGGATTGTGTTCTCGTTTTGTTTGCGAACACATCCAGTGGCTCCAGTGGCTTCAGGTCGTAGAGCGAGAAAGAGAGAGTTGATTTACAAGTCATATTAAGCATGGAAAGACTTCTTGATTAATATTTTATTTGAAGTGAGCCAAAAATGGGAAAACAACACACACACACACACACACACACACACACACACACACACAACAATTAGGAATTAATAAAAATGTTACAATATCAAAAGTCTGTTTGATACTACCCGATCGACATTGCGGGTTGCATACCTTTGGGCGAAAATTGTAATATAAGCTGAACCGACAACGCCACTGTGGGATGAAGAGTTTATTAATCAATCGTAAAGATTTGATGTAGCGCAAACAATATACGTTAAGGCGCAAATTTGATATGCCAGCCTAAACGTAGGCAATTCGTGTAAAGAAACTGCTTTCTTCGTGTGTTTTTACAAGCTTTACTAACCACTTTATTCACCAGTTTTGATAGAGCATTTGACACACATGCGTATATGGTGGTGAAAGTAGAGGCTAGAATTTTTTTTATTATTTTAATGAGTACAGTACACGAAACAAAATCGTCTGAATTTCCGGTTGATAAGACAACCTAACGCCTAAAAGTATGCAATCCAGTTTTTAAACGTTACACCAATGCTTCCAAGTGTTCTTCGGCGTAGTTTATGAAACATTTTCTGCTGGAAAGCCTCCAACCGTTGTGTGTCGGGCAATTAGGATAAATTTCGAATTTCTTTACGCGCTCCAAGCGCTTAATATGATACAACGAACGTGTTGGCAACTTTGTCCTGTTTGTTATCATTTTCACCCCCACCGCGCCGACCGAACGATTGCACGAAATATGAGCCGCGTCCTTCACACTTTCCCAGGGCGAAAATCTATTTTTAAAACTTTGCAATCCCATCAACCGATCCCGGTTGTTCGGATCTTTCGGCTGCTTGCTTGCTTGCTTGCTTGTTATCCCGCAACGAAGAGCGACAACAACGTAACAACAGCGACGATAACAAAAAAACACACTCCAGCTGCGAAACGGGTCACGGGAAAAGCCACAAAATCGGGATGCGCGCTGCAGGGCAACCGGGTGGCTGGGTGGATCTAGGGCGCCGACCACAAAATCGCTGCTCGCTGCTGTCCTTCCGCCCTCTTTAGCTACAGGATATTGCCCGTGCACTCAGCCGGAAAATAGCTACCCATTTTGGACCGCCGGTTGGAACTGGGGGGGGAGTGAGAAGTTTTTTTTTCTCTCTCTCTTCTGTGCGTTTCGTTCGTTGGTTTTTTTATTCGGCGGCCTCCCGAATTCGGCGCTAGTGGAGACACTGCTGCTTGCGTAACGCCCCCTTTCCCTGGGTGCCGATTGGAGCGACCCTAATTTTCCGTCAAATCAGCACACACAGCGCCACAGCGGCATCGATCAATAGCAGTTGATGAAAGTCAAATACAAGCAAGCGTTCGGCGTGCGAAAATCGAAAGCGAACCGGCCGGTGGCAGCCGCTAGGCAGCGTACGAGCTGCTTAGTGGCTGCCCGGGCTCCTTGGGCTTCAAACCGCAGCACCGGAAGCACTTTCGCCTTTCCTTTGTGCAAGGTTTTGTGGCCCGACGGTGTGGCTTTCCAGCAAGTGTTTTCAAATGTCCCAGGATGTAGTATCTTTTTAATTCCTTCCCACGCACCCGACGGGTATAGTTCAGTTCTTCCTATGGATTGAACAATATAGATATCTCGAGCGAAATGAGAGCAAAAACCTCTCCCCGAAAAATCACATTTCCCAGCAGCGAAACAATCACCAACAACTTGACTCCATTCACAAGCCAAGCGCGTGGCGGATCGGGCTGTTCCTGGGGCGAGGGAAAGGTTCGCCGGTGAAGTGTTCTCTCCTAATTTCGATTGACTATTAACTTCATCCTTCCGTGCGCCGCCACCTGCCTCGCACACCGAACCCGATGTGCAACACATCCTGCCCAGTCAGCGCTCTCTTTCCCGCTCGCGCTCGTTCTCGACACGCACGACTCGCATATGGCCGCCCGACGCTTTCGGGCGCCCGTAGCCACGCCCAACGCCCACCGGCGTGCGGGCGTTTGCGCCAATCCGCACGCCGGGCACGGTTATTAATTACGCTGCATTAAATCGGCGCCTCCCGTCTCGCTTCGGCACGTGCGCTCTGTTGCGCGACGGGCGAGATATCCCTACGCAAACACACGGTTTCGAGAGCGCGCGCGTGTGTGTGCGTTTGTTGCTCGAAACTCAATTTGCTGTGAATCAAATGCATGTAATCGTTTAAAGCTCCATAACTCGGGTGGCTCGGGTTTGGCGGGAGCGCGGTGGGGCGGTCCCCGTCGGGCGGAAGGGGAGGAGTTTTTGGGGTTGGTGGTGGAGGGGGAGGGGCGGGGTGTGCAATTTTATCCTCCCCTCGCGCCCGCTCGTTGGTTTCCCCCGTCCGAGACTTCGTACGTATCAATCTACTAATGCGTCTGTGTGCGAGACAAGGAGTGCTCTACCGCGGTCGCTTAATTTGTGGTAAATGTTTTCTACGCTTTCGCTCCGTCTTCGAGCCTGGCCCCCTCTGCGCCCGCCCGCGCCGCCGCCGGTGGGGGCGAATTTAAGGAAATACATTTTACAGTCCCCCCTCCGGTGCGAGACCCGTGGGTGTGTGTGTGTGTGTGCGGTGGGTCTGATCAAAATTAATTTAGTAAGCCCAATTTGCTAAATTATTCACCATTTGCCGGGGCGCAGGGCCGCTCCGCCCAGCGCTGCTGCGCCGTTCGCTATTCGCTAATTAATCCGTTAGACAAATAGACGATCACCCAGGGGAAGGGGGCAGAGAGAAAGGAAGGGCGAGGGCCGGGCGGGAGCCGAAGGGAAAAAGATCGCGGACCGCGTGTTTGGTTTTAATTGCCGAAGGTCCTGCGGTATGCGGTTTAATTGACGGAACGCTTTCATTTTACAGTCTTGTTTTTTTTGCGCTACTGCCTCTGAGTCGGTTTCGAGGGGGTTTCGGTTTTCTTGCCACACAGTGTCTTCATCTTGGTGGTTTGTGTGTAAGATTTTGCAATAATACGCAAATTTCACGCAAATAAACATTTGATTCAAATCGTCTCGAATAAAAGATGACTTATAGAAACAAACATTCATTACTATTTGCTATAATATTGCTATAAATCCACTTTTATGTGACATTTTTCACATCGCAAGTCTCGAGGTATGTCTTTGTTGTATTGTATTCTCACTAAAATTTCACTACGTTTATTTTTGAAGTTCTCGTATTTAAAGACAAATAATACTATACAATTAGCTATAATCTTGCCATAAATCACGTACTTACGATTTGACAGCTGCCAAACGCCATAATGTGTACTAAAATCGAGGAGTGACCATTTAGCTGTCAAGCGACTACGACATACAGCTATAAATGCACTGCGGATTGCATACTTTTAGGATTGAGTGCTAACTTTTGGGACTGCACAGGTTTGTTTACCATTTACAGTACCTCAATCTCAAAATGGGACACTTTGAAGTCACACCGATTTGTGACACACTTTTATGTGACACTTTTTACATTGCAAAGTCTCGAACTACGTCTTTGTTGTATTGTATTTT
>KB672491.1:4632537-4652822 GCA_000349145.1 Anopheles dirus | reverse complement strand
CAAAACTGCATGTCTATGTATTAGTAAGAAAAAGAGCTACGGACTCACCTGTAGTCTGTCCATCCACCTTGGTAAAATCTATTAAACCGATTTGACAGAAAATACCATCCAAAAAATACCATGTGTAATAAGGGCTTCAACGGCATTCCCTCGCGGAAGCCTTTAAGCAGCGCTTAAGCAGCGATTGTTTACAAGGGCAGCCGATTAGCGGCGGGTTTCAATTAAGGTGCGAAAAGGATTTAGAGGCAATATTTGGGCGGATTCCAGCGCGCGCTAAGGACGCATCCTAAGCACACACACACATGTACACAAAGCCGCGTCTGTTGACACGTCTCGGCAGAAAGGGGTTGCTCGGGTAGGCCGGAATTAGATTTTGAAACAGAATTCCCCGAGCACATCGTTCGCGCTTTGCGTTTTTCGACACGCTCGTTTCGTTTTATTGCTTCCTCCCGCGCGGGAGCGCGTCCCGGAGCGTGCTTCATTAAACTATCCCAGGCAGCGAGCGTCCAATTGCAGCCAGCCCGTCTGCATCGACGATCGACTGGTCTCTGAGTATCTTCGAACACTGGTCTCTGTCGGCCCGAAAAAAAAGATCAATGCTCGAACGATGCTATGCTCCCTCCCACTATTAGCGCGAGGTGTGGAAATTGGCACGGCCCCGCGTGCCAGCAGCGCGAACCGCGACCGGCAGCTGAGCCGGCGGAGCGGCGTACGAGCGCGTTGACAAACGCTTCCGTTCGCGCCCCGCTTTTGCCGTCATAATGGACCCTGTCGGGACCGTTGGCGTGTTCCCACCGCTCGGCTCGGCACACATGTTTGTCGCATTTCTTTCACGCGCGCACCCCGAACGTCGGCGTCGTCGTCTCCGGGTGAGCCATTTATTAAAAACAAATTGGACATACTAATTAAATTTTATCATCCCGGCTCACCGACGCCGGGATGAGGTTTTCACGCTTCGCTTGCCGCGAACGTACAGCGGCAGCGAAACGCGTCGGCTTCAGCCCGGGGCTGAAGACAACGTGTCGCTAACGCAACACCACGACGTTAGCTCTACGACATCATCATCAGCAGCAGCAGCAGCGTCGCCGCGTCGTAATCATCTGCCACACGGTGAAGGCAGCGCTAACGATTTCTTGTTTACGCCGCGTTGATTGCTTCAGGAAATCGTCCCATCCTTTCTGGGCGTTAGGAGACGGCTGCGTGCGAGCCGCTTTCCGATCGTCGAACACGCTTGGCGCGAAGGAAATGACGCTTTTTTCTCTATTTTACGGCGATTAATTTGCTCTTCTGGCTTCATTATCAACCCCGGTGCAGCAATTTCACCTCGCTGGGCACACTTCCGCCCGTGGAAACGACGGTGCGGCGAGTGAGGTGGGCAATAAAGTGTGTTTTAAATGCGCGCCGCCTACCTTTCGGGCGCGAATTGGCGTAATCAGCCGGAAAGTATGCAATCGGCACAACGGTCGATCGATTTTTGCTGTGCTGGAGGTTCACTGCTGGGGTGTAAACGAAGCACAGAAACTCATAATCCATTTCGTCCCAATCAATCCAGCCTAAATGTAGGCAATTGTCCTGCACAAATCGCACAAATCGAAAAAAAACCGTAAAAAATAACAACAACAACAATATTGTTTTTTTTTCTTGTTTTCTTTGTGCTTCAGCCGAAAGATGGTTTGGAATGAAACCTCATCGCAATGGCCGGAATCTGCAACGCGAATCAAATTTGTGCCCTCCCCCGAAAGGTAGGCAATCTGGAGCGCACCAACGCCTCACTAACGCTTTTATTCGTCTATTCCATAATCACTCTCCCACCGGGCACTTTCTCGCCGGCCGTGCCACGGGGAACGGAACACTCCCGCTCCCGCGCTCGTCGAGCGTCAAGTGCCCGGCCGTAACTAATGAGCGCAGTGGCGGCGCAGGCGCGGCGTAATAAACAAATGGCTGGCTTAATGATGTCACCGCGGCCGCCGCGGGGCCAACTTTATTGCTTCCTTTCGCCGGCAGGCCTCTAGTCAGAGGCCCGTCGCCGGCACCGTCGTCGTCGTGGGTGGGTCCTTCGGACGCTGAGGACCCTCGCTTCCGGCGTTCACCGTGTGCCGCGTGATTTACAACTCCCGGCTCGGTGGAACGACCCGCGGTGAAAGGTGGAACGAAATGAGATTTTTGTGCTGGTGTTGGTGTGTGTGTGTGGTGACTGTAGCTACCTTGCCGGATGGAAATGTCACAAGTGGATAGAAGTCACTCACAACCGAACGCGCCTGAGCTCCAGATGTACTGCGGTTGGTTGATAATTTATGAACAAATTTGGGGGTGTGTGCGAGCGAGTCTGTTCCGAGGGTACGGAGATATCGTTAAAGCGACGAAAATCGGGATCGTTTGTATCATTCGTTCTGCTTTCTTTTAATTTTTGGGAGCTTATGTTGGCCTGCTGGAACCGGCGAACGTTTGAGCGTATGTCATACATTTGGCGAATACTCTAGTAAAACACTAATAGAGTGTTATTGAGTGTTAGTGTTAGTCTAATAGAGTGTTAGTAAAGAACGAAACGGCCAAATGGAAATAACTATTAGAATGGTATAAACGCCCAGAAAGCGAAGGTGCAACGCACTTTGCATACTTTACGGCGTCAATTCCGTTATCAGCCTGAATGCATTCCACATTCGCGACAAATTATTTATTCACGCATTAATAACACATTACTAACTGGTTATCTATGAAGAATTTACATTCTGTTGAACTGGGATGAAATATTTCATTTTCTTAGAATGGATTTATGTTTAAATATTTTTATACATTAAATACATACATAAATCTGTATTGTACTGCTAACACCGCATTAGAACAGAGAGTGTGTTAAAACTACGTAAATAATGCGTTGATGACACGAGTTGCATACTTTTAGGCTGATAAGTGAAATTTGCGCCCAAATGTATGCTTTTTGCATTATATGCCAGTTTAACAGACGTATCCAGCAGGAAAAATGACTCGATAATATTCTGAACCCGTAACGAATTCCGCTTCGCCTCGACCTCCACAGGTAACAAACGAAACAACAATTATGCCATCTTATTTCGTGAACCACGCGAAACCTGTCTAACGTTCTGGGTTTGTTTTTTGTTCTACCAGTGCCGCCACTCGTAAAAACCCAATGAGACCAATCTCGTCACAGCGCAGCACGGAACGCGCGCGCGATGGATAAATTATGTAGCGTTGCTGGTGGTTTGGGGTTTTTTTTTCGTGCGCGTGTGTGTGTGCTCCGCTGGTTCGTCGCACCCGATTTTGCGAAACCGTTCGGTGGGGATTTTTGGATTTTTATTTGCTGCCTTACCGGTTTGATTTGTTGATACGCTGTTCGATACGTCGATAGAGGGTGAGGTGAAAAGCGCAACAACAAGCGAGAGAGAGAGAGAGGGAGAAAAAGCAAAACTGGCAAACAAAAAGCCAGTCAAACATCCGGCGAGATCTCGCCCGGACGCCCGGTGCCTGCAGTGTTGCAGGCGAAGCGTCCGTCCCGAAATGTTGCGTTTTTATTGTTGGTGAGAATCGTGGTATGTTTTTTTCTTCTGTTCCTTCTCGCTGCTGCTCTCCCCTGTTGCTGCGTTGTTTGCTTGTTCATTTGTGTTTGTGGGTGTGGGTTTGGGTTTTCCGGAAGCTCCTCAAGCACCTGTGCCAACCGACTGAATGCACGAATCGTAAACCTCCAACGATGCCGGGCGAAATCGCGAGTCCCCGGTCTGCCATCAACGGCATCACACGCTTTTAGACTTAGCGACGGCACTTCTTCGGCGGCGCATTCGCACCGATGGCGATGATTGCAATCTTGCTCGTTCCGTTCCGTTCTACACCACCCTCCCACAGGCCCACACACACACACCCACACCCACACAGCCACACATGGGCATGGGTGAGCGTTTTCGCCTCCATCAAAAATTCAGCACGCTCACGCGTGTAGATTGCGAAATAAATATTTAATAATGCACTTCACCGTGGCCTTTGCCACCGGCACTGGCGGCACCAGAATTCGAAAACCTCGCACACTCCCCCCGCAACCCGAAAACCGAACTAACCGAGCATTAGTGATGCTACTTCCCATGTGGAAGCGGCTGCCGGCAGATGTTACGGCGAGGCGAACGAACCGGGTCCAGATCCGGCCTCGACCACCATCCCTCGGAGCGAGCGGGCGGCGATAAAATGTGGCAGAAGTAACACAACCCCGACAGCGGCAGGTTGCGAACGGGACCGCAAGGATTTGCTCCGCACCATTTTGCGAAGGTGATGCTGGTGGCTACGGGCGGGCGGTGTAGGCGATTTCCGACTTCCCGCGTACAGGGGCCGGCGCACGAAACGCGACACGAGGATCTACAGGTGCGAAAGGATCTGCTAGGTAGCTTGCGTGCCTGCATCTGGAAGGTTGTCCTCGTTTTCATTTGTGTAGAATTTGAATGAATAATAATTGATTTGCGATTTTCTTATAAAAGATTATCATTTTTGTATATTTTTAATTATCTAAATATTGCAGAATAGTTTTGAATTGCGATATTATTCGAAAATATCGCACATAAACTGACATTTACCGCTTTTAATGCTTTTTGTCTACAAGATTGCATACATTTAGGCGTCAGTTTGCTCCGGTAAGTATGCAATGCTTAGTTGCTAACACCATCGAAAGGATTGCATACCTTCCGGCTGATTGCGGTCTGCAATAAATGATTACAGGTAAGCCTATCTGTTCAATTGCATACATTTTGGCGCAATTTTCAGAATTACTAACAAATTCTGATAGATCCTTTCCGGTTCCGGTTCATCACAGATGCTGTGAAGTAAGGATCTACTAGATAGTACAGACTTGCATTTGGAAGGTTGTCCTCCTTTTCATTTGTGTAGAATTCGAATGAATAATAATTTATTTGTGTTTTGTTATAAAATATTATTATTTTTGTCTATTCTAAATTATGGTTATATTGTAGAATATTCAAATTGCAATGTTATTCGAAAACATCGCAAACAAACTGATACCTAGCGTTTTTTAAAGTTGTTTTCTACAAGATTGCATACATTTAGGCTTCAATTTGCCCCGGTAAGTATGCACTGCTTAGTTGCTAAACACTATAGAACGAATTGCATAACTATCGGCTGATTGCAGTCTCCAATAAATGGTCACAAGTAGGCCAGTCTGTTCTATTGCATACATTTTGGCGCAATTTCCAGAACTACTAACAAATCCTGGCAGGACTTCCCTGTTCATCACAGATGCTATGAAGAACGAAAAAATATAATAATAAAATTGTAAATTTTACACAAAAAAACACACACATAAGCGTTCCCTCAATGCGTCCCGCACT
Organism: Anopheles dirus; assembly: GCA_000349145.1. NCBI lineage: Eukaryota > Metazoa > Arthropoda > Insecta > Diptera > Culicidae > Anopheles > Anopheles dirus. The sequence continues at coordinate 4,647,480 of KB672491.1, read as the reverse complement.
GTGCGGCGTAACTAAACAACTGTTCCAGCCGGTACAGGTCCTGCGGGCAGGGCCAACGGGCCACGGGCTGATGGGCGCGCAAAAACCACGGACGGTAAAACTTTTCGCGTAACATTTTCATGAGCCCATATCGCCCGCGCCCGCGGGCCTGGGAAGGTGGAGGAGTAGGTCCGTTGGCGGTGTGTTTTTATGTGTGTGTGTGTGTGTATATAAATATATATTCATTTTTGCTTCCGCGACACATCCGGGTTGGCTGTTTTACTTTCGTTCGCTTTCGTTCCGTGGTTTTATTTTATAGCGCTTCCGCCTCCACCGGGTTCATGTAACGCTTTATCCGGTGTGCATTGTTTTTGGTACATCTGCATACATGCCGATTATGAGCGCGTTTCATGTGTGTTTCGGGCTTTCTTTGCGTTATCGCATGCAAAACTGCATGTTACTAGGCGCAAGCAATGCCTTATTATGTTTATAGCATATTTTTATAGCAAAAGAAAGCGGTAAAACATATAAAAAGTATGTTTAAAACACTCTTATTGTGAAAGAATAATCGATATCCATAAATAATGAGAATGAGCCTAGCTTGCTATAATTATGGCAAAACTAAGTGTACTAGATCAAACCATAAACTTGAGGAGCTAAGTTAACAACGCATAACAACACGATTGCGACCTTCACCCTACCCGCTCTGTTCTACCTCAGCAAGGCAATAAGACAAGCGATGGTCGACCCACCCTAAGCGTTCGTCGTAAATGAGAGCTCCGGCAATCCAATCTGCCACCGCCGCCACCGAAACCGTCGCCGTCGCAGCGCGGAAGCGGCTACCACGCTTTACGGCGGTAATTTACGATCATCGCCGCACCGATCGATTAGGCGTAAAAGTAAATAGTTACTTTTTCCCGCCGCTGGAACGCAATCCATCTTCCAGCGTGGGCCGGGAGTGAGCGGATTCAGGGGGGGGAGTTTATAAATATTTGACACCATCTTTCTGCCGCTTCGCTTTTGGGTGCCGCCGCCACCACGAACAGATAATCAGCTATTTACATCGGTTGCTATAAATCACATAAATCACGCGGACACTCTAGAGTTGAGGCGAAGAGTAGGAGGCGAGAAATGAGAACAGAACGTCGGCGGCGGAACGGGCAAAGAACAAAAAAGAAACGAACAACAAAAAAAAAAAGGACGAACCGGGCATGCCACGCATGATTGGGAAGGGTAGAGTGAAGATGCGCGAAGACATTCAGCCCGCAACACATGTTTCGGAAATTACACGTCCGGGACGGAACGGTGGCATGGAGTGGAGCGGGAAGAGAATCAAACACAGAAAACTGTCCGCAAGCGAACCACATTCTGTGAAGTAGCCGATGTAAATCGGTTTATTTGAAATCGCAACAACAACAAAAAACACACACAAAATTTGACAGCTCGTGTTTGACAGGTAGTAGAGCACAATCTTAGTGTCAATTTTTATGGCAACATTTGCGAACGGTACGATTCGCCCATTTCGCTTCCCCGGTGAAGCAACCGGAGTCGTTTTCCTTTCTCTTTTGCTGCGAGCCGCTTTGAGCTCCGCGGCGCGCGGGGAATGCGTAATTTGTTTTCGCTTAATTAAAATTAGCTCCCATGGATGTGTCACCTCATCAGCGTCGCTCGCCGGGCGGGGCCCCGTTTGTAGTCGGTCGCCGGGGCGTGCCGCGCGCATCGACCCATACATCTCCATCTATCAATCTTCTGACAGCGAGCGCTCCAGTGTGCGCTCCTCCTTGCCTGCTGCTGTGGCGTGGCATCGCAGCCGACTCGTTCGGAGCTGGTGGCATGCGCGTGTGACGGATGCTATGCGCGTCTATTTCAAACGCTCGGACGGAATGCGGCAGCGGAGTAGTGGAATTATGCTCTACGGGTGCCGGTAGGAAGTGTGGAATGGAAATGAACATTTATAATTATTTTCGCTGTCTTGTTGTTTGCTTGTTTGCTTGTTTGTTGTAGAAAGACCTTCTTATAGCAAAGGCTGAAGCGTGCATTTTTCACCAATTTTCATGATTTATGTACACACTTTAATTTTTCAATTGTTATTGCAAGTCAAGAAGTCGTAATAAAAATATTTAAAAATAAATAAACAACAATCTAACAGTTGCCATAAAATTATAGCAAATATTCAGGAGCTGTTTACGCATGCCAACCGTCAAGTAGGTAATTAATTGAATTGTCACCCATACGCGAGCAGTGAACATGGCATTTTCCGATCATGGAACAAGAAAAAGCCCTCATGATCACGGAGATTTAAATAAAAATGAATTAACCCTATCGCAGACAACGGGTGAACCAATATACGAATACGTTTTTTTTAAATGAAACTATCTTGAATTATTTTTCCTTGACTCCAAACATGAAGTTTACATTTCCATTGGAGATCTTTTTTTTTTATTAAATTCAACTTATCTGCCTCGAGGGCTTATCAATGTTATCTTACACACTAAAAGGGAGAGAGGTTGGGGGCTTAAACAATAAAAGGGAATTTTTGGTGCGAGCAGAGAGAACAGGAATCACGGAGACGTAAATGAGATCAAGACACAGGGTCACGATGTAGTCGAATAGCTTGAAGCGCTTGAAGAAAAGGATCATTGCAGCCGTAACGAGTATGGCGAGATGGGATGTAACGGGAGCCAAACAAGAGTTTTGGAATGTATTTTTTATACATTCTATCACATTTCTTCAGTATGTCAAGGTTACTGATACATTGATACGTTTGGTTTTTTTATTTTTAAGACGCATTTAAACCGACTAACATCGCAAAAAAGGCAAAATTATGCCAACTTCAGTTTTTTTGTGTATATCTTGCAAGTGTTGAATCAGCAATTGCTACATATGGTTCAAAAGGTTATGTTTTCAGTATTATGTCGAAAAAACACAGAACCAAAACATGTTCCCAACAAAAATACTAGAAATCGAAATGTACTAAATTCCTTGTTTTGCGTATAAAATGTTCATTACAAGTACAAGTCATAACATATTTGAAAAATCAGTTTAAAATATGCCTACATTTTTCAAGGTCGTTTGAAAGTTCCTGTATTTTTAATCGAATTTTAGAACGATTATTTATATCGAAAAACACGAATTTTCGTAAGTGGGCGTATGAGGGATTTCGAAAGTGGTGAGAAAAAAATAGTAATAGTGTGTGTAAAATGTGGAAAATTCGTCACAGACGTATTTTGTTATTATCTACAACTTGGTAGAACATCATTTTGATCTATCTCTTCAAAATTTCGTAGGTATTCCCAAAACCAGCTGGGCGTATAGTTATGTTACGGAGTGTATTATCTTGCAGATTTTTCCTTTGAGTAGTTCATTACCGAGCTATTATATTATTTATCTGTCACAAAGAAAGTTTAATACATATGCAAAAGATTTTCCATTAGAAAACGAGTTTAAGAACCTTCTCGCATTCAGAGCCTGACTTGGTTGCCCGGTTGGCGGGCGTTGTGTTCCTGGCTGCCAAAGACAGGGTTATACGAAGCACGCACACCACCACAACCACTTCCGCCACGGCACTGGGTATTCGCTGGCGCGAAAGGCGACCTGTCGGGCCCCCGTTAAATTAGGATCCCCAATTTGCAACGATCCAGCGATGCCCGCCGCCTGGGTGATCCTGCGGCCCGCGCGAAACCCCGCCCCGGATGACAAACTACCCACCAGTCAGGGCCATTTATTCTGCACTAATGAGCAAAGCTGTTCCCTCTCATCAATCATTCCGCGCTGCTGCCTTGCTGCAGTGTTGAGCGGGTTTTTTTTTTTTGTTGGTTGGTTCTTGTACTGCGAAGATCCCGCGCTGTCAGTACGCAGCCGTAAGTGGAGTCCTCCAGCGCTCCCAGCCGCGCTTACGACGCGGGGAGGGATAATTAATCGATTGCGATGCTGATGGGCCATAACATATAAACACACTTTTTTATCTGTTGGTACCTACTTGCCAGCTTCTTCGGCGTCTCAGTGAATCTTGAAGAAGAACTGAAAAAATGGCTGTAACGGTGGGGATGTGTACTATTTTTGGTCACCAAACATCCCAGCTCCCAGCTTGTTGTCTTTGGATTATCGCACATTTCGCTCTTGCACTGCGCTACAGATGTTTTCGCTCCCTTTTTCTTGAGCTTGCTGCTTGCAGCACGAGGCAAAAGGGTTTTGCATGTATCACCACTACCACTTAGCGCGATCGGATGAAGTTATCGCATCGACCCAACAAATCCAGCCCGGGTCAGGGCGCTGTTACATCGGACATCGGCCTCCTATTTACCAACCATTTATCAGCCGATCACCGAAACCGGGTATGCACATGGCCACCGGGCCGCAGGTTTGCCTTTCTCACGTTCGGACGGCCGTCATTCATAAGGTGGTGGATCTGCGTCATTCGGGGTTCATTACACTTCGCGCCCGGCGAGCGCTCAGTAAACAGCGTGTTCGGTCGATTTCGGGCTCGTCTGCCCGGCAACACCCGGTGTGGCACGTGTGTGGTCCAGACCAGACGAGCGGTTTGGCGACAGGAAAGGGGAACGCAAATAGGCCGGCGTGGATGGCAGTGTAGCGAGTTTTGGGCTGAAGTTTCGGCGACTTGTTCGAGAAGCTGCCCGAATCGATGATCCAAACCCTCCCCGCTGAACGTTGCGTTAGTAGGTTAAGAGCTTCAATGTCGGTGATGTCTCCAAGAGAAAGAGATATCAGTGAGGTGATCCACAAACGAAGAAAGCTGATGAATTAGCTAAGCAGGGAGCTATAGATAATGCGGAATAAGACAACAAACTAATAGTATGTGACATAATAAATAAAAAAATAACAATACTAAAATATGGTACAAGACACAATTCGAAAACAAAGGAGAAAAATGCAGATTTTCAAAAAGAGTTTGAAATTAAACCATGATACCAAGACATAAATCTAACAACACATGAAATAAAACTAACGAACAAAATACGAACAAAAAGTTGAAAATAGAGGAAAACGGAATCTGCCAAGAGTGTGAAGAACCGAAAACAGGTGTACATCAAATTTTATTCTGCAAAAAATACGAGATCCATAGAGAATTAAACAATATAAACTGGGAGAAGGTGAAAAAAAAAACAATTGGAAAGAGAAATCGGGAAAGAAGTGATAAAATCATGAAAGAGACAGGAGGTATAGACGAAGCAAAGTGGAGCGCGAACGAAAATAAGACTGAATAAAACAGATCACAAACAGCAGAGATACAGAACACCAATCCAAAACTCCGAAAAGTCATATTAACACGTTGACTGCCAAGCATTTTTTTTGTGGAATTGCCTACCAGGCCAAGCGTTTGCCATAAAATTTTGCATTCTAATATTTTTACTATTATTAATGTTTATAAAGATAGTTAAACCATTAGTTTGCGTAAAACCAACCACAAACTAAACTTAAAAAATAACAAACCTTAAAAACTGCGGAAGATATTTTCAGTAATAGCTTTTTTAAATGTAAGGTTGCTATAAAAATGATAGCCATGGCCTGCCAGGAAACATCACTGGCTATCAAAAATGATAGCCACGGCAGTCAACGTGTTAAGTATATTGAGCCGTGATGGAAGAAGCTGTCACAAACCCGAGTCCTGCACGCGGTGGAACACTGGAACTGTTTCTGAGTTAGATCGGTCGTTCAGCGGTTACACGGGGTGTGATACACCTCAACTTGCCGTCATGCATCGTACTAAGGAGACCGGTGGCAATATGACACACGATAGTCGATGCCGATAGAGAGGAGTCCGGTGGAACAAGAAGAAGAAGATCCAAAAAACGAACACCAACTTCGGGGAGTGCCTCTGAGTCCAGCTCTTCAGCGTCCGAGATATCTCCAAGGGCAGGAGATGTCAGGGGTTTGATTCAATTTCCAAAAAACTCGTCCACGTCTAACCGCTTGGCAGGTGACGCGAGTAGCGCGACCACACAGGTCGTTGAGCCGCGGAGAGTGCGCCGTGCAGACGACCAGTCGCCCTGAGAGCCAGGTGGGTGCTAGGGCGCGCAGACGGAGCGTGCGAAATTTGCATACCGTACTGGCTGGGACCCGCGAAAGCGGGAAATTCCGATTCTACACATTCACACCCAAAACCGAGCGGAGTACGACGGCACACGTGACGCGGTAGTCTTCACACGACCGCTGCGAACAAGAGGAAAGGTCATCCAGGCGCCGAAGATTGGACAGAGGTCGTGGCTGCTGCGTGTTATCACGCAAGGGGAGCTGACGGGCCGCAACCGCGGAAGCTGCACCCGGGGAAGTCTTGGCCTTGACGGGCCGTGGTCTGCCGTCACTTTCACGGTACAGTTACGTGCCGGCCGTGACATTCGCCCGGGCAGAGCACACCTGTGGTCGCCGCGCGGAAACCGGTTTGCCCGCCGGGTTGCCCTTGCCCGGGTCGGGGCGTGTGTTTTCCCAGCGCGACAACCAGCCGCTCGAGAAGAAAGGGCCGGCTGCAGAGAGAAGAAATTTTCGGCGAACGTCTGCGGGCGGCGCGGATCCGGTTTCTTCTCGAGCGGTGTTCTGGCGATGCTCGGGTAGTGGAGTCCGTCCGACGTCGGTCAGTCGGTGCCGGTACGCGCAGCCTGTCGCTCGCACTTCTCCAGCGGTAGTGTACACGTTTGGTGTGTGTGTGTTCGAGTGTTGGTATGTCCGACGCACTAGCGATGACACCGGGAGCGCTCTGTCTGGCGGTGCTGCTGGCACTGGTGAGGTCCGGGGCCGCCAACTACTACTGCCAGCGCGGGCTCTGCCCGTCCGGCGACGCCCACGTCGGCTGCTACGCGGAGCAGCCGTTCGGCAAGACCTGCCAGGGCCTGAAGCCGCAGCTGGTGCCGATGACGGCCGCCCGGAAGGCGGCCCTGCTCGACCAGCACAACCGGCAGCGGCAGCGGCTGGCGGTCGGCAAGCTGCCCGGGTACGCGACGGCCTACGCGATGCCCCAGCTCTACTGGGACGACGAGCTGCAGCACCTGGCGGAGCTGAACGCCCGGTCGTGCGTGTACGCGCACGACCACTGCCGCAACACGTACAGCTTCCCGCGCGCCGGCCAGAACATCGCGATCATCCGGCACTTCGGGCTGAACGTGACGAAGGAGCACGTGATGCGCTACATCGTCGACCACTGGTACAACGAGCACCCGCTCGCGTACGGCTTCGTCGACCAGTACCCGGCGAACTACGTCGGGCCGGAGTTCGCCCACTTCACGCAGATCGTCAACGACCGGGCGGTGCGGATGGCGTGCGGCATGGTCAGCTGGGAGACGTACAACGGCTACATCTGGACGAACGACTACCTCGTCTGCAACTACGCGTACTCGAACGTGATCGGCGACCGGTCGTACACGAAGGGCCCGATCGCCGGCGGCTGCACCAGCGGCCGGAGCGTCATCTACGCCGGGCTCTGCCTGTAAGGTTTCTAAGGCCAGGAAGCTGCCACCAACACCACCACCACCACACAGCGAGCGCACCAGGAAGCGACTCACGGCAACACCGTCACAGACCCGGTTCCGCATGCTAATTTCGCCAGCCGTCTCCAACAACCAACCGATCACGATCTCCAACCGGACCCGCTCACACAACCCACCGTGTCAAACCACCACGTCGATCCAGCCTCTCTGTGTGCGTGTGCGTTTCTGTGTCAAGTTGAGCTGTGTTTGAGGTAGTCATTAGAAGACCTGCTCCATTCATTCATCATTCACTGCTGCGATACGTGTTGTGTACGAGTGTTAGAGGTTAAGGCTTTTTTTTTGTATTTGTTGTTGTACTATCTGTTTACACCACCCACACCGCCATTACAGGGGATAGCAATTAGTCGACGCTTTGTCCCGCGCACACTCTTTGGATTTATTATTAAAAACAACAAAAAAAAACAAAACAGTCGAATAAAACAAAAACTATCCGTTGCTAATCGCACGGGTCTGACATTTACCGCGTGCATGCGTTTCGTATGGCTACCTTTGGTTGTATTTTTAGATTGCGCACCGCGCGGCAGTCGTATAAATATGCAAATATGTCTTCCCGGGCGTCCGGTTGGGCTGCGCGCTGGCTGCGTACGTGACGCAGCCACCCGCACCGTTCGTATTCGAGCAGTTCGGGCGCGCACGCAGCCGCTTGTTGCACGCAAGCAGCTTTGCGAAGCTTCGCCCGCCCCGGCAGCGGCGCGGAAGTATGCAGACCCGAACGAGCAGCGCTTTATTAACACATGCCTGGGGGTTGGGAAAGCTGCGCGAGGTGCTTTTTTGCCGAACAGAAGTTCAGCTTGTATGAATGTTATGAAATGAGTTTTTCAATCGGTAGGTATCGTGCGACATGTTTTTTTTAATTTAATTTTAAGCCCTGAATGCCTTTGAAGCTTTGGACCTTCGTAGCTTTGCACATGCAATGCACAGTGGGTAACCTTGCGGTAAAATGCGATTTTCGTAAAAAATATAAGTTTTTTTGTATCATCTTTTTTATAATTGCTTACTATTTATTGTTGATTTGCTCATTGCACTTATCTAGATGGTGCCAAGGAGTGAGCAAAATATATTTTAATTTTTGGTCCAGGAGCATCAAAACGTCATAGCTTAGTTATTCATTTAAACATAACATAATAATTAAATTCAAAACATTTTGTTTTTCAAACAATTGCTTCGACATCGCAGAGATTTATTCTTAATGTTAATTTTTTCCAACTCTGCCAATATGTTGCGATAACGTTTCTCATCAAAACAAACACCCAATACAATAAATTGCACAAAGGTAACCGAATTTCTGTCTTATGGCCACTTTTTCCTCCAACATGCAATGCTTTGCACTGCAGCTCCATCTAGCGGTGAGTTTGAGTCACTGGTTGTATAACAGACTTGTGGCGTAGAACAGATTGCTAAAATTTTATTTCTGTTAAGCCGGGATGAAGACACGAAAGCTGAAACTATAATATTAATATTCGCTCACCAATAATACTTGAAAATTAGTATCAACAACGATTTATTCTTATCTGTCTTTAGCATCACGTCGAATAACATATCGAAACAAGCTTCAAAGCTGGCAAAACTAGCAAAAGCTGCGTTGCATGCAATCGAAATTCGCCACGAAACCCTGTCCTTGCAGAACAACCTGTGGTCCTGTCCCCGCGTCCTACTCTAGCAAACGCGCATGCGCATACCGGTTGTCCACATTAAAGCTGGCGGGACAGGAAGGGCTGGCCTCCCTCTGTCCGGTGACGAAAAGTGATCCGACGCCGGCTCGTCCCCCCCCCCCCCAGCGGATAACGCTCCCCGACAATAGGGGCTTACCGAAATTCGAGCCCGACCTAATTGCGGCCCGATTGTGCGTTTTAACTGGCACGCGCTTGATGGAGCCAGTTCCGCGTAGTGTCACACAGTTTATCAAGCTGTAGCTCACTGTGTGAGTGTGTTGTTTCCTGTGTGGGTGTTTTTTTTCGAATGTTTATCGATTATCACAGTTCCGATAATCGAAAATTAAAGCGATTATCACCGCTTTATTTTTATTTGAAACAGATGAAGAAAAACAAACTGGATTTAACTATCGCTTGTATTAATGATTCACGCTGGAATGTGCCGATGCTAATACGATTCGAATTTGTGCGAATCGCAAATCGATTAAGAATCTAATCGTCCATTTTGTATTATTGTATCGTTTATGTGATCAAAAAGGGCTGATAAAAAAACTGAAACATAATCAAAAACATTATTTGTGTTTTTTTGCTACACAGTCTAAACAGGATTAATAAAACACTAATAAAACATTGTTGGGTTAATGCAAGCTGCATACATTGAGGCGCAAAATTAATGTAACAGCCGGAAAGTATGCAAAAAATGTATTTTATTTATATAAACTACTCTATTACAAAAAAAAAACGCCTAAAAGTATGCAACACAGCCTTCTATTCAGTTTCTTCTATACAAATGGCATACTTTTAGGCACCTTTTATATGCCAAGCCCCAAAGTATGCAACTCGCAGCGCAAGATGTCATTTCCGTAATTAATCGGCAGCACGCGCTGTAAAGAGCCCAGACAAAGGTCGCAGATTATGAGGAAATAAAAATCGACAAAATCGGAAAACGCTCGGAAATTAATTGCGGTTAAAAACAAAAAACCAGCGGCAGTTCCAATCATCGCGCCCTCCACCTGTCCGCGTTCCAATTATCCACCGATTGACTACCGATCGGCCTACATTAACCGTCCTTATTGACCTTTAAACTCGCGCGCTCACACGCCCGGCTACACCGGAACCGGAAAGCCGATTAACGGCGCCGGCGGCGGAACCGGGTTACGGGGAGGGTCGGGCGTGGAGGGAGGGAAATCCGACCCCTTCCCCCCTCCGTGGGTGGTCCCCCGAAGGGGTCAAATTGCGTACCCCCGTTTGCGTTTCCCGCCTCAAGAAGCACGCTCGCAGCGTGGCGGGGTGTTTATAATTTCATTCCACCACTGTTTGTGACCCAGACCGAGCGCGCGCGCGCGCGAGTGTGTGTGTCTTTGTTGTTTGTGCCCGCGGGGTCCCTATCGGTGTCGCTGGCAACCTATCCATTGTGGCCTGCCTGCCGAAACGGCCCGGCGCGATTCGAAACGAACCTCGGGAACGAAATGGGAGGTCTCGAGGTCACCGGTCCGTGTGTGCTTGGCAGCTCGGAGTTGAACCCTTCCGGTGGCAGATCTGCCCGAGCGCACCAGGATCTTCATCGATCCTGGGGCCTCGGGCGGGCTAGAAATTGCTGGGAATTGCCACTCGCAGGGTTCGCCATCTTAAGTGGTGCCTTTAACTGGAATAGTCGCGTTTGTGAGAACTGCAGGAAAATAAAAATAAAAATAAAAAATAGGTACATGCTATGAGAATAACAGACGAAAGTTTTCGTTTCGCGTCTAATCTATTACTTTTCGAACTTATTGCATACTTTATGGCGGTAATGATAAAATTCGCCTACCAATATGCAATCTGCATAACTTAGTGTGCTATTTAAGCACTGAATAGTAGTTGATAAGCGCTTCTCTATCCTTGTCATTTCTTCTAAACTGACGAAGTACGTCAACATTAAATTATTTGGTATATTTAGATTTTATTCTATTTTCTATCTTTTTATCCTTATTATCCGAGAGCTTTAACCCGACTAATAAGGAAAAAATGTGCTTGAAAGAATTTCTACTACACCCAATGAATGTGCGATTTAATCCTTCCAGATGTGTTAAATGTGTTAAAATAATATCACTGCAAACAATAAGTATTGTTACTATTTAAAGAAATGTTGATAAAACACCTTCATTAGGGTTAATCAAATGTACGCCTGAAAGGTAGGCACTCTGCACTGCAACATTTACAACAAATATTTTCTCCCAAATCACGCAACCTCAAATTAGATAAATTAACAAACAAGACGCACTGTAAAGATGCCCGTACTAGATTAAACACAACTGCACGCGCCTATGTGTGTGTTTGTGAGTGAGAGACCTTGTTTCTTTTTCCATCCTCCTTTCAATCTCCCTGTGTGGATATCGAATTTCAACCATTTTTCCCCCGGATTTTTTCACCGGTGTGCCTTCCTGTCTGGATTGCTTTGTGTTGCTTATTCCCGGTTTCTTTTCACACACACACACACACACACACACACACACACACACACACACACACACACACACACACACAAAACGCCAACCACTTCGGTCCGTTTATTTTGATTATCGGACGAAATCGAAGCAAAAAATCAAAAAGCCATACTTGTTACTCGTTTCGTTATTTGTCTATTGAGCGTGGCATACTTTCAGGGGTTTTTTTTGCAAACTAGCCGATTCGCGCCTGATCGGTCGGTGGATTGCGTTCGCCGCAAATGTACATTTGCAGCGAATTTGAAGTTTTGTTCGAACTATGTTTAACCATTTGACAGCTGTCAGTGAAGGGAACACACATACCAAAAAAAAAACAAAAATTCCTTTCAAATAGTTCGGCTTAAGCGGAGCAGAATAGGCAACGCTTTAGGCGGTGGGCATCGTTGCGGTACGCTTCGCGCCTACCTCCGGGGGGTCGCTAACCGTCCAGCAAACGAGCTGTAAACGAGCTAAAACAAACCGACCGATTGGGGCACGCTAATTTGAATAATATTTTGATTATATCGCTCCGATGAGCGCGCGTGTGTGAGCGCTCCCGTCCGATAAAGGATAAAGGACGAAGGATACAGGAGTGCGTAATGGGTTCTATCTGTCCGTCTTTCTCTCTCTCTCTCTCTCTCTCTCTCTCTCTCTCTGTGATGAGCAGGATAACGAGCGTTTAAGGGGCCAGGAAGGTGAAGGTGCGAGATAAATATTTTACTATCCGGTATCGTTTTAGTTTTCTTTTTAATGCTGTTTGGGCTGCTCCGTGCATTGTTGCTATTGCTGTTTAATTCATCAAAAAAAGCACACTGTGCTGATGCGGTAGATTGCTCCTTTTTGTACTTTTATGTCTCTCGCTCGCTGCCGCGCTCCCTCGCTTCCTGCGCCGTTTTTATTATGATTACCTTTTTATGTCGTTTCTCCGTCCGGGCCAGGGCTTTGGTGTTTGTGTTTGCAGCATGTTTTCTGCCTTCCGCGCGGCGTTGGTGTCGGGACGGGATCGTGGACGGTCCCGGTTTTGCACCGGCGGGCCGCAGCGTCAGCTGATGTTGCGGGCGGAAAAGGGAAGCGAGACAGGCAGGCTGCCGAAAAGGGGAGAACGAACGTCGGCCGAGGAGCCAGATCGATCGGCGCTTATAAATCCCCCCTGGCGCCCCCCGTTCGGCCGCTCCCCATATATCCTTTTTCACTGTTGTTGCCCAAACCCCTCATCATTCGCTTCAATAAATCATCTCGTGCAGTCGTTTTGTTGCTGCTGCTGCTGTTGCTGTTGTTGTGCGTACTCCATAGGTGTGCGAGGACGATGCTCGGGAACATCCCGCTTTCCGGAGGGAAAAAAAGTGAAATCTTACACACAGATAGCCTTAAAGCCGGAAAAAATTATGTCTCTAATTTCAATCTACACACACACACACACACACACACACACACACACATGCGTGAATAAAAGGGAAGGAAAAGGGCTGCTAGATAGAGCAGATAAGCGCCGTAAGCGACGGGGAGGTGGATATTCTCGTGCTCCCTCTCTTTCTCTCTCTTTCTCGCTCTTTCACTCACTCCCTTATTTCCTTCCTTTCGATGCTCCTTTTATTTTGGTTCGGAATGTTTTTCCGCGCTGGGCTCGCTTATGTCGGCAGCATAAACTGCTCAAACCGCACCCTTTGCGCACCGAGAAAGAGAGAGAGAGAGAGAGAGAGAGAGAGAGAGAGAGAGAGAGCGAGGGCTAAAGCAACGCATACACACGCGCGGCAGCACGGTTTAACACAGTTCCGTTACCAAATTAACTTCTGGTCGTGATCCGAGATAAACATACTTGATTTAACGATAAAGTTATAATCATTAATTTGAAGATTTGAGTGGAAAGAAGCGGAATGGAGGCAGCAACAACAAATAAAACTCACACACACACACACACACACGCGTGTGTGTACACGCGCTTGTGGCAGGAGCAGCCTTTTTCGAGAGTTGTTTTTTTTTCCTATTCGTACCCATTCTTACGCGCCCGGTAAAACCATTTATGAGCCGAAACTTGTACGCCGTCGCCGGCGCAGGGACGCTTCGCTGCGTGCGCGGACGGACGGACCCTTGGGTAATGAAATATTCTAATAATTGCGGTCCGGGGGAGGGTGACTGATGACAGTATTTTTGCGGATCGGATCGATTCGATTGTGTGCCCGTGTGTGTGTGTGTGTGTGTGTTTATGAGTGTTTGTGGTAAACATTTAATTTCCAGTTCGTCGTCGACCCGCGACGGGTGTTAAATTACTTGTTCTGTGTCTTTTTTTTCTTGGTTTTGTGTTGTCTTGAAGGGGTTTGATGATTGCTTTCTTGGAAATTGTATTTTCAACGCCTAGGGAGGGGCGTATGGATAGTTTTCAATGTGTTTTAGATTTATTTAGTTATTAGGCTAAAAAAGTTATTGCTTGTACAATTGAGGGAGAAAAATGTTCCTCTCTTTTATTTACACAAATATTAAAATTCTTCACCTAAACTATATGTAATTTATATTTAAAATGAGCCTGTGAGAAATGAATATGAGTTGTAAGAGAAATAACCATCACAACTGGATAACAAAACGTTAATTAGTCATTTCAAATTAAAATGAAGAATATTTGAACGTCAATTGCATACTTTTAGGCGATTTTTCATTGGTCGCAAAGAGGGCATTCAATAATTATGTGAAATAAAATATAATATTTGCATACCTTCCAGCAGATGGAATACAATAACACCTAACTCTATGCAATCCGCATAAAAATATAATATTCATTCAATAAAAACATCAGTATTGATCGGGCTGTATACTTGTTGGCGTTAATCCACCGCTAAATCAACAATTTATTCATAATAATGTGAGAAACATAAAAAATAGTTGGCATTTTTAAATAAAACGTGATAATTACGTAAGAGGAATTATTATAATTATGATTAAAATTATAATGATAAAATTAATTAAAAGATTATAATGATAATCATAATTCAATTTTATTTAAAAAAAAACAGCATTTATTTTACGATTTTGCTCGATTTATTTCGAATAAATCGTTGATTAACACCTACGGTCAAAAGGACCGAATCGAGGTGTCAATTGACACCTAGAAGGCTATTTTTGGCAATTGATTACCTGAATTGATTGGGCTGAAATTTTCACTAGTTGAGAGTTTTATAATCCGTTGAGTTCGTGACCCTGCCCCATCTCGTTTTTCTATTATTTACTACTATTATTTAATATTTTTACTTCTATTTACGATCACTTTATTATTATTATTATTATTATTATTATTATTATTATTATTATTATTATTATTATTATTATTATTATTATTATTATTATTATTATTATTATTAT
>KB672491.1:4572041-4631081 GCA_000349145.1 Anopheles dirus | reverse complement strand
CCCCCCCCCCCCCCCCCCCCTCCCCTGCCTTTCGGCCCGACCCGAGGACAACCCCTGTCGGTGGAGGGAGAGGAAACGGGGTGAAAAGCGGGCGCAGCAAGCAGCGGAAGCAAAAGAAAACAATCAAGGACAGATGGTGCGCTGCCGGGAGATTGCTTCTGGTACGCACAGATTGCGCGCGATTTCGCTCACTGCACGCGCGCGTGTGTGTGTGCGCGCTTTTATTGTTGTTGTTGTTGCTGCTGCTGCTGCTGCTGTAGCGCATTCATACTTACATTCGTCGGATGGTTTCGCCTTTGTTTGGGCCTTTGTGTGCGATGTTGTACTTGTGAGCCGCTGTTAAATTGCTGCCCGACGGAAGGGGGTGGCGGAATTATGTGGGAATTCAATGCAAATCCCTCCCTCGCGACGTTTGCTCATTCGAGCGATTTCTAAGCATCGACGATGGGAGGAACACCACCTGCCGCGTACCTCCACCTCTCAGAAGATAAAAAACAGACTAAGAAAAGAGCCAACATCAACCGAGCAGCCGAGGGTCTTTGCAGCAGTTGTTCAGCAGCTGTTCAGCGACTGTGAAGCATCGCAACTGCAACCAATTGCCTACTTGCAGGCGCAGCTGGGGGAAAGCCGTCTCGCAGTACGCAAAACGCCCGCATAGCGCCAAATCGACCACTGAACAACCGCTGAACAGCCCTTGTGAAGGTGTCCGCCCACCCCAGCGGCAGCAGAAGGGCGCGCACCCGTAATGAGTGGCACGTGGCGTGAAAGCGGCCGTTGATTAAATATGTTTACAGTTTTGATTTGAAGCAGCGAGGCCGGAAGTCGGGCCGAGAAGTGCTGCCAAACCACTCAATCCGCGCATCGCGGAACGGCGCGTTACGGTGCGTTTAATTAAGGGCCACAATCCGGGAGCGGAGAGTGGGAAAGCGTCGCAATCGCCTAATTGCGATGTGTGCCAGCCAGTGGGTGCTTCGATGGTTCGATCGAATTAATAGGCGAAACAGCGGGGCGAAACAGGCGTGCTTGTAAGGTGTGTTGCCTACCTCGCAGGCGCACGCGTGTCAAGATTCATTCAATTATGAAGTGCCGGTAGTCATAATATATCAAACAGCCGCCAGGGCAGGGCGTGCGTATGAGTGTGTGTGTGTGTTCGTGTGTGTGTGTGTGCATATGCACATGAAAACAAGCGTGTCCTTCCTGTCCCCGTCGGCCCTGCTTCGACCCCTGCTCCGCGTTCGCACAAGGGTTGGGCCCGAGATGTTCGAGAAATGGGCCGGTAATGGCGATACTTGATATAATTACTGCATGTTTATTTGTTGGTGTAATTGATACATTACAGGATTTGGCCGGAGTGGCCGCGCACGACTGGTGCCCGGCGCACGCGGCGAGCCGTCCTTGTTTGATCTCGCAGCCACCGCCGAACTACTCGAAAACCCCTCGACAGTGGGAGTCCCTTGCCACGGTTGCAACCGGCGGGCTCGCGTATTCCCACAGCGCATTGCTGTGGCTTTCTCTCTCTCTCTCACTCTTGTTTCGTTAAGGGAAAAAAATCATTACCCGTCCCCACCTTGGTCCGTTTCGGCGGGTTCCCGTTCCCACGGGAGTCTCTGTCATATGGGCTCGCAATTTTCTTTACGAGCGGCCACAGCGCATTATCACCCGCTGCAGGAGCGCTGCGGATTATCTGCCGGCAAGGTGGCAAGAAACCGGCCGCGCTGGTCAGCGGGAAACATGCGAAACCTTTTGCGCACGGCTTTGATTGATCGGTTTCGGCTCCTCCCGCCGCTTTCCACCGCTTCGACATCTGCCCAGGTCGTAATTCGATGATGCATGACAGACACTAGCGCAGTACGCGACGACTCGCTAATCCAGCTTACTGTTGTGCTGCTACTATTGTGCTGCCCAGCGTCTTTTGCTCTCGTTTATGGGTGGCATCTCTTTTTATTATTACTCTTCTTCTTTCTGATGGCATCACAACCGAGACGCTGGAATAAAAGGAGTGTTTGCCAAGGTTTTATTCCACCGTTCGCAATGCAGGCTGCATACCTTCCGGGCGTTAGTTTGGGTCATCCGCCGGAATCTATGCAAAATGTACGACAACGAAGCATTCATTGCGAGGATTGCATACTTCCGGGCTGGTAATGCATAATTGCGCCACTAAGGTATGCAACGAGCAATACACCGACACTTATTTGCTTGAGGTGCCAGTTTCATGAATATTTCTTTAATTTGTGATCCTCATAAAGCCTTTTGACTTGTTTGCGGATTGCATACTTTTGTATGACGCTCATATGTAATCATATGTACCTTCGTACTAGTGTGAGGACACTGTAAAAGCCTGCAGTAAGCATCAACAAGGGTATTTTGTAGTGCAAACACGCTCACGCCTAAAGGTATGCAATCTGCTTTTAAAAGTTATTCTACGATGCGTTTTATGAACTCTACCTGCTGTGGATTGAAAGGGGAATAAAAAGAATGTGCGATTTGCATACATTCTCGCTGATAAAAGCATCTTTCACCTGCAGGTATGCAATCTGCAGCAACCACAGGGACCACAGGGACTGTAGCGACCACAGGGGATAACGGTGTTGAATACCGCCCACAACATTCTCTCCCTTATATTACAAAACCGTCTTGACCCACTCGCAGAAGAGATAGTTGGTAACTATCAGAGAGGATTCAGAAGAGGGAGATCAACCACTGTCCAGATCTTCACCATGCGGCAGATTCTTGAGAAGATGGCGTACAGCTTCCACCTTTTTATCGACTGCAAAGCCGCATACGACAGCATAGCCGGGGTAAAGCTGTACGGCACCATGAGCTCCTTTGGAATCCCGGCCAAACTGATCAGGCTTGTAAGAATGACCATGACCAACGTCTATCAAATAGTGTCGGGTAACAGAGATTCAGATTCATAAATCTGAATGAATCTTTGAACTAAATTAATGATTCCGAATCTTAAAAACAAAGATTCATGAATCTCTAGAAGATTCATGAATCTCGTGAATCTCATGAATTCATGAATCTCATGAATCTCTGGAGATTCATGAATCTTTAGAGATTCTTGAGATTCATGAATCTATAGAGATTCATAAGATTCATGAATCTTTAGAGATTCATGAATCTAGTAAGATTCATCAATAAATCTGAATGAATACTAATTGAAATATTCATTAATTTGAATCTCGTCGAAATATTCATAAGGCAAAACACTACTATCAAAGGATTGAGCAGGCGGCAGATGATGGGAGGCAAAAACCAAGTTGATGGTGGCACCACCAGCGGCCCTACATTTGTTAGCTAACAGCATACGTGGGAGTGACGTACAGATAGGTGATCGCACCTTTGAAGTCGTCCAAAACTTCACCTATCTTGGATCAAAAGTCAGCTCCGATAGTGATATAGGCAGCCGACCGGTCATACTGCAGCCTGAAGAAACTTTGCTGGGACTATATAACACATGTGTAGTCCCAGTACTCACATACGCCTCTGAGACACGGACCCTGTCGAAATCTGACGATGCCCTCTTAGCTGTATGTGTGGAAGGACAATGGAGGAGCCGCTATAACGACGAGCTCTATGAACGCATTAGACTCGCCAGGATCCGGTGGGCTGGTCACGTCAGTAGAATGACACCGGACGACCCAGCCCGTAAAGTCCTTTTAGGCCGTCCACATGGACAGAGGAGGCGTGGTAGGCTGAGATGGATAGCTGGCCGGGATAAACGATTGGCTGCCGAGTTTGTTGCAGCAGACCAAGACCGCGATCCGGTTGTACCGCCTGATAAGTGAGTAAGTAAGGAAAACGCCCAATCGTTTACATGTTTAGCCTTAAAACTTAGCAGAAAAATCGCTTTGAAAACAAGACAGCGTTGTTTTGCATTAATAACAGCCTTTCCATCGCCCTCGCAATCAATCAATTAACTTCGATTAGCTGTACTCTACCTGCGAGGCGGGAGAAACGAAAAAAGCAGACAAGCGTTGCCTCCTAGCCTCCAGCGGGCCCCGGGCGTCCTGTTTCGGAGCGGATTAAAAATAAACTATCATCTTCAATTACTGTCAGCCCACCAAACACATCCGTCCGTCATCACGACCTGCTAAGCGTTTCATCTGCTGCTGGTACCTTTGTTGCCGCTGCGCGTCTCGGCATCGACCATGCTGGAATGTGTCGCTCCCGTTTCCTTTCTTCACTCTTTTTCTCTCGCACCCCGGCTCACAGCGACACCGAGTTCCAATCGCAATCGCAACACGGCGCTGGGATTGCATAGGCGAGCTGCAGATCAAAGTGAGGTGTCACAATGCGATGCGTTTATGTGAAAATTTCGTTTCACTGCCTGCACGCCGCCTCCCTTCCGGGCTCGCTGTAAACCGAGCCCGAGACGCGTCCGTCCCTTGGCACGCTGTCCCCCTTCGCCACGCACAAATTTGCCTGCGGGCAGCCCGGGCGCGCCGCACATCTTGGATGTGTTTCCTTCACGTTGCGCCCGCCACAGTTTTGTCACCTTGCCTTACTTAAGGCGCTCGCGAGCGACTGCGCGCGCTTCGGATTTCACGTCCCCGGTAACCGTACGCCAAATCCCGGCCAAATCCGTTTTGTGCATTAGGCAACGCTTGCCCCCGGGGTCCCTTTTTTCTCTGTGTGCCCTGGGATAAGGTGTTGCTACCTTTTCTTTGCCGTGCTTTCTTTTTTTTTTTTTTGGTGCCGTGCTTTCTCACTGCTTACACGGGAACGCGCTAATTGCCGGCGTAATGTTTCAATGGGCGAGAAGGAGGAGGAGGAGGAGGAGGTGCGTTTCGAGATGGCGAGGCATTGGAAATTAATTTAAGCCCCGCTTTCTCGGGAAATCTCGGCCCGGATCGCCCCCGGCGGCCGGCGGTTGGACAACGGCCGCTGCGCTACCGGCGACCCACTTGAGCTGAGAACTTAATCTTATTTTAAAATTCCAGGCAAAACAACACTTCCGGCTGGTGATGGTGTGAGAAAAAAAAAAAACAAACACCACTTCTCGAAACGGACGCTCGGGTTCGATCGGAACGAAGCCAAGCTGTATTGTTGAGTCATGCCTTTTGTTTCCTTTTTTATGTCTCTTCATCGTGAAGGAGTGTGTTGATGGTTTCAAAAGCGATGCTGCAATTTTTCTGCATCATGTATTTCTTTTTACTATTATTTCATGTTGTTACTGGTTTTGTTTGGTGATTGAAGATTTTTTCAATTTTATGTTTGCTTTTCTTGTTCGTTTCAGGTATCCAATACTGTACTGATAATCAATGTCTTTATTGATTGTTTACAAGTTTATTTCATTCTTCCGCATAGTGATTGTTTTTTTTTAATTCCCAATGCTTATTTCATTTCATTATATTTCATGATTTTCTTCATCAGTCTAAATTCAAATTGTAGTATTAGATTTTAACTGAACGTTCCTTGTTTATGATTAGTTTTGTTCGATATTTGCCCACTTGTGAGCTTTGCTTTATTTTTATTCAATTTTAAGAGCTTTGTATTCTATTTTACTTCATTATTTGGTGGTTAGATGATAGATAATTGCATTTATTTATTAAATTTTATTATTTCCAAAATATTAGTTAATTCTCCGTTAGTTTTATTATTTTATTTTATTTTCATTCACAATGTTCATTCAATTTCATAGTTTACTTTTCATATTCAGTAGAAAATTGTGGTTTAATTCTATTACTTGCTTTAATTATTCTTATTTTGTTCTCGTAGTAGTATATTTTTAATTGTACGCTAATTGGTTTTACCATTTTTGTTCGATATTTGTAATCATATGAGTTTTGCTTTACTTTTATTTGAGTTTTAAGGGCTTTCTATTTAATTTTCATATTTTATTTCATAATTACATGATTAGATTAGATTTATTTTATTGTTATTTTTGAAAGACAAATTCTTTCATCTGCGTTTTCATCGTTTCTTTTTATTTTCATTCACAATGCTTAATTAATTTAATAATTTTCTTTTCATTTTTAGTCGAAAATTATGGCTTCATTTTATTACTCGCTTTATTTATTCTGATTATATTCTCGTAGTATTAGCTTTTAATCTAACGTCTATTACTATGACTGTTTTTGTTAGATATTTGTCAAATTTCAGAACGCATTGCTTTGTTTTTATTTGATTTTTAAGAGCTTTATATTTCATTTTCATATTGTATTTCATGGTTTGACGATTGGATGATGGATTTTTGCATTTCTTTATTGTATTTGATTTATTTATTTATTTAGTTTTTCGCATATTGTCTTACACTGCATTTTATAAAGCTTCAATGGTCTTTTTTATCTTTATTCAGCTTTATTGTTCACAGTATTTTATTCAACCTGACTTTTTCCTATTTCATTACAAGTTTTCAGGATTCACTGCAGTAGTTTACATTTATACCTAACATTTCACCACTTCATTGTTTCGTGTTTCCACACATCGTCCGACGCTGCATTTGACCGAGATCCACCATTTGGTTTTGCTGTTAAAAAAAAGTTTTTAAAAGCCCATCATCGCGGTTCGCTTAACGGCGAAGAATCCTCACAGATGCGTACGATGTTCCTTTCGGCCCGCGCGCGATTACATTACACTTAAGCGCTTAATCGACATCATATAAACAAATAAACAAACGGACCGGGCGGCCCCTCGCGCCACACCACGACCACAATCTACCCACCAGCCCGCAGACCAGGACGAACGCACCATCTGGAGTGAGTGATGCCACCGGTAAACGGTACACCCCTCGACCACCCACCACCCCACCCCACCCGGTAATGGCACCCGGGCGTCATTATGGAAACGTAGAAACATCAAAATTAACTTAACATATTTTGATAAATTTGCGGCCGCTTTTGACTTTCACTCGGCGTGGGTTGTAATTCGTTATTTTCCGCCCGGTGCGCCCGCAACGCACGCGGGCGAGCGAAACGAGCGAAGGGGTCAAAGGTTAGCGCGAGCAGGAGCGAGCGTGCGAGCGAGAGCGAGTGTATTGATTGCGGCGAAAATGAAGTTAACATAAATTTCCGCTCTCTCTCGCTCGCTCGCTCGCTCGCTCGCTCGCCGTCACCACCGGCGAAATCCCCTGTTTCGCACGCCGGAGGCGAGCCCGGGCAATAACAAGCTGCTTACAATCGCGCGGCGAGCGAGCGAGACGGCGCGCGTTGTCCCATTTCATTATCGAGACGACCAATAAAAGTGAACGGAACGACCGAGATTTAATAGACTCCGGAGGTATCCGACTGCCGACTGGCAGCCCCGGGGCCGTGTATCGATCCGGCTGGGTTGCGCTAACCCAGAGTGCCCGGAGAGCGGCTTCCGAGCTCAATTATAGGGTAATCTGTTAATGCACGCATCATAATCTAGTAATCATTCCACCGAACGGGCAGGGAACGAGCAGGAATCACGGCGACGGCGGCTGCGATGCGCAATTTCGCCCTCCCTGCCGATTTTCGGAGGGCTCAATTTTCAGCGATTTTCACTTTTCACCCTCGCCGGAAAAGCAACGGTGGAGGGTTGCTGGCGAGGATCTGTTTTCTTCATGTGTCATGATTTCTGCCGTTCTCGGAATTCCCAAGTGTCACTTTACCCGCCCCGAACCGGGAGGGCTGCTCCGGGTCGGTGGAAGAGGAAGAAGAAGGAGGGGGAGGGAGAGCGGTACGGGGAACAGCAGCAACATAAAAGCCACTGCTGGGGTGGAAAGCAACCTGCCACCACCACCACCACCACCAGCAGCAGTAGCATGGGGTGGAAATAAAGCTATTAAGCTATTATAAGGCGTCTGTCAGTTGAGTGGGTTTGGTTGTTTATCTTGTTTATCAGAGCGAGTAAGTGGTGGCAGAAGCCCGGAGATGCGCCGAAGAGATCCACACACACACACACACACGCACGCACACACACACGCACACATTCACCCGGAAAATCGGAAACAATGGAATCGAACAGGAGCGAACACGGAAAGTCGTCCAAAAAGGAGGAAATGATTTAACGAGCGGGTCTTCCGCGCAAAACCACGACACATCAAACGAAATTCGGGTTTCGGTCGAGCCGTGGCAGCAAGCGGGAGCAGGAGGACCTGTGCGGGTTTGTCCGGCTTGACAGATTGTTAACGAATAAGTCATTTTCTTATTAACGGACGCGCTCCGTCCGCACCTGCACCTGCTCGGATGCGCGAAATGGAACCCGAACTGTCATCTTCTGCGGTGCGGTGAAAAGAACACGACAAACATGGAGGAGCGCCGGAGGAGCTGATGGTGATGATGGTGATGTTGGTGAGAGTTACAAGCCAAATTGGAATCCGGGTAAATTGAGTTTTCCGTACGACGATGTGTATACAGATACCCGCCGTGTGTCGGGCTCGTTGTTGTCTACCCCCGGGTGCGAGAGCGAGAGCGAGGGTGTGTATCGCTTGGAAGAGTGCCTGTTCTGCCATCTCGCACGGTTGAACTTTGCGTTGCGCTTATCACACCGTATCTCGGGCGCACGGTGCGAGAGCGAGCGCGGGGAGCTCAAAGTTTCAAAATTACCTGTCAGCTGCTGGAAATAGATTTGCTCTCCGATTATGCATAAATTGCTAACAGGGTCTTATCCAGGCGGCGGCGGCGGCAGCGAACTCCGGACCGTGTGCAATACGTGCGGACGCTCACGCTGGATGGAGCGAAAGGTTCCATCTCGAGCAATTACGGTGGGTTTTTTTTTCGACGGCGCGAGGATAAGGCGGATGTTGCTTTACACCGCCAGATCCGGACACCATTTTTCTGTCACCGTTCACCAAGTATAGGTGTTTGCGTTGTCGCAATATTCATGGATCTTCAAATATGCATGAGTCTGTGGTGGCTTATGGAACTTACGAGTGTTGACCGGACTATGAACATTCCAAGAATTGAAAGGTTTTAGAGATTGGACAAAGATTCAAGTGGATCTTCAAACTTGAGGATCGTATTGATCTCTTCAATATGAAGACTCAACTAGATTCATAAACACGAATAAGATTCACACAACATTAGCTTTGACATGGCACGTTTCAAGCCCAACACAAGGATATTACTACTAACGCTACTCTTCAATATTGAAGAATACATTCTGGATAAAGGACGAAAGACAAAGGAGTCTCAGCTATCAGCTTTCAGATCAGTTCCTTATAGTCGTCCACAAAGCTACAGGCGCTGTGTTCAATTATACAGATAAGAGCACAATGTTGGCAGTATTAATGATCGAATGGAGGCCTCTTCAGCACACTACATCAGTACGGCATAAGTACATACAGCGCCCGGCTAAGGGTCGCTACACGCCAAGATGCTTCACTGGATATACTTGCGTCAGCGCCCCGCCAGACAAAGCATCCCTGGCCCGATTGCAGCGGACCTGCATCACTCCGGCGTCGCTAATTAATCTACCCATAACCAGCGCGCCCATACACGCGATTCGCGCCCGTGCATCTGCAGTCGGCGCCCACTTTCCCCATCAAATTAACACCTCCAATTTGCCGTCGTCGTCGTCGTCGTCGTTGCGAAACATTGCACGCACTTGAGTGTGCGTGAGTCATTGGGTGTGAGGGCCGCCGCCCACCCGTCGGCCGCCGCGGGCCGAAATTAGTATAATTGCACCGCTTGCTCCGCCTGCCACACCGATTTCTATCTGATTCCCCGATCCGCTTCCCAGGCGCACGGAGTGCCTTAAGTTGTTAATTAAATTAACTTCCCTGTCGCAACCACGCGGTGGCCACAAACATACAAACTCACACGCGCAAACACACACAGACACACGCCGAAAATGACATCAATCGCTCGTAACGGAAGTCGGCGAGGCACAACTTAACCTATAAATATGGATGTCCGCCTGGCCGGTTGCGAGCAGGAAGCGGCAGCACACACTGGACAGGATATAGCGCGTGCGTGTGCGCGCGCTCGCTCACTCGCTCACCCCCTGGCTTATCGGTGGCCGGAAATCTACGATTATCGTTATTGTTTTCATTACTCTGCCCGGTTCCGGTTATTAGGTTGCCGCGGCGTCCACCGCCAGGTGTCGCGCCGTCTCACTCGCACGCGCGTTGATGGTCATGTTTTTTTAATGAGCCAGGAACACGTCGCTGCAGTCGCTGCAGAACGGTGTGCAGTGCTGCCGCCGCTTGCTGTGCAACGGAATTAACACCATCCTTTCCACTTCTGCCTCCCCCATTCGCGTTCCGAGTCGCGCACGGGCAGCAAAGCAGAAAGTTGTAAATGACGTTGTCGACCGCAGGACACGACTTTCGCGTTCTGGTGGATTGGAGTGTTGGGCTGGAAACTCGCGTGTGGACTGTATTGGAGTGTTTAGGAGCTCGAGCATCAGTAAGTTCAGGCAAGGGCTAGACATCACTTTTGAGCAGTATGTCCGGGAGATAGATGTAGATTTAAGATACCAAAATGTTGTACCTAGTGCCTTATAAAGCTACAGGATGAGATGTTTTGTACCGGATCGTTAATACATGCAGTGGATCCTGGATCATCTCGATCAATATTTGGCACGCGTGGGGTCTATGCGAGCCAGATGTCTCCTCTACCGCTCACAGCCACGTACGCACTCGTGCAGGGCGGTTGTCATCACCCACTTACGCCCGGAGCGTTCGGGAGCGCCCAGTTCCAAGCACCTCCGGAACCTGTCCAGTGTGTCTGCCATTCGCAAACGTCCGGAACGTCCGTAATGACGCGCAGTTGCCATCGTTTACCCCCCCGAAACGAACACCCCATTACGTTCCGCCGGCCGGTATCTGGCCGGTCTAATCCCGAGGAGGGTCCGAACAGCAGCGAGCAGCGCATATGTTGCCCTGATGCTTATCGCTATTGCCGCTCGTTCGGTCAGTTGTCCCCCAGCAGTAACCGGACGCAACGGACACCAGTGATTAGGCGATCGTTTGATTCTCCGCGACCGTTCTCCCTGCGTTCGTGTGCCTCCACTCCGGGACACCTACCGCAGACATTAAAGTCCCGGGACGTTGTCGCGGACACCTCTCCTGCTCCCTTTGACCCGAACGTGCTAAACAAACACGAACGCGTCGTTCCTGCGCGTTTTGAACGCAGCGGGACGGTGGAAACCGGGCGCGGGCAGTAAAGCGTAATGGCAGCAACTTTTAATTTGATTGATGCGTTCTGATGCGCACTTCCCCTGGCCACATCAAAACGCTCGCGTAGGCGCTGAGGCGGCCGAAGGTGATAAGTTGCGATTGCCGATGGGACCGCTCCGGGGCGCGTCCATTAGCAGATGCCGCGAACTCCGACTCCGGTGCACGGTACGCGGACCGGAAGCGAGGTGCGCACCGAGATGGGAGATGGTACGTTGTCCCGTCGGCCGGAAAAAGGCCGCAGCACCGTGGAACGCAGCCTCGCGCTTCTCCGTTCGCCGCGGCCGGGCTAATTAGGCGTGGACGCGCGATGCGAATGGCGATGTCAAGATGGTCGGGATTTAAGACGGCGCACGCGAAAACAAAACGCAGAAGGTAACACAAAACGGACCGAAACAAAGGAGAGAAAACAAAAACACAAATGACACGGGTTTCAAGGAGCAGAATTGTTTACAAATAGGTGGCAATTTTTGGCGCCGCCTCGACAGAGGGGGGAACTGTCAAACGGTTCGTGTTTTGTAGCGCTGTTTACGACTGGTGGTTTAATTAATTGGCCATCCGCTCTTGCGTTTTTTTGTTTGTTTTTTTTGTTCTCAATTTCTTATTAATTTCATGCACTTAGTACAGGGTGTAGCTCGTCTCGGTAACCGATGTTTCTATAATTTTCTAATTACTTGACAAACCGATCGCTGATGTTTGTTTATGTTTTGGAAAAGTCAGTCTAGTGCCAGTTTTTCATATTTTCTTATCAGATACACCCTGTAGATGTCAGTGGGTCTTAGTATACACATGACGTTTAGCTTTCTTTAGTGTCACAAAGAAGTGTTTTGTGATAGTGACAGATAGACAGAGAGAGAGAGAGAGAAAGAGAGAGAGAGAGAGAGAGAGAGAGAGAGAGAGAGAGAGAGAGAGAGAAAAGAGATTGTTTGTTTTTACTCCGTTTGTTCTAGGTTCAGATGCAATTTTTAATGAATAATGGCAGAAAACGAAAAACACAACCGCTTCGGTAGACTTGCAAAGCTAAACTGACTTTTTATTATTATTCAAGGTGTATGCATGTAAGGTGATTGAATACGGATAAGGTGATTATAAAATAAGGTCTATACATTGAATTGGTATCTTAACAATTTTAATCATAAACTGTCAGATACACCCTGTAGATGTCAGTGAGTCTTAGTATACACATGACGTTTAGCTTTCTCTAGTGTCTCAAAGAAGTGTTTTGTGACAGTTAGTAGAGAGAGAGAAGCGATTGTTTGTTTTTACTCCGTTTTTTTCCTAGGTTCAGTTGCGACGGTCCACAAATGCTCGAGAGTCGAGCGATGTCGCTCACGTCCTCATTAATGTTGTGCCATTTGTACCACTTACCCAGCCCCCGGCCACCAGCACGCTTCGCCACCCGCTCCGCACTCCAACTCATTTGCTACAAAACAAATTGCAATCGTTCCGCCCTCATCTCTGCGCCTTTTGGCTTTGTTTTGTTTCAGCCTGTTATTATTAGTGCTATTATTAGGTTGTTTCGAGCACTCTCTCGGCCTGCCCCTCCCCGAGCACCCGGCGGCCAATCTGCCCGCTGTCAAACCGAATGGTGACAGGGGACCCCGGTTCGGGCTTTGATCGTGACTAATAATCAGAGCGCACGGCATAACGAAAAAAGAAAAGCAAGCGGAACGTCATGTTTATATCCCTGCTCTTCGCTGCGCTTATATCCCCGAACCGGCCGGGTGGACATTTCGCTACAAAATTTGCTCTCCCCTGCCACTCCAACCGCTCGCCGCGGACATCGCTGTCAATCTAATCTTGCGGGGGCGCTGGAAGTTCGCCCGCATCTGGGCGTTACTTCGTCCGCCGAAAGCCGCCGCCGGAGAGCGCGCGTCGCCTCGTGTACACGCCCCGGGGAACGCCGCACTAACCGTGCCCGGTCCGTTTGAAGTCCTCGAGCTCGACCACGTAGCGCGCACGACCACGGCGCTCCATTTTCTTACCAACGCGCTCCGTGGAAGGCGTATCCCTTTGATGCCCGCCAAACGCTGCTGGTGGGGCAACTTATTAACAGAAAAAGGACATTCGGCATGGCTCTGGACGGGGGAAAGGCAAACTAATTGCTGGCAGCGGGCACGTTTGCAGCAATACCGTGCAGAAGGACCGACAGCGGACGGGAATGGTGGGCAAACTTTGCTAAACTTCTGCCCGGGCTCTTCCAGAACAGTCGTTGCGGGCCATTCGGCCAGCATCTTGGGGCGCTGTCGGCGAGCGCGCTCCAAACTCACGGTCTCGGAGTCACGGGACGGGAAATGGACACCGGTGCGTCCACTAAAGCCATTGACAGGGCGTTGAATTTAATCAAGTACATCGTCCGTTCGAGGCGACAAGCATTTGTTTGATGTTATTATATCCTCGCCTCGCACGCCCAGCCCATTATGTGTCCACCGGAGATGGTTATGGCACGGGGCCGTAAACCGTGCCTCGCATGCTTGTCACACATCAACTGCGCTGCGGATGACGTTAGGAACACTGCGGCAGTGTAACCGCTGTAACGATTGTTTACGGGGACGCTTCGGTCCATTGCACGTGCCGCATGTTTCGGTGGTATTTTATTCGGCGTCTAATGGCCAATCGCTGCCGACAGTAAAGTCGCAGCAATCGTCGAAGGTGATGCTTACACGCGCTGTGAGGGCATTAACGTGTGGCCAGTTTGCTGCAGCTTACAGTACAGCGAGGCAACATCTGCAACAACAGCAGAAAAACATGATAAGCTGTTTCATCCGGCTCGAAGGACCAAAAAACTCGAGCGGCATAGCATCACTGGAGGAGCTCACCTGCAACGCTAGTTTTTACGCTGCATTAACACTACTGTATGTCGAGGGAGGGAGCGAAAGAGAGAGAGAGAGAGAGAGAGAGAGAGGGATTAATTCCCTCTTTCTACCCCTTTCGTACGTCCGTACTCCTTTATTGTTGTACTGCGTTCGTCCGCAAAAATTCTTGTGGAGCCTCCCGTTGGATAGAATTTCTTTCTTTCCGTACCATCACCGGCCACTGGCTGGTGGGTCGGTGCCTTCTTAGCTCCGACCGGGCGGGTATGTTACACGTGTCCAACAAGGCCGCAACCGGCCTCGCCTAGCACGGCACGGGCGTCGTGAAACAACGCGTGGAAGAACCTGTTACCGGGCGAGGCCAGATTGTGCGGATGTCCGACTCTCGGGCGCTCGAATTCCACCGAAACCGGCCGAGAGCATCTATTTATCGATTGTGATCGCCACAAGCAGCTTAGCTCCACCGCTCCACGTACGCTACCGTTTTTTTTGTTACTCCTGCCGTGTCTCCCCCGTGACGCACACACACACACTCACGCACTCTCCAGATCCATCTTCATAAAGGAAGCTGACACGCGTACAGTCGGCTAATTCGTGCGGCTATTAAGGCGGGCATTGTGTGCGCCTGACGCCCCGGAGCCAAACCTTGCGCTCCAAACCCTGGGGGAGACCCTGGCAGGCAGCCACAGCAGGCATAGCGATGCGCCAAGCGAGTGGTGTGCGTGCAAAACTTCATTACGTCTAAATGGCGGCGCTGGCAATGCTTATTGCTTACCGCAACCGACAGGAGCCTGGGGATGGGCACGGGAGCCGGGAGCGAGATTAAAGCAATATTTATGTGATTACATTTTGAATATTTATATCTTTGACAGCGATTGCGATTGTTAGTGCGCGAGTGGTTTTCTTCTTACACACACACACTCACTCACACAGGAAGCGCATCGTCCGTGTGGCAAATGCTGGAAGAAAACGGCGGCAAGCAGGATAGGTGTAGGTACATAAGTCGCGGAAGAGTCCGTGACGTCCGTTGGCACCGTGCGTGCGACAGAGACGGCCCATTATGTGCAGAGCGAGCCAGCATGTGGTGTTGGCTGCCCGTGACTCTCTCGCTCCCTCCTGTGCGGTGTGTATGTGTGTGCCAGCCGCGCTGGAGCGACCGAGAAAGCGAAAACCGCACCGGGAAGACGAGAGTGTGCGCACTTGCGGTCGCCGGGCGCGCCTGAATGGTAGGCAGCCCGTACGCCATTTGTCCGATGTTACGCTGCCTCGCCGCACGCGCCCTCCTCTGTCGGTGCCGGGAGCGGAGCCCGCTCCACTGGTCGGCGCCCGAACTGGTAGGCAAACCGTACGACACGGCGGTCCGTCGAGATGCCCATGCCCACGGCTGCGCGTACCGACGCAAACGGCGGACACCATTTTGGCCACCCCGCTGACGGAGTGTGAGGGGTTGTTTTTTTCTTTCTTTCTTCCCCCTTCGCCTCCCGATCCGTGCCCTGCGGCTGTGTTGGCTCCCCCCGGAAACCGGATACATAGTGACGGAGTAAATACAGCAGCACTTTGGCGTTTTTTCCCACCCGCCCGCCCCTCCCGGACCGTGGAAATGCTCCGGCCATTTGCGAACAACCGCTTGCTCGGTGTTCTGTGTTGTTTTGTCGCATACTTTGTCTTTTATCTGCCAGTTGCCCGCTGCGGTATGTTTGGACGGTGCGCCCGGGCTCCTCGTTCTTGGTATTTCTCGCCCTCTCTCTCTCTCTCTCTCTCTCTCTCTCTCTCTCGCTCTCTCGCTCCCTCGTGCTTCTCGGGACAACTGCGGCACGGATGATTAATAGGTAAATTGTGCTGCTAATTACACTGCGCCTGCCCGCAAGCGGCGTCGTCGATGATCCAAGACTCCGCCAAGTCTTGGTTCTCTCCTGCGGACGTTTGATTTCATGCCCCCAACACATCTTCCCCACTGCATCCAGTATCAAATGTCACATGTCAGGGCAGCGGTGTCGATGTACGTCATAGGAAGTGGTTTTTGTATTTGCATTTGTATAAGATAAGTCTTAGGTATTGGAATGTATGTTGACTTGGCATTGGAGCAGCCCGAGCGGTCTTCTAGTGGTCGTTGTTGAAAACAAATACTATAACACAGGGAGTCAAAGAAAGCGCTCCGTGTCTGCAGAGGCTGCAGTACCTAGACTGCTCAGGAGATTTAATTACCTTCCTATGCTCTTATTTCGTCTTCTTCAAGCTCAGAAGCACCTTGTAGCGGTAGCCGGTGCCTTACAGGGACATACTAGAAGCTCATCTCGTCCGGATCAAAACTTACCGTGCGATGTAACCATGTTTCGGATAGCTTCTGGCTCACCCCAGCGTTGGATCAAGTCAAACCACCGAACAGAATGCAAAGGTATGGTGTTTTTTTTTGTTGTTGTGGTTGTTTTTATTTTCCGTTTTCGTTCTTAGGTATTATTTGTTAGCGTTTATTCTTTATACTTCTTGGCGGCGTGCCTTCCGTTCCTTGCTGGCCGTCGCCGCCAGGTCCAACCCATTCGGGACCCGGCACGGACGAACGGCACGTGGAAGCGGTAGGTCACGCTCGGTGACTTGCTATGTACACACTCAGATTAGCCGCCTGCGGTCGGCCAAATACTGTAGAGAGTAGGCGTGCTGGTAGCTGATAGCTGATGCATCATCCTCGTTCGAGAGAGAGAGAGAGAGCGAAAGAGAGAGAGAGAGAGAGCGCGCGCGCACGTGGGGTGAGGAGAAGGGGGGAAGGGAGGCGGAGAAGGTTGTTTGGAATGTATGCTTTAGTTTAATTTACTAATATAGGTTCGATATATCATCATTTCCTAGTGATGTTACTTCATCAGCCTCTGTCTGTCTGTCTGTCCGTCTGTCTAAACAGCACCATCATTCCGCCATTATCGCGCCCATCACGAAACCGAATGTCGAACGGTGGTGTGTGTGTGTGTGTGTGTGTGTGTGTGTTTCTGTTTCAATGCCTCTGTGTGTATGTGTATGTGTGTGTTTTGCTGCCCACGGGTGCATCTGCATGGAGGTTCGAAGGGGGAGTAGGCAAGCGTGTGCCGGACTACCGACTACCCGAGCTGTCCAACGCCGGCTCCCGGCAGCCTCCATTACACCAGCGACGACAGGGGTGGCCGGGGCGGGGAGCCGGCGCGGGCCGCCGACGTCGTGTAGTAGAGCTGCTGCGAGTGCGGGTGGGGCGGGGGCGGCACGAAGCCCCCGGTGGCGCCCTCGTGGTACAGCACCGGCACCCGGACCAGCCGCTGGGCGGCGTGCGCCATGTTCGCCATGTTGGCCGCCTCCAGCTCGGCCGCCAGCTGCCGCTTCCACTTGTTCCGCCGGTTCTGGAACCAGATCTTCACCTGCGTCTCGGTCAGCCGCAGGGACGCCGCCAGCCCGGCACGCTCCGACGAGCTGAGATAGCTGTGTTGAGGAGATCGCAGAGCAGAGAGATAGAGGCAGGTGTCAGTTTTTGGGGCGTGAACATAAGGAGGAGGTGACCGACACCGCTACGTACCGTTTCAGGTCGAAGGTGGACTCGAGCTGGAAGACCTGGGCCCGCGAGAACACCGTGCGCGTCTTCTTCTTCCGCTTCGCCTGCATTGCACTGCCGTTGGAGTTGGGGGACGCGGAGTCGGACGGCCGGTCGCTCTCGTCGTCCTCCTCGATGATCTCCTGCCCGTCGTCGTCCGACTCGCAGTCGTCGCCGTTGACGGTGATGCCGCCGCCGCCGCCGCCGCCGCCGCCCGGCCCGCCGGCACTGCCGCCCGGCATGCCGACGCCCCCACCCATCCCGACCAGCCCGCCGGCACCAACGCCACCACCGCAGCCGGTCGCCCGGGCACCAAGGAACGCGGGATGCGGCGACGGCGACTTCGACTGCTGCGACGGCGGCGGCGTCAGCGAGGGTGACTGGTTCTCGATGGCGGAGTTGGCGGTGTTGTCTGTTGGGAGGAGATGACGGTGGCCATCGGTCAGCACGTGCAACTCGGTTTTTTTTTTGTAGGTTAGGAATATCTTCACACTGTTGGCGACCGGTCGATTTTAATCAAGTACGAGGGTTTCTGGTAGGATCACCTTCAATATAGGCCACACATTCCAGTACTAACGCCCAAGACGTTGATGGCGCGACGACGTCAGCATGCCGAGTGTTGGTTACTGACAGCTTTAGTTCTGTTCCTACCAATATGACTCCCAGTGGGGTAAGGTGCATCTAGAACAGCTGCTTCGAGGCGATTCCTGATGTCCCGTGATGTTCCACCACTCCTGGACAAGTCGCGGTCGTGCAGAACATCGCAAATGCTCAGCCGCGCTTGGTAGATCGGCATCCAGACACCAGATCTTCCTTGCGGGTCATTAACCGGCCCTAGAAACGGTGTCCCTTAACAATGTCCTAAATAGCCTTGATGTCTTGTCGATAGCCGAAAACAAAAAAACAGTGCAAGCTCACTAGCTAAGCCTAACATTCCAGTGCCCATGTCGCCCACCCCTCCCCAGATGTCGCGAGGTCACCGTCATGCCGACGGTCGTGGCAACGGACACAGCTCGTTTCACAGTGGACACCGTGTGCGGCCAGAAGTTTCCAACACAAGTGCAACAAAAACACCTCCCCCCCCAGCTCGACTACTTATAACGTTCCAGACAGACAGGCGGGCAGGACTTTACATCGGCCCGAGCAAACTTTACACCGGTTCTGTTTTAGGTTAAACTAGCTTTAACCTAAAGCAGCCGGGGGGTGCTTTAGTTTCCGCTGTTTGCCTCGGGTTTCGCGCCGGCTAGAGGGAGCCCGGTGTACTTACCTTCCATTACCCTTTAATTTGGCACGGCAAGGCTTCACGTTGCCGTGCACACCGAAAAACTCGACTCGCAAGGTCGCATGTGTGTGTGTGTGTATAGTAGTGAAGCCGTACAGCCGTCAAGTCACGACTCCACAGCGACTGTCTTTTTCGGAGCGATTTAACACGTTGCTCCGGCCGGGCAGAAGCCATACCGGGCGCTCAGGTGAAGACACCGACACCGACCGGCGTTTTTTCTCTTCTTCTTCTCCTTCTGCGTATTGTATATGCCGCCGATGCTTCGCATTTTGCAGCTAAGCCTCTTAAAAAACTGTTTCGTGCTCAATAGTTTTGTGCAAATAGTTAGCGCTCCCCGGTGCGCTCCTCCTCCGCCAAACCCTGGCACTTGAATTGATTGTGTGTAAAGCGGTGGAAGCAGCCGGCACTAAATTGACCCCCCGGGGGGGCCGGGAAAGTGGCTTGTTATTCTTCGGGTGACAAAACTTGCGGCCGTCCGCACGACAACGGCCCGGCGGTTCCTGCAACATCGCGCTGACTGCTGGCTGCGCTTTACTTACCGTTGCCGGGACTGTGGAAAGGCATCCGGTGTGACGTCGGGGGCCACGGCCAGCCGGGTGGGCAGAGCGCCGCGTACCGGTTCGCGATCGCGCTCCACTGCGACATGAATCCCAATCTGCAACGAGAGTGATAAGAGGGGGTGTACCGTCAGTATCGTCCCGGTGCGAACGTTTTTGTTTGCAATGTTTGGAGGAACTCCCAGGCAGCCCGGGTAACCTGACACCCGAGCCGAAATGCCGAGGAACCACTTCCGCGCGAAGGGTAATTTCCGGGTGCTCCGAACACTTCAGCGCAAATTGCGGACATTCGCCTCCACTCGAGAAGGCTCCAGCGCATAGGGCGCGTCCCGGCGTGTAGTTATTGGTTCCGGGATGTCTTATGTGTGTGTGTTTTTTTTTGTTGTTGTCTCTCTGTTTTTTCGGCCCGAGGCGTACGCATCTCGGGATCGCCATCTATGTACACCAGCTAGACCCACACCGATACGGCAGCGTCGGACAAAGAGATGTACATAGGCAACGCTGAGGCTGCCGCTTGCAGCACATCACCGGGAACGACCGCGCAAACAGACACCCCTTGACTTCGCCGATCTCTCTCCCTCCCAGTTCCGGACTTGTTGACGTGTGATTATCCTTGGCTTACGCTGCCAGCAACCGCCAACCACGGACAAAAAGTGTTCCTTTCCCGTACGGTTCGCTGCTCCTTTTCTCTGTATATATGTGTGCCACTGCTCCTCTTGTTGCCGTATTTGGGTTTGCGCTCCAGGCCGTACAAGCGTTACCGGCGTGTATTCGCGGCCGAAAAGGGAGCGTGATTCGGTTTCGAAAGGGTTCCGTTTCGATGCCAACCATTGTGTGCGTATGTATGTGTCTACTCTATAAGCCCTGTAAGCGAACCGGCCGAATGAAGATAAATGTAGCCAATACTTAACCGTCAATCTCGCATCCACACCGCCACCACCAGCCTCGCCAGGGCAAATCCGGACGCTCATGTCGAGCAACGGTTCCAATAAATTATGCGATGTAATGAGCAGAAGTTCGCCGTCCGGTTCCGGCGCACGCTCGCACACCAGCGGGATTTGTTTAGCGCCATTATGTGCAGCCGATCGGTTCTGCCATTTGCCGCTCGCTGCCTTTTCTTTCGGTTCTCTCTCTTTTTTTTTGTTCGCTTGTTTGGAAGGAACTCTTCCAATTTTTTGTTGCTGCTGCCTTCGCTTTCAATGGCCGCAATTGAGGCGCAGTACACAGTCGCCACTAGTGAACAACCCCAAGCGCTGGTCCGGCGTCCGGAAGCGCAAAAACAAATCGTGCTTTACGGGCAGAATGGGCCGCGCTAACCGTTCGATAAAATATCGTCGATTTACACGCAACTTTCGACGTCCGCTCGTGGCTTCACAACGGCCACATACCCACACCGCTCGCCTGCACCGTCAAACGGCCATGGGATACTAACCGCTACACTATTCGCCTTTGTTGCGCGGTGGTTCGGCCCGAACTCCGGCTCCTCGCCTCGTCGGACATACATCGGGCTTTTGGTTGCGAAATAAAAACTTCCAATGCCGCCGTGTGGGTTAGTGCCGTGAACGAGCGAAGAGTGTGTGAGAGAGAGAGAACGTCACAATACACTCTAAATTGGGAACATCCATTGATCGCGTATCTTGATAGCCGGGTGTTGGTGGAGGCTACACGAACGGGATGTTCTTTTTTCAACGTTTGTCCGTTCGTCTGTGCACACTGAAAGCTGGAAGCTAATCAAGCGGGCCAAGTGTACTTGGCAATTTGTTAGTTGGCGGTTTTTGTGGTTTTTCTTACAGTGCGCCCTTTAGTAGTTTCCCCATCGCGGTCTGTTGTCGTATTTTTATATCCGCCCGCCGCCATTGTGTCGTTGCCTTAATTGACTATTACGGCAGGGGAGACGTGGAGACGGGCGTAGTACACGGGCTGGATGCCGACTTTTGTGGCTGGAGCTTATTGTTGATGGGAAACTTTTACTGCCTTAACGGCCCTTGGTACAGCGAAGCGAAGGAACTCAACAGGAAGGCACCAACCCAGAGAAGAAGAAGAAGACATGCCGGATATAAATACCGATGAGGACCTACCCGTAATCAGGCTTACACCGCAATCTCGATGCACTCCATTTGCAATGCCAACCTCGTCACGTTTCGTTCCGTCACCCCTCCCCGGTCGGTTGCGAGACTATTAACGCTAATCGCATTAACAATTAGCGCTGCATTGAGTGGCGACCGCCATTAATATTTGGCGCGTGAAGTCGTGATTCGTCGCGTTACATCGTGCGCGTACCCGGGTCGTGAGGTTTCGCACGCGGAAACTTCCTGTCCGTTGGATCAACGGGCGTCGTTAATGCCGGGGCTGGATTAATGCCGGTGGGAGGAGGTTGGGGGTTGCGTACGCAAAACCTCAAAACCTACTGGACACACTTTCACACCGTGTTTGGAGAATGGTGGCAGTTATTGATCGCTGAAACCCAACAACGGACCTGACACCCGGGCCGCTTCGGTAGCCGGGAGTCGGCCCCGGTGCACTCAACCGCAACCACAACAAGAAGAAGACGAGGTAGAAAAAAAAGGTCAAACTGTCAACCGCGCTGTGTGTGTGTGTGTGTGTGTGTGCGAGCGCTAGGGAAGCCTCCGGAGGCTCACGTACCTCCACCTCCGAGCCGGTTCCAGGTCGTTACGGCATGTGAAGCGAACGTTTCGCCCACACCGTAATCGGCGACGTTTTGCTAATGCTCCGCCGGGTTCAAGTGTTGACGCAAGTCGCCTGTCAAAGTTCAGCGTCCTCCGCTTCCCGGTGGTGGCGTCGCCGCCGCCTGGGTCATCCCGCTCATGCACTGGCACTGGCACACTAAGTGCAGGAACGGAGAACATAATGTACTGCAATTTACATCAACGTCCCGGGAGGTACGAGCCCATGTCGGAGATGCTCGCCGCGGACCTCAGACATGGTGGGGAGGCGAAAGAATTGCACACTTACCAATCCTTTCCCGTCGGTGGGTTCTTCAACGCCATTTTTTCTACCTCGGGACAAGATTCTGATCCAACGCACACACACGCGTCACGTCACGTCACAATAAATCATGCATCACGTCCTCCCGAAAGCCCCCCCCACTCTGTCTGCCTGTCCGCCGCGCTCCCGGACCGCAACCCCCGAAGCCCGGGGATTAATAAATTAAAAGGCGTCACCCTTCCGGGTGCCTGTTACCGTCCGGGCACTCCAAACTCGTCGAGTACATGCTTCCCACCCGACCCGCCGGTAACGATTTAATGATGTTGTCCAGATAGTAGCTCGTAAAACAGTGGTTACATCGCCAATTGGCTATTTCCGCCCGTTGGTTTTTAGGTTAGGTTTCTCGCCCTTACCGTGGTCTCCCCACGCAAGGGGGATTTTTTTTTTGCGCCGCTGCTGAAACCACCAAACCTCAGCCGAAACCTGGCGAAGAGAGGGGCCCGTTACACGCCTGACAGGACGGCACCCTTCACGTGCGCGAGCGGAAACGCCTCGGAAAGGGCGTAAACGTAAGTAATGGTGATAATTTATTGAATTAGACTCGGTCAAGCGTGCGTGTAAGTGCGGCATTAATGGTCTTTTAACTGGAAGACGCTGTCGCTTAATTGACTGCCCGGGCTGGGTGCGGTCGCGCACCGGACTGCGATGCCCGAGGAGAGAATGCCAACACGGTAGCGTGCGTTTTTCGAGACTGTTTGCGGATGTTCGGCACTTTGGAGCTGTGGCACAATAGGCGTGTCTAGCACGTATCGATTGGTGTCCCTTGCTGGTGCGAATTTTTCGGTAGGACACAGCGGGCTGTTCAAGTTCTCGACTTGAAGTATATCTAAAAGAGGACCTACGAAGGTTTTTTGAGGATTTTTAGTGGCCTTTCGCCATGCTATTTATCCTTTTTTTGGATTATAGAACAACTATTGGTACACTTCACACTGAAGTTGATTGCAAGCAATTATGCCTACTCTCCTACTGCATTGAAACAAGTAAAACACAGCAAATGCCAAAGATAATAATGTCGGCAGCGCACGCCAACAGCAGAACAAACAAAACACCTCTTGATGTGTGCGGCACAATCAACGCGAGCGGGTGCGAAAGAGACATTTATTGCACCACGCAACCGGCGAACAAAGCACCGATTGCAGAAGTGAAGCGTGCGAGTGTAAACGCGCCGCTACTAGCTAGTAGACACTTGCTGTCACACCCGATCGCCGCCGGGCGTCGCATGAGTAGCCAGGCGAGTGTCATTTTGCAGCCGCGTTCGCAGCGGTGGCAAAAAATAAATTATCGCCCCCGGTGCCGATGCTGAACAAGAGCCGATACAAAACCGAGCCCCCCCCGCCGGGCTTTGTTGTCGGTGGCGCTTCGTGCGACATAATTTTTGCCTTTTTTGTCCTATCGGCCGAGCCGGGTTCGATTGGCAAGCGCTACGCTACGCGGCACAAAACAAAACAAACGCGCCGCTCTGATCGGGCAATCAGGCTGAAATGGTTGTGCCCCGGAACGGTTTTTGCTTCAAAACGCTAATTGTTGTCGATTAAACAAAAAAAAAACGCACACGCACGTACACATACACACCGAGTGGGAGTAATGAACAAGACACAGCGCAGCAGGCGGAGAGAGAAAGAGAGAAAGAGCAAGAGCGACAGGCGGCAGGCAGCTGTCAGGCAATCAGGCAAACACTGACGCTCGGTCCACGGCACTACCGAAGCGTCCATCGTCTCGTTCGTCTCGATTGTGCCGATAGCAGCGCACCGCACCGCCGGTAAGGTGTGTGGGTGTGTGTTTGTGTGTACACCGATCGGAACACAACCAGAAGCTACGTTTGCCCAACAGCCAGCAGCCAACACAGGCCTTTGTGTGACGCTCATTGTCGATCGATCGAGCCCGTGCATTGTGCTTGCCCGTCGGCTGTTCGCCTGCTCCGTCCCGGCCGGCTGACGGTTGCTGTGGATGCTGTGTTGGTTTCGAAGCACACACTCACACACGGACACGCAAACGCAACTGATTCACCCGCTCCCGGAGGACGCACTTGATGACGTTTGTCATCCAACTGACATCGATTAATCGCTCCCGCTGCGTG
This sequence comes from Anopheles dirus, assembly GCA_000349145.1. Taxonomy (NCBI): domain Eukaryota; kingdom Metazoa; phylum Arthropoda; class Insecta; order Diptera; family Culicidae; genus Anopheles; species Anopheles dirus. Next base: position 4,606,710 of record KB672491.1, on the reverse strand, counting down.
GCAACCGAGGGGTGCGCAGCACATCCGAGCGAATGCAAATGGAGAATCCGTAATTGTGCCCGCTGAATGGCACCGTCGGCAATGCGCTCGCTACGTGTGTCTGTGTGCATTTTTCGTTCGCTTCACTCGCAGCCCGAATGAAGTTGGCGGAGGTTGACATTGTACTACCGGCGACTAATTGCACGGGCTCTGCCCGGCCCGGCGGCTCCCTGCGGTGCGGCGTGCTTGTATCGACATGCTTTTGACATGCTGTTCCACGGCACCCCGGCGCTTCCGGCGGCGAGGGAATGTTAATCGCCTGCGCTGCGACTGTTCCGCCGCTATGCAGCCACTAATCAGCGCCACCACCGTTGTGGTCGCCACAGCTGTACGGTGGATCGGCGATCGTTTTTAGCGCCCGAAAGTATGCATTGTGGAGGAGTGTTGTCTTTCGCCTAAATGTTCGCGAAGTGATACTACCAAAAATGCTTTATGACATAGGAGTGCTTGCTCTTGTGGACGTTACAGCTAGTGACGCCTGCAAGTATGCAATCGAGATAGCATTTTTGCGGAAAATAACACCCCGTAATGCGTTTTGCGGCGGGCGATAAACTCATACTTCATGAAACGAATTTCACACATCAGCCCGAAACTATGCAATCCACATGACAAACATTCTATCGACGCATTATTACCGCATTATTTGCCCTGTCTTAGTAAAGCTTGACGGTTGGGGCGCTTCTGGCGCTTGCATGCACCGGCAGCACTTGCCCATTGAAGCGCTGAACAACAGCTGAACAATTCCGGCTCGTGTCGCGACACAAAAGCAGCCAGCTGCCTGTCGGCTGTGTGGAATTGAATTCCCCGATCGGCCCGGGGACAGCTGTCGCACGCAACAGCAACGCGAAAGAAGCGCAAAAAAAACACAACCCGACCGCGCGGTGCTGCGCGCTGCCTACCTTTCGGGCGCATTTGCGTGATTGAATGCGCCGACGCTCACCTCGCTTCGTAAGTGCTCACTTAATTTGGTTGTTGTTGGATTTCAATCATTCCTCAATCTAAATGACTCGCTCTCTCTCTCTCTCTCTCCCGCGTCCACGTGCCGCCGCTTGTTCGATGCAGTTTTCATTTCGGTTTGCAATCCACCACCAGAACCCTCCTCCGAGCCGTTTGCAGGGTGGGATATTTGGGTGGAATCCCGGCAAAAAATGCTCACTTGCGGGGATTCCCTGTACGCGTGTGTGTATGTGTGCTTGTAATACAGGAAGCACAGCCGGTGCTAGATCCGGACATCTTTGATCGGCAAGCACTCGCAATCGCCGCACACAGGAAGGAGTGTCATAATCTCCGCGTGTCTTTTCAATTTCTTTTAAATGAAAATAACATAACCACCGGGCGGGCACGAGCAGCGCCTGTATGGCTGCACCGTGCCCGCCTCGCCCGGGTTTCAATTATGTTGATTGATCTTCTTTTAAGATTTAGGGCCCCCGCTTCCCGCGCGCGCGCCAGGGCTTTTGTTGCCGCGGAGTCGCGGTCGGCCTCGTCCCGGTTGCCCGTCCTGTGCCAACCCAGCTCCGAAAACGCTTACCGCACGCTCCCTTCCATTGTGTGGTTCCGTGCTGGCTGAAGCTGAAAAGTGAGCACAGATTTGAATGTCTTCATTCCCGCCGTGGGGAGGGGGGGGGGAGGAGAAACGCACAAAGCAGCGCACACACACACACAACGGCGACAAAGAACAACTACCGTTCCACCTGCGCGCGCCTCATCCTCACCGCGGCCGGATAATCGGTTGTCCGAACGGTTGCCTACCATCCAGGCGCAGAAGGGCGCCGGTGTTCGCTTGTCAAGTTTGATGGGCTTCTGTACATTACGCCCCGCGGCAGACGGGGTGGTTGGGGGTGAGTGTTGCAGGGCAGAGCAGCAGAAGCTGGCGAAACAAAAGTCGTCCGCAAGTTTTCCATTTTCCAGGACATCCACAACAACAGCGGCCGAAACAGAGCTCCAGCTGTGTGTAAAACCGCCTCGCCGTTGTTGTTAGCTTATCGCTTGTTTCATTCGCCAATTTGACGGTCCTCATCCCCCCCTCCGAATAGAAAACCACTTGGAAAAATAATAATCCACGACTCATTTGACCGCCTGAAGAAATGCAGACGCACGGGGCCGGCTCGGAACAATTAGTTGCGCGGGTCGAAATTACCCGGCGTGCCCGGCGCTGAACGTTCAATTGACATCGCGAACTAATGAGCGGAATGGTGCTTTCATTAGTAACAGAATATGTTTTATTGGGTGTTTTTAGCTCTCGCTTATTGTGATTTTTCGCTGCTGCTCCATAACACCGTGTTAATTCGTGCTGCGGCAGGTTGAGTTGCACTAATGATAGCTTAATTGGCTTTATTAAATGAACGAATGCCGGGGCGGCTGTCAAGCGCTGGATTTAAATTTATGGTTCGACAGCTTTCGTTTGTAGGCAACACTTGCTCCAACACCTCCAACAGCGACGGTTCTGCTGTATTCTAGATACGTATTTAAATTCGCCTTTCATTATGCAATCCGCACGGTACGATCGTTACGCCACTTGCAGGCTCATTTTGCGATCTAGTGCGAGGGCAAGTTTGACAAGTAACTTTAAAGTTGTTGCGCGAACCATATAAAACAGCTAGTTTTCTTGTAGAATGATCCCCTTTTTCATACTTCTTCCGGATATTATAATAGTTTTCATAAGATTTGAACGCAAACGCTTGAACTCTGCGTCTTACGGTGTTCAATAAAACAATCTGGTGGGACCAAAAATTGTTACCAAATCGACATTAACACTAACGGACAAATCAGGTGTCAATTGACACTTTTGTCACTTAGAGCTTCGATAACTCGAAAACAAACGGTTTTCACCCTTAGTCTTATATTTGTGGAAAGTTTTTTTTTTAAGATTTTCAAAAAATCCAATTCAAAGATTCCGAATTCTATGAAAAGGCAGAGAGTAGAGTGGCAGAGGTCAAGGACCTACATTAAAAATTTCAGAATTTGCTTATTAAAATTTTACGATTTATAACTCCATTTATAACTCAAACCAAGAAGAAGAATAAGAAGAATAAAATTAGAAAATACATGTTTTTTACTTCTGACATTGGGTGACATTGGGTATTCAAACTACGTTTTTATTGTGCATTGTGCTTTTTCAAGACGTAATTGATGTATTTTAGTATAATATACATAGAAAACCCCGTTTTTTTTTGTTTTCACGATTTTTGATAGTGTCTGGAATTGACAAGTGGCTATCTCTATGAAAAGACAGCGGGAGTGGATATACAAAGTGATGTCATTTTTGCACAATTTTGATCGGAATTTCCTTTTTCGTAGATCCTGAACCACTACCCCTATATGTCATTTCACGGAATTCGGGCTCCAAATTGTTTTTCGTATAGTTTTAAAGATTTTTAAAATTTTGACGTCGGCAGATTTTCACTAGAGAGGGGACTGGGGAGCAAACGAGAGGAGGCATGGTCACAAACTCGACGGATTCTAAAACTAGAATAGTTAGCGCTCAACTGGTGAAAATTTCAGCCCAATCGGTCAACAAAGGCCAAAAATAGTCTTCTTCGTGTCAATTGACACTTCGTATTTGATCCATTTAACCGTATGTGTTAGTTTGAATTCCCAAACCCAAGTTTGAATTCTAATAATCAAGAAAATGTCAGCGTAAATATCGATAATTGTGCATGAAAAGATAGAGAACACTTCTTCGCAAGTGTTCGAACTAGATGTTTCGTTAAACACATTTCCCCGCCATGTCCCAGGTGCTCATCAGTCAATTCCAGGCTTGGATGGCTGACAAGTAGTATCCAAAGTAAATTTTTCAATAAAACTATGGTGCAACGATTTAGCGAACTCAATTACTCGAGTTATGGGGTCAAAAACGCTATGTGTTAATATTTATACTAATAATTTGCATGGATAATCTGTTCTAGCCTGAGTAACAGCTGAAAAAGCTAGTTTTAAACAACTGTAACATCGCAGACTGCATACTTTCAGGCGGATTAGACACGCTCGCGCCCGAATGGTATTCACTCTGCACTACACACACATACGCGCCCTGCAGTGAAGCAACATGCACAGAAAGTAGTGCAAATTCAATTCCGTTCGGCGCGAAGAGCGATATATTTAAATTTGCTTAAGCGAACTGCCCGTGCCGAACCGGGTAAACGATATCCAGCGGCTCGCCCGGCGAAGCGCAAAACGTAATTGCACCGTTGCGCAAAGCGTATGTTTCGAATGTTTTCCTTTTCCCTCCTGCCTTCCTTGCCTGCAGTTGCGGGGTCTCCGCCCCTTAAACACACGGTCACGGCAGGCACGACACCTTAATTCCCATTCGGTAACAACAAATTAAGCCGCCACCGTGCGCCACATTTGACACCGTCGGCGCCGGCGGCTATTTGCGCCCGCCGGGTTGTTCTGCACGGCTTTATCGCACTTCGGTTTGCACGAGAGAGAGAGAGAGAGAAAGCGAGGGAGAGAGGGAAACAACCCCGGGTGTTTCCATTCCGGGTGCGAATGATCCGGGAGTTGCATTTAGAAATTCGAATCGTGCTCTGTAGCAGAGCAACAGCAAGAAAAAAAAGGATAAAGCGCTGCGAAGGATCCTAATGCGTAGCGTTCGAACGCGCCCGCTGACCTTGGGGCGATGTTAACGATTTTTGTGTGTGTGCTCCGTTTGCTCCTGTAACGAAATATCCTTCGCCCAACAAGCAACAACACCAAACGGGAGAACCAAGACACCCCTCCAATGCGTTTCGCTAGCAGTGCGCATAATAGCGCATCGAGTGTTGGATTAAAAATTCCATTTATCCCCTCGCCGCGGCACGCCAGCACCCCGGTGCCATAATCCACGCCCGTCGATCGTATTTACTTTGTTAATTAGTTTAAAATAACGCGCATAACTACGAACGAGAGCGCGCGCGCGCGCGCCCGAATGGTAGGCAACGCGCAGCGCACCTCGGTCGAACCGCGGAACCTGGGTCGAATGGAACTTCACGATGAACAAATTGATAACGATCGTACCGTGTATGGCACCCGGTAATTGGTTTCGAAAAACCCTCCACCTTCTCCTCGACACCGAATTAAAAACAAAAAAGGCCCCGACCGACCCTTTCCGGTGCGATCGGACGCATCCGATAAGGCGTCCGGCGGAATTTGTTGAATTTCGCTTTGTTCGGCACGGTAGCCACGCGTCCGATGTGACGCTGAGAGCGCAGCGTAATTCGTGCGTCGTTTAATTAACACAAATCGCCCGAGCCGTGTGTGTAGCAACACGGTAAACAAATAAACAGCGCTGCTACTAGCGTTTGCGCAGCGAACCGTGCCTGGGTCATCCCTAAACACAGCCTAAGCTTCTCTAAGCGCCGTGGCAACAGGGAGAAAGAGAGAGAGAGAGAGAGAGAGAGAAAGAGAGAGAGAGGGAGTGGGCACAGGAATACAAGCACGACTGACCGCGCCCAGCGATACGTCTAATTTTCGCAAATTAATCTGTAACTAATTTGTGAAATGGAACAATAATGAGCCTATCGCATGTCGGATAATCGTTCGCCTCGCGGCTGCGGTTCGCCGTACAAAATTGGGCGCTTGCGTTTCTTTTTTTTCACTCTCGAGAGCGCCTTCGGTCCTGATGGATTAGAACGGGAAGATGCGAGTTTTCATAGGTTTTTGTTTCAACGATTTTTATTTACATTTTACTTCATTTGTTGGGCGTTCCGATTTACAGTCACTATTCGGCGGTTATTCGGCGGTCAGCTTGAGCGTCATGCGGATTGCATACTCGTCCGGCGCAAATTGTTGCTCCGGCAAGACTGTGATTAGCTGGGTTCACACGAGTCGAACTATGATCGAATTTGTACGATCTGCGAACCTTTTTGTCAATGTATTAGTGAGCCGAGCTCGATCAAAAGTTCGACTCGTGTGAACCCACCTATTACGGAGCGAGTTAACACGTAGACTGCCAAGCGTTTTTATGGTAGTATTGCCTACCAAGCCAAGCGTTTTTTCCATAAAATATTGCTGGCTATCACTTTTGCTAGCATTACTGCTTATAAAGTTAGTTAAACCATAAGTTTGCGAAAACCAACCACAAACCAAGCTTCAAAAACAACGAACTTTGAAAATTGCCGAAGAATTTGTCGGTAATAGATTTTTTTATGTAAGATGGCTATCAAAAATGTTTGCCACGCCAGTCCACGTGTTAATAGCACGCAAGTAAGGCCGTTTATCACACGAACTGCACACTATCGGCCCGATATGACAAGTTTGCGCCCGAAAAGTATGCAACCGGCATCGCACCTCCGCTTTCCAAGTGTTCTAAGCGAGCGTGCGCTTATTGTTACAAATTATTAAGCTGCTTAACGGCTGCCTAGCAGTGGAAAAGCAATGTAAGGGTGGGGGGGGGGGGGGAGAAAAACCTCAAAACAAACGCGATAAGACAACGTATCATCCAAGCTCGATTTCAATCACTGCACAAGAGCGTCGCGGCCGCTTAAAATATTCATCACCGAAAGCGTGGCGGAGCGTGCCGTGCGCGACACAACTTCTTCCGGAAATTTGACACCACCTCGAAGTGGTTGCCCCACCCCGGCTGCCGTTCAGTGGGAAATTGTCCCACTCTCCCAGGGAGCACCAAGCACCGAATTAAGAATCCCCAGAAATCCGGTGCCGCTTGAAAACATTAGCTTGTTTAACACCACTTGCAACGCCAGCGAGCATGCCGGTTGTTTTTTTTCTTGTTGGCGTGTTTTGTGTTGGCTCTCCCCCCGCCATCGACAACACACAAAAAACAAACAGCTCGAATAAATTTACAAGTATCCATTTCGGGTGCGCTCACTCACGCACATTCCTTCCCCTGCGGCGCACACGCACACAAACGCCCGACGGATGACAGCTTAAGACAGCGCCCGAACTGTCATGGCCGTGATTTGTTTTGCAGCCGTTTATTTACATTTCGAGCGACCACCAGTTCCGTCCGGGCGTAGAAAGAGGGTAGTACATCTGTTCGCGGTGTTGTGTGCGCGGCGTTCCATCCCCGGGGTGGGTCATTACGGCGAATTACTCCCAATTAGTCCCGGCGCAGTGTTTTGCGCAACCGGCGGCAGCGGCGGCGTCTTGCCGTGCGACACGCAGGTAGAGCGGGATCTGCAGCGTGCCGACAGCAGCAGAAGCAGGAAGACAACAACAACAACAAAAAAGAAACGATGGAAGGGATGATCCGCTTGCAGCCTGCACCCGAACGGCACGACGGGTGGCGAACGGAAGCGGAGGGCCCGCTTCCCAGGGTCGAGGCGGATCAGCCGGAAGATCCGTGCGCTTATCGGCCGGTTGGGCAGTAGCAGCAGCAGCGGCAAAAAAAGGAAAAGGTATTACACACCAGGAAGTCGAGTGGTCGTTGAGAGAGGTTGAGGGTCGGGTTGTGTTGTGCACGGTAGCGGCGGTAGCAGCGCATAATCTTAATTTGCTAGCCAGCGTGTGTACCCGGACGCTGATATGCCGACGCCTTTGGGACGGTGCTAGAAGGTGCGTGTGCCGGCACCATCGACGGGAGCCGTCAAACGTCACCGCCGATGGTCGCTGCTAATGGCACGATTTAGTGGCTGTTTCTGGCGTGATTCAACTGGGCGAACCAGCACAAAGCACCGATTAGATCGATGGCTGCAGCACTCCCGGGGATCTTATCGGTGGCGCGAGTACAGGTACTAACATGTCCATGCTTTGTCCGGCAACTCAATGAGGACATTGCGGGCGGGAGATTATGTCAACGCCATGACACTGCAGAACGAAGCACTCAGGCTCTTGGGAATGGAGCTCTGCGCCAACAACAGCAGAGCAGCTATTCCAATTCCAATAGCTCTTCTTACCGCCTTCGGTTCGATTGGATCCATTGACACGGAGAATGTGGAGCAGCAACTCACACCACAAAACAAACATCTCCAAAATGTTCACACCCTCCACTGTATAATGCTTTGGAACACAAGTGCTCTTAGTGCGTGAGCTTTCCAAGATGCTCTTAATACATCTAGAGTAACGTTCAGTAAACCCGCACCTGAGTAAGTCCATTGTATACATAACAAATGCCCTAAATACACTGGCGCACACAAACACAATCACTCACGCACAGAGAACACCTTCGTTTAGTACGAACCTGCCTGTTTGCACCACTATCTCTGTAGCTATCCTACATGTGACGCACGAAACGGTCTTGAAATGTCGCGAAAAGCGTGTTTTAGACACTAGCCTATTACCTCCATTAGGCGCGGGTCTCCTTAGTACGATTCTTAGCTGTATACAGTCCGAAAGCTGTGTTCTTATAATGTACATCATATGGTGTTTCAATTTTGCGCGGAGATGTCAATAAGGCAGAAATGCGCAGCAAGAAACGGACTGTACTGTACGTATTCCATATCCCTCTAACATGCTCAGTAACATATATATCTCCTGTCTCCAAAGATCCGAAGCCGGGACGGTGACCCGAGCGAACCTACCTTGACAACATGGCGGCGTCCTGCGTGTTGGGCGCCCCGTTCGTGACGGAGGCAGCGGCGGCGGCGGCGGCCGCAGCCGCCGACAGCGGCAGCGACGGCACGGGCGTGATCACGCCGATGCCCTTCTTCGCGACCGGCTCGGTCCGGCTGAGGATGCTCGAGATCGAGAAGCTGGTGTAGCCCGGATTGGTCGACGTTTTGCCGACCGTCGGCTGCGGCTGCTGCTGCTGCTGCTGTTGCGTTTGCTGATGCGGAAGTTGATTGATATGCGTGTGGGGATGGTGCGGAGGATGCTGATGATGTGCCGGGTGTTGCTGCTGCTGCTGCTGCTGCTGGTGATGATGCTGCTGTTGCTGCTGGTGCTGGTGATGGTGGTGTTGGTGCGTATCCGGCGGCGTTTTCGGAGGGCTTAACCGGGAGTCGGGACTGTGGTTGAAGCTGTTGCTGGAGCTGTTGGTGCTGTGGTTGGTGTTGATGGTGCTGGCGTTGGTGAGCGGGGCCGCCGCGCCCGGCGCCACGTGGTAGGAACCGCAACCGTGCTGGGCGTGGGCGGCCGCAGCCGCCGCCTGATGGTGGAGGGCGGCAGCGGCCGCCGCCGCCGCCACCATCGCCGAATGGTGCTGCAGCACGACACCGTGCTGGCCCGACTGCGGACTCAGGTGACTCTGCTGCTGCTGCTGCTGCTGCGGAAGATGATGGTGTTGCTGCTGCTGCTGTTGCTGCAGCGATTGCGTTGGTGAGTGCGTTGGCTTTAATTGTTGCGGTGTCTGTTGAGATGGTGCGGTGTACGCCGGCGGCTGCGGCTGGTGGTGTTGAGTGTCGGGCGAGGAGCGCTGCTCGTCCTCACTGCCGGTCTGACCGGGCGGCGGACTCTCGAGCCCGGGCCGTGGGCTCGGCTCCGGGCTGGACACCACGTTCACGTCAATGTCCACCTCCGGCGAGGACATGCTCGCTTCCAGGTTCATCTCTCAACCCAACTCACACAAACACACGCGCACCGATTTCGACGGGTTCGCCTTCAGAACCGACGACTGTCTTTGACACTGCGTCACAGCGGAAGACTCACAGCGAGTCAGACGGCACCGAGCACTGTATCACACGCGGGCGCTGTGTCGAGCGCACTGCCTACCTTTCGGGCGCAACGCCGACTCGTACTCGGGGCGGCCAACACTCGCGCGGCACACGTAAAAACAGCCACACACATATGCGGGTCGCACTAGGCTCCACTGTTTAGGTTTCTCACTCTCGCGCCCTCTCTCTCTCTCTCTTTCTGTCTCTCGTTCGCACTCCCCAAGGATCCAGCCAGGAGTACTCGGGGCCCGTCAGGACCGCGTTTCGTCTGTGGGAAGACCGGACGAACAAAACAAAAAACACACACAAACACGAAACAACCCAAAACCGAAACGTCAAACAACAGCCTAACGGAGCGAGGCCCGCGGAACGCGTTCGTCTGTGCCCTCGAGTGCACGCAGCGCGCGAATGAAGCCGTCAAGGATGCGTCCGGCCCAGTCTCGATGGTGGCCGTGTCTCACCGCGCTCGCTCCTCGCGATCCTTCGGCTGCGACCCGGCCCCGGCAGGGGGCGGAGCTACGGCGCAACCAATCCGGTGCCGCCGTTCGGTGCGGGCCCTGTGCGCAACATCGTGCCGGTCTGCTCCCGCCCAGCGCCCCGGCTCGTTATCCTGCTCCGATCGCCGCACACCGTGGCGCCGTAGGACGCGCCCTACCGCCCCCCCTTCCCGCGCCGGGAGTGGTGCCGCAAAAATCAAAAACAAATTTAAAGTACATCATCTTGTCAATTAATCCGTGCACGGGGAGGGGCGGGAACGTCCCCGCACCCGATGGAGGCAATTGCGGTAGCGCCCACCCACGCCTACCGTCCTGGCCAGGGGGGAAGATGGGCTGGATGCATCACGATGCGGCCCAGGAGTCGGGCCAGTCGTCACTTCAAACGCGCCCGCGGCGGTCCTGCGGAGATCCCCGCAGAAGACGCAACGCGCTGTACATAGTCCGCGCCACCGAATTCGCCGCCCCGAAAACCTACTCCTCCTTCGCCCTCCGTGGACCACCCCCGTCCGCGCTGACCGTAAGGGGAATTATGTACGGGGAAGCAATTTGTAAGCGTTTTACTGCTGCACTCGGATTTCTTTGTCCGGAGTTCGCCACCGAGGGCCGCGGAGCGAGCGGCGGCAGGTATTGCTGTAGTGCGGTCCCTGACGTCTAACTGCGGTCGTGTTGCTGCAGTTGCATTCGTGCAACGCTGTACCTGCTGTCCTGGGGCTGCTTCCAGAGTTCCAGGGGGGAGATATCCGATTAGCTGCACGGATGCGGCAATTACTGGCTTTCGCGCGCTGATCTCGGTTTGATTTGATGCTCCCAGCAAGCGGGGAATGTTGGCGCCAGCCATATCTTGGCCGTGGTACAGCGAGATCTTCCCGTTGGGACATGATCCTGGCGCCAAGACTTCCAGTAGACCATCGGAGCACAGCCCACACCCCAGTTCCCAGTTCGGCCCGGACGATGGGCGCTTTGATTACTTGGACTTCAAACTTACAAATTGACAGCTGAGCAGTGTTTTCGTAAAAGGGGAGTCAACTGGAAACCAAGGCACGCTCCGGGAACGTCCCGGTTCGTATCGCGGCAGCAACGAATCGATCGATTGGAAGTTTCGTGTCGACAAGTTTTGGAATTCAGCACTCCCAAACACACACATACAAACCCGAGCGTGAAAAAGGGTGTCCCGGAACCCCCAGCTCGTCCTCTTCAATAGCCACCATCTTGCTATTGATCCAAAAGCTGCTCCCAAACGCCCAACACACTTTCTCTTTCTCCCCCCCTCTCTCTCTCTCTCTCTCTCTCTCTCTCTCGCTCTCTCGCGTTCCAACGTGTATGCGAGTGGCACAATGTGTTTTCATTGTGTGTTTTGTGCACGATAAAATGAAATTTTACGTCCACCCGGATGCCACGCACCCGGGTCGGGTTGGGAGAAAACGGATCAATTCCGTGCACAAAGCGGTTTTCACAACTTCGAACAAACCTCGGCGCAAAAAAGCAGCCGTTCCAACCGTGCCCCCCACCGTTTCGGCTATCGATTGGTGTACGCCACCGTTCCGACAGCGGCCATTAAGCGTCGTGCGTTTTGGTTTGGTCTCGCCCTCCGGCCTCGCAGGGAAACCGAACGAAAATTGGTTGATTTCGGGCGTGTGTGTGTGTGTCGGATTGGATTGGATAAGATTGGCTGGCGTTGGGGTGGGAGTAGCGAGTGAGCGAGAGCGCGGATATCAATTATTGCGCGGCACACGAGCGAGGGCTGTTCGAGCAAACGGAAGCGCTTCCGAAAAGCTGGTCGAGCTGGGAAGACGGCGCACGGCGAGGGAGAGCGAAGGACCAATACCACTAATGGAGCGAAGATTTTCGGACAGTTGCCTAAAATGTGTACCGATTTGGGAGCCGCGTCGGGAGAGGCTGGCAGATGGCTGGCACCGTGAGTAATTAGCACAATCAGGCGCTTACTTGCTCCTGTTTGGCCGCTGAGACGAGCTGCCACTCAAGATAAGCCGTACACTCAAGAGTTGTCACCTATTGCGGTCTTGTAAGCAAGGTGGATTTAGATGCCAGGTCGTTTGGGTTAGTGCAACAAGCACCGTCTCGCATAACTTGAGACAAGAAACAACGGCTTCCAACGTCCACACCTGGAGTATCCTTGCTCAGAGCTACATTTCAAGACATTACTCTCAAGATATTGCTATCTCTCAAGATATGTGTCCAAAGTCCTTGCGTCCGTCAACTATTCGGTATTCTTTCCTCTACCCTGTCTAACGTTGATGCTCGATCTGATTCCACACTTGGCTGCTGGTAGGCAGGTTAACGTCATATATAGCTGCGTTTGACTGTTTGTCGCATTCATTGCTCTTGGCAAAGCTCGAACAAGCACTTCTGCTCTGACACTGTTCCTTCTTAAAGGACCGCTTATACAGGGTAAGGGTCGAGGGTGTCCTTTCATCATCTCCGACTGCATCAGATCCCCTACGGGTTGTCTGTTGTACGCCGATGATGTCAAGTTCTATCTTCCTGTGTCGACGTCTCGTACGCTGATGCTGTTGCAAGTTGGTGCGTTCCCAATGTTTCGAAGTGTTGTGTAGTATCGGTTGGTCGTTCTCCTGCCAAACTATTACATCCCTACCCTAGCTCTGAGGGCTCAACACTCCCGCGCGTTACTATGGTCAAGGACGTTGGGGTGTGGCTCGTCGACAGATTGTCCTTGGTGCTATCCACAACAGGTGCGGTAGGTGATCTGTTCGATTACAATATCACCATTAATTGTTTCCGCTCCCGTCTCTTGTCGTCCTTATCCTAAAGTTCGTCTATATTTTCCCACTCTCCCACTCCTGTCGCCGTCCTTTGTTTCTCCTTAGTGTTTTAGAATTATTATCTATAACTATAACCGATAGCTTTGTATTAGCTAAAGCCTTTGTAAAGCCCTTGTTTGGAACTAAACAAAAAATAATAATAAAAAAATCTATTACCGCCGTGGGCAAGCGGTGGTAGTATTTCTGGAATAGGACCAAAAACACCAAGTCGGACATCTATCGGTGAGTTCTATATCCGAGCACGTTGCGTAGCGCACCAATCGATCTTCCCGGCCACTTGATATCACCGCCAACAGAGCGTGTGTGCGTTGTTTTGTTACAAGAATCGAGTCGTTGGAATACCCACCCAAGTTCCGGACATTCCCGCAGGCTCCTTGATTCGCATCGCGTGTGTCGGCAACGCGGGCAAGCTCCTTAGGCTCCTTTAAGGTAATGCAATTGTTGTCGAGCGCCCGTATGTGCTACCCGTCAAGGATGCGGACCATGCCCCGGACAAGATGGAGATGGAGATCTTCGCATTCGCCATTGTTGCCTGCGTTCCCTCGTGCATGCTTTGTTTACCGTGGCTTCTCGCCCATTACCGAACGCGTGCAGAACCGGCTGGTGTCAAGACTGTAATACGCGCATCATCCGATTGTCCTTCGCCTCCGGCTGAGCCGTCCTTAAATGGTCGGCTAAGCGGCAACAACATATGCATACGATCCTCGGAACGCGCGCGCGCTCTCGCCTCCCGTATGTGTGTGTGCGCGCGCGGGTGTTTGTGTGTTTTTGTAGGGATTTCGGTAGCCGTGCTGCTTTGTGCCGTTTGCTTTAGCACGCCTCGGCCTCCGTCCCTTTGTGTGTCGCTTTCACACGCATGTGCACCGAAACCAGGGCCTCGGCCTCAATGACGGCGATCCCGTGAACAAACGAACGCAAAATGAGCGAAATCGGCTCGCCAACCGATAATCTCGTGTAGGTGATATGTTTATTTTATTTCACGGAACCGTATCGCTTACTGAGGGACGCCGCCACACTCGAGGCAAACAATGCGCCTCAGATGTCGGGCCGACCGGTAGGCTGGGCCACCATTTCTTCGCCATTAGCGGCGGCCACTGCCGGGTGCGTTTCGCTTTCTTACGGCTCTCGGCCGCTATTGTTCGCCGTGCAAGCGGGACCGCCTTCCACCCTCGAAGGTGCCTGCATCCCGCCCGGATTACACCGCGAGTGTTTTCGTCTTCGCCTGCGTGTACACACCTCCCGGCGGACACTTGATGTGTATCGGAGCTTGGTGCAAAGTGCCGGCTAATGGCACGACGATGATCTGGGTGGAGCGGAGTTTGGCAAATGAAGAATACAAACAAAAAAAAACAAACACATACTCACGATGCAACCAGTTTAATCATTTGCAACGCTTTGTCCTCGGTGGGTTTTCGTTTTCGTTTGGTGGCAGTAGGCGGCGAAACTGCGCCTGAATGTATGCAACGGCCCGTAACAGAGCGCTGCTAAACCGACCGAATTAAGCCGCGTAAAGTGATTTGTGTTGCGGGCGGCCTACCTTGCAGGGGCAGCAAGGTTCTCCCGCCAGCCGTGAAGTATGCAATCCACAAGCCAAAGTTCATTATGAAAACTCAACAACTGAAAGCTTTTTTTTTATAAATTTTAATACATTATATAATAATAATTCTGCAGGGTTCTCTTATCATAAGTCAAAAGTGGAAAGATTGATGTTTTCCAACAAATTTTAACCGAGTCATAAGCTCGTGAAAGCCAAAGTGGCCGGAGGTAGTGTTCTAAGTCCACTTCTTTTTGTGTTGTTTGTCAAGGATTGTATTACTGTTGTCCCTCCTAAGGGATCCTTGCTATATGCAGATGACAGATGAAGATTTTCCTCCCTATATCCTCTTCTAATGATTCCCACGTACTCCAACATCACCTTGATTTGTTCTCCAACGGTCTTGAGCTATTACCTTAATAAATGTAGTTTTATCATTTTCTGTCGTCCAGTTCTCTCTCTCTCTCTCTCTCTCTCTCTCTCTCTCTCTCTCTCTCTCTCTCTCTCTCTCAGGTACAGGTACATCTGGTGAAGGATTTAGGGGTATGGCTAGAAGATTCTTTAAATTTCAAATAGCACATTATCACCATTATAAGCAAAGCTAGAAAAAAATGTTGGGGGGACCGATCTTAGAACACGGATCAGTAACTAGGGCTCCTGCGGGCATTACAGATATGGTCAGAATTAAAAACGCACAAAAACGGTTCACTCGTCTCGCACTTGCGAGAACATTCAGATCCATGAATATGCCTCTGCCAGCTCTTAAATCTGGCAGAGCTGAAAACTAGATTTTTGCATGCCAGCGGTTTGTTCATTGCCACTCTCCTAACTCACGGAATTCTCCATCTCCATCCTCCAATTGTTATGTTCCATCTCGTCGGCTTCGTGTTCGAGCTGAGAGCGTTTAGAAGCTTCAATGTAATGTCCCATCTGTTCGACCATCATATCTTCATATCGCAAGTCCGGCCCAATCTTCGCTATCACATCCTGGTCACGATCCTTCCCCTCATATTGCCAGTCTTAGTTCCCTAACCGTATTAGAATTATCAAGTACAGGATATTGTAGGTTAATTTTAAGATAGTATATAAGTATCCTCTTGTTAAGCCTACTAGATGGACAATTTTAAAATAATAAATAAATAAAGCTTTAAATTAAACATCAAACAACAGCTCTCGCGACTTTTATAATCGACTTTTCTTGTCTACATGCTTGATAACAGTAGCTATCAAGCATATACTTTACTCTGATATAATCCTCCAGAGAACCACTTCCCTTCATTCGGTAGTTACATCCAAAATCTCGCATTCTAAGGCTCGTTCGCAAGAAACAGAAAGGAAAAAGGGCGCCCGAAACCCTTCGTAGCCGGCGCAACGTTATCATCCCCCGTTCGCAATTAACCGATTAGCGCAATGCTGTGCATCCTTCGTCGTCCACGACCACTTACAACCAGCACCTTCAAGTCGCTCGAGAAGCTTTGGTGAGTGTGTTTTTTCCCCTCTCTTGCCTTCCCTCTTTTATCTCGATCGATTTGCTTCCGGAGCGTTATCGATAACGTGACGGGGGTCCCGGCGAAGCGGGCGGATCGATCGAAAGCGGTCGATTAGCCTGCCTTCCGGGCCTGGGTACGGCACGCGCTGTCAAATATTTCATAGGATAAGGGATTGGCTTAAGTAGCGCGCTATTTGTTCGGTCGCCCGGGAACGCGGCAGGGAAATCTTCCCGAAACCCACTGAATTATGCAGCATCTGCTACGGGTGCAGCCGAAGCGGAAGGATACGCTTCGCCGACCAATTTTCCCCAAACCCGCTGGCTGGAGCGGTTCCCAGGTAGCTTCCCAGGTAATGGCGTGTAACGGGTGGAAGCGCCGGCGAAAAAGGGTAGCCGCACAGCTGAGTAAGCAAAGCTGCACAGGCGCTCCTACGTTCGCCCACGTCAATTTAGTGTGGAGCACAGCCATCGACATCGAAGCAGCTACTCCGCATTCTCCAACTGGCAGGTTTTTTCTTCCGACACTCGACTAATTTTACACTACACGCCTCGAGGTATGCAACCCGCAGAGCAACGCCTGTTACGGAGCACTAACAGGCTGTCGGTTGAACTGCTTCTGGAGCTTCGACCATCAAGAAGCGATTTTCGATTTGTTTTGAGGCTGACAGAGTAAGCATTGATGATACGAAAATTTAATTTAAAATTCTCAAAACAAACACATTTTATTATTGAGTTCACTATATTTAAAAGAATTGTTTTTTTTCTTTTTTAAGTTATTTTCCTGGTCAAGAAGATTCTTTACTCGGTCAGAAATACTCAAAATAAAGCAGATTCAGCAGTTCAACAGACCAGTACGTTCGAAAAATACGAAAAGGTGTTTGTTCTGCATCAACTAGTTTGATAGTACGCGCCACAAAGTATCCAATCCGTCGGGCAAGCCCGTTACTGAACACTAACAGACCAGTGACGGACCAGGCTGTCAGTGAGCCTCTCCGCAAGACGATTACGTCGAGACGGTTGGAGCTATCGGGATGCTGTTTTCACGGTTTTTCTTCTCGTTTCTTAAACATTCTCATATAAGAAAATAAAATGTAAGAGTTGCTCCCAAAAATAAATAACTAAAAAATAAAAGAGATTGCGAATCCGCACAGCCGCCGTGAAGCAGTTTGGCAATAAAACCCGCACTAATCGTTTAGTGCGGATAATCTCGACCCTCGCCGGCGGCTCGTTTCGCTTCCGCAGCAATGGAGTCGGAATTAATCACGAGCCCAAAGGCCTTCAGCGGCCCGTAATGTGCCGGTGCTAAAACATGCTCTCCGGTGCGCAAAACCTCTTACACGCACGCATAAAATGGCGCGGTTTAAATTAACTTGGCGAAACAGGCGCGCGCCATCAAGCACGCCAGATTTTATGGGCGAGCGAGCGCGCGCGCGCACGTTCCTCCCACCCACCGAGCCACCCCCTCGGAAGCCGGCAATAAAAAAGGCAATAGGGTGTGCGAGGCGGCGTCGACCGGTATCATTACCATTTATATGAGCTTTCGTGCTGGCGTTTCTTATGAATTTTAAATACATGCAAGCCGGGCCCCAGGACGAAGCCACAAAGCCCGGGCCTGAGGATGAGACAATGGTAGGCCGGGTGGTACATGCACCTTCTGGAAGACGCCTGGCTCATTACGCCGATGGTGGCCTTAAATAAAAGCTACTTAATTTCTTCTTCCCCGGGCTCGTTCGCGCTGCTTCGGAAGGTGGACGTTGATTGGTGAAAGTAGGGGGTGGGTGGAGGGGCAGGGAGAAGGCGGGATGAGAGGAGGCGAAAAAGGGCTGCCGCGTAAGGTAATGCTAATAAACTTTTATCTAATTTCACGACGCCGCTGGCACGCGGGCCGGAAGCATTTACATACACGTACGCGGATAACACGCGCGAACGTGGTTCGAAATGTTGCCTCCATTTTGCCTCTCGGTAACGTGCCTTTGTGGGTGGTGCGAGAAGGAACTTTTGCGCTCCCGTAATGGGACATTTTCGGTGGGACTTTTTCCTTCCTTCTTCTTCACCTTGGCTTGTTTCAGCCACGCTAAGAAAGCTGCTCGCTCAGGGGGGAATAATGGGAAGATGTTGTTTGAAATAAAATGGTTTTCTGAAGTCGATAATAGCCGATGGCAGGAAGGGGGGGAGGGGGAGATGGAAACAGTAAAAGAGTTTTACCGCACCTGCGATCCTGCCAGCCGGATGTGAGCGGAGCAACCTGCACGTGCAGAATGGGGCGAATGGTGCAGCATCGAGATTATTATTTAAAACATTGTGAGCAGGGATACTGTTGTGAAAAACACGCATAACGTATAGCAAAATGCATATAAAGAATCATACGAACAAAAAAGATGAAGAAATAAAGCAAGCAAAACAAACTAAACAAACTTAAACAATCATAAACAGCGAAGAAATGATAAAGAAGTGTAAAACCGAATAGGAATAAACGCAATTATTCGGAACGTTAAAGTGTATTATGAAAACGAACTAAAAACGTGTGACAAATAGAACCAAACAGTGAAATACACAAAAATAAAGAAACGAATCGGGAAACCCCCGATTACAATCGGATGAAATTAAAAATTTACCTGCCGGATGTGAGAAGCAACATTGGAAGTGCAAAAAAGATAATGGCTCTATCGAAAATGCTATAATGAGTGATAATTTGCACGAAAAAAAAAAGACATAAACGTAAAAATTCAGAAGTTTCTACCAAAACAAATAAAGAAAAAATAGTAAAGCAAGTTGTTTGTGTAGTACAAAAAATAGTACCAAAAGAAACAAAGTAGCTGTAAAAACAAACGTCGTGGGACGCTTAAAACTCTTTGTAGAAGCTAATACTTACCCTGAGACATAGCAAACTGAACTGGGAGTGCCGAAAATCAGTGCAGTTGACTGTCGACATCCAACGCAACGCAACAACCAATCGACTTGGTGAGCTTCTCGTCACCAGCTCCTCACGAGAGGCCGAGCAGAAGCGCCGAAAGGTGAGCGAGCACCGGCGGGTTGTGTTGTTGCAGACCGTGTCGTATCGGGCTCGAATTACTACTTCAACTCATGTACGCTCTGCTGTTACAAGCGACTGCCGCTGTCAGCGTGCCTGTGTGCGTCCTCATTAGTGCAGCAACACACACACGCTCAGACCCTTTTTCGGTTTCGGAGCGAAAAGGGTGGCCGCCGGCGGCACGCAAAACTTTAACCGGCGGATCGGTTTCACGGCGAAGTGACTGACTGTCCCTTAATTAAGCCATCGGCTGGGTTTGTGCCGTACCGTGTGCCTGCACACCCCGCAATCCTTTCTCCCGCCTTAATATGGGGGAAAACAACACACACACACACACACGCGTACACTCGCCCGTGTACACCTCAGAAATCATCGCGGGCGACGGCTGGCAAGCGGTTCAGGTTCAGGTACCGAAGTTATCCGCTTCCGCTGGAGGCGAGCAGACGGGTTGAAGGGTGCGCACGGTGGCACGGTGGCAAATTAGAATCAATTCTAGCGAGCGGGGTTCTGTGCGTTGCAGGAAAACTTCTAAACAAGCGGCCGCACCAGTCATGTGAGACTGCTGCTTTTTTGTTTGTTTGCTTGTTTGGACGACTCCTCTGCGTGTACGGCTAATGAGCTGGGAGTGTAGGGGGTTTTTTTTTCTCGGGAGCATGTGAAGACATTTTGGAGGAGTCTTCGTTGGCAATGTCTTACCTGTGCCGTGTCTAAACTTTCTCGGAACGACGACGACGACGGGGCTGTCGCTTGTTAGGAAGTTTGACAGCTCCGGTTTCTAACCCATGACCCAAATCGGGCAGTGCACATCTCGAATCCTGGCGCTATCCGCCATGTGTCATGTGTGCCACAAATTACTTCCGTCTTGCTAGTGGGCAAGTTATCCCCGGCGTTGCGGAGGAGTCGTATTGTATAGGCATCCTCTCGCTCCAAAACTTCAAACGCTATCGTCCAACTCCAAATCCAAGGCAAGTTGTTAAGAACACAGTGGAATCTTACTGCATTACGGCTCCAAAGCTGTAGCCAGCGAAAGAGTCCAATCGGCATAGGCCAATTCGCTCCGGAGACCAGATTTACCCCTCACTGTCAGCTGCAGACAGCTTGACAGTATTGGGTCGTAACATCCGCAGTGGAATCTTATTGTATCTGAAAGCACGAGGGAGAATCGTCTCTCGAAAAAGAGTTCCTTCGATTTTCGTTCGAGCAGTGCTTTCAACAGCAACGACAGTACAGAAGCAGTAGACGTTAAATCTTCAGCGTCTAATGCAAGATCTCTTGGTTGGATGTCTCGATGTCACCGGCAAGATACTTCAAGGGAAGCTTCCGGATATACTCCAAGATATACTCCAACATCTTCGTTTGTAGTCTCGATATCCTGACGCGTGAGTTGCGCGAGAAATGTCACCCAGGGTAGTTGCAACGGGGCTCTTCTTGGGCAAACTTTACCGAAATAACTTCAGGCTCCGGTTTCACATTCCACCAGGCCCTCGCCGGGCGCTGGTTGCAATCGTGTTGCGCTCGATGTGAAGCCGATCGATCGCGTGGGCAGCGAACCACGGCGAAGCGATCGAAGGAACGGAACAGCAGCAACAACAAAAAAGCCCCTTGAAAATAAAACCCCTCGCCGAATTGACTACAATTTCACGGACCACCCTGCCCGGGAGCTGGAATCCGCGCCGCGGTGCGCTTGCACACTCGCACTGCAAGGATCATTCAGCAAATTGTGCAAGGATAAAGGGAGGAGGCGAACAAAGCGCCCTCGTTTCGCATCGCCGCACCCCGTGGAGGATGCTCTTAACACTCCCGCACTCCCGGGACCAGCGCGGCCCGGCCAAATGTTTGTCTAACTTTTGCACAGGGCCGGCTCGTAAGTAATTACCGACGACCGAGGGGTATCTGTTGTGCCGGGGCCATTGTTGAACGATTAGCTTTCCCTGTATCGGTTCGGCTCGGGACCTGGTCCAAAGCCCCGGCAGGAAAGCTGAGAGCCCGAAAATCGGCCGCCGCGTTCTGCGCTGTCCCGTGACGCGCTTGCAGCAGCGATCCCTGCCACCCCGCTGTGCTGTGTGTTTGTTCGCAGCGCCCGCTCTGGCCCGGCCGCTCGCAAAGGGAACCGTGCAATCCCCGTGGCTGCGGCTTGTTGTTTATTATTATCATTTTATTTTGCTCCGGCTTCGGCGGTGCTGCCACTGCGCGACGCTGCCATTTTTCTGTCCTTTCTTCCCTGCTGGCCCGCTTTCTTTGTTGTCGTTTTGCCGCGCGCTTTTTCCCCCGGATGCTGCTCGAGCACCGTCGCACGGCGAGCCGCGTTTGCAACGGTCTGTGAAGTGTAGCATCCACGCGTGGAAAGAACTTACTCCCGTTTTGCGCGGAGCTAATTGCTAACCGCTACCGCCGTCGATCGGTGCCGTAATGTCACCTCGGTGGCTCCCGGCCCGAGCCGGAGGTTGGCACTTTGTTTTGCACAATCTTCAAACGCATGAATACACATTCCGCCTGTTTACCGCACGAGAAAGGGGCTACTAGTATAGTGAGCTGTCAAAGTGACGTTTCGGAAGTGAAGGGGTCAGTACACCGGAATACTATCTGTCAAAACATGGCATTATTCTGTCAACATTCAGCTTTGGCCGGTTGTTGTCAAACATTTCATTCTGTCATTGAACATTCGCCGATTTTTATCAGTATGTCATTCGTCAGAAATGTCAACTATTTTTCTCTTTATTTACTTACGTTTAACCCTGTCTCTACCAACCAAAAACACTACTACTCGGCTACTCGGGTAACCGGCGATATCGAACGTGAAAAACTTTTTTAATGCGCATTCTTTTTTAGTTCAGCCTTTGAAGTAAAAAATGAAATAACTATTCTAGTTTCCGAATCTGATCACCGCAACTCTCTGCTTTTCTCTGTTTTCTTGTTTTTACTCATTAAAAAGCGGTCTTTTTTAGAAAATCAGCGTATTTTTAGTCCTCGTATTTTATTTCCCTTTCTTTAGAGTTTTATATAGTTTAAATCAAATTCATCTTTCTGTACTGTATAGAGACAGTACTGTATAGAAACAATATCTAGTGCTTTTGATAACTAAATCCGTAGTTTTCAAAACGATTTTAATGAAAAAATCAAAAAGACACGATATAGAAAGTTACGTGATGTTAACTAACTTACGTAAAATGATATGTCACCATTATTTGACCATCTTGTTGATGTTGTTCATCTTAAAAATATTCTCATTAACAATAATAGTCATGGGAAAAATATGCAAAAATTATCATAAATCTCAATTTTGATTCTCTTGCTCCTGTAGAGAGCTTTTGCAGATTAAAATAAAATAAAGAACTAAAATTTTAATAAAAAATCCATGGCCACTTCTTTGAAGAAAAATAAAAAGAAAACGCCGAAAGATTATAGTAACACTAAAAAGATAAATAAACGAGATTAGCTACCAGATAAATGTTTTTTAGACACATATTGCAAATTTAATATCAATTTAAAGGTATAACCTTAGTAAAAAAACGCTGCTAAAACGATGAAACAAAAAACAATTTTCAGTGAGAGTGTTAAGAGATAAAAATGTATTTAAAAACGGAAAGAAATCTCCTTTCAAAATAAACAATTTTGGAAGCCTCTAAACAAGCCGTAGTAAAAATAATTCTACATTACACTGACTGGATTTTTAAGAAACCTAAACAACGTCAGATTGCAAGAAACATGTCAAGTTAAGGGTCAGATATCTTAGAATGATGAGTTTTAGATATTTTGGAAACCAAGCCTAAAACTGCTGGAGGATTTGACATTGCCTAATCGTGCTCCAGCTCACAATCAACATCGCCGAGGGAAGAAACATCTCATCATATTAGGTAAATTGCATCAGAGAGATCTCCAAAATTGCCCAAACAAGTATTCCAGATCACAAGGGTGCAACTGAGCGCAACTCAAAGCACTGAAATTCATTTTCCGCTTCTTGGACTTCATCTCTGTTCATTATGAATATGTTTTGATCGTTCAGATATTGTTAGGCGTGAGAGGCCCCTCTTTTGAAAAGCTGCTTCAATACACCGGCCTGCGAGCATTCAAAACCCTCCATGACCCTACGGAAGCGGGGCAAAGTCTGCACAAATCTTCCCCGATCGCAGCCACCGAAAATCCCGATCGGCGACTGGCGCCAGCGCCGGATCCAGGCCGGGCCGGACCTGAGGAAACACCTGAGCGCATCCCGAGCGCTGGTCAAGCGGTGTGCCGGGCCGGGGAAATCTAATTATCCCTCCCGGGGGCTACCTGGGCCCTCGGTTGCGGCATGCCCGCAAAAAGGGCTGGAAGGAGTGAAAATCGCCGTTCTCGCACCCGCCCTTGGCTCGCCAGCTCCGGCACGCCTCTAATCCTATTATGCGGTGCCGCTGGACTCTAAGCTGCCGTCGTTAATTGGCGGCAGCAGGATTCGGACGATATCTCCGATCTGCGAGATCAAGATCGAGCGCGATGCTCGTCTTGGAGGCTGCACTTGCCATTACAAACACTGTTATACTCCCGGGAACGTCTCGTTGGATGGGCTAAATGCGCTTCGCAGCCATCCTGTCAGCTTGTCCATGGAAGTCTCGCGATTGATCCCGCGAAAGCCTGCCTTCAACGTCCACCGCCAGCAGATCTCCATTTAGCACGCCCACGCCATACATCAGCCGGACACCTTAATTGAAACGAATGGCCAACGCCATGCTCACACGCGCGAGCGCTTTTGATACGGTTCGCCCAATTTTTCGGTTCTCACATAATCCATTATTCATGGCGTTCTTCTTCTGGCGCCAGCCATCGGAATCTATGCACATGAGCCTACCTTCTGGCAGAGGGTTTTTGTTTTGTTTGTTTTCGTTGTGTGTGTTTTTTTTTTGTTTCGCTTCTACATATTTTCACATGACGTGCACTTTCTAGTTTTTTGCGTGTTTGTCCATGTGTATGTGTGTGTCATTCTGCTTAGAGCCAGCATCCGTCGCCGGTGATTCGTCAACGCTAACAAGATTCCTATCATCACAGCAGGCCTCGGTTCATCAGTGGGCCGGAATTTTTTTCGTCGCTGTACCATTTCTGCGTTCCGAACACCGGAACCGACCGACTGCCGGACGTAGCGCCCGCTCAACCCTTCAGAGAGCGTGTGAAATCCGCACGTCCCTATTGGAAATAGTCGTTAATATGACCTCGAACGTGTTTTTGGAGCGTTTTGCTGTGCGGACTGCATACATTCGGGCGTGAAAGTATTATAAACGCTTCATGAACGTATTGCTTAGGGGTTGCTTGTTTAGTGTAAACAAAGCAGGCGATACGAAACCTTCGTTTTGGTGCTTTGCACTGCATAACAGTAGAGCAAGGAACATCTCAAACCGATTAAAAATGATTAAAGATGAAGAATCATCGTCTCAGCCGTTGCTCGTTAAGACCAGGCAAACGAAGATTGAACTCCTCACTCGCATTGCCAACTTTAGGGCTTATTTGTGAAGTTTGCGCCGAAAAGTATGCAAACCGCATGACACAGCCAAGTAATGATAGCCTTTCTAACGCTTTATGTGGTTTTTTTTTTATGAATGCTATTAAAATTCGAGAGTTTAGGTCTGTTTACCTAATCATAAAAATGCTCTACAGCTGTTAGACAGCGTCAATGGCTGGCAACCATTATTTCCACTGGACCTTATTACAGTATATACAGTACCTCAAGCTAAAAATGGAACACTTTGAAATCACACCGATTCGTCGTCCCAGTGCCATGAAATGGTGTTCAAATGTAAGCAAAAACTACATAAGGGCTTTGAAAACGACAAATCGGTGTGATTTCAAAGTGTCCCATTTCTAAATCGAGGTACTGTATATATAGTAGACACGACAAACCAATAGAAAGGAACCTGTTTGACGCCAAGACGAGTCTATCAGGCAAGCCTTTTCAAACGACTGGACAAATACGTCGGTAACAATGAGATACCAAGGCGTCTTGTCTGGCGAATTGCATACTACCGGGCTGGTGCATCGAATTAGCGCCTAAAAGTATGCATTTCTCCAGCTCTACGGTCCTTTCGTACTTTGAAGAAAGGCGTTGGAAGTATCTGTGACTGACTCTTAGCAAGATCCAGGCTCATGTTCTCCGATAACTTGACCTGAGCGCTGGGTAAGAGATCCAGCAGTCCAGTATTTGAGATGTGAAGGGTTAAAAGCCGTGTCTTTTATCTTACTTGGTGCGATCGGGAGCATTTTTTCATGTGTGTGTCTGTGTGTGTTCTTCCTCTCGCCTCCTCCCAGGAACCCCATTACGCATGGATCACCACGATCCGCTGCCGACGTTCCATTATGACATGAGTGATGGGTCAGTGGACCCGTCGCAGGCAACAGAGAGGCAAAAACGGCACCCAACTCCGCCAGAAAAATCCTGCCGCCATGCTAATGCCCACACACACCCTACCGCATGATTAATCCTTATCGTTCGTGGGACTGAAAAATGGATTTGGCGGCCGGGAGTTTTACATTTTCTTGTTGCAAACGCTTCCTCCCGACGTACACGTATACGAAACCCACGCAAACGCATCACTCTTGCTGCCCGGCAAAAAAAAAATGTTTAATTTTATAAATGGGCCTCCACGTCCTACGTCGCACCCAGCATCTGGGTACGGATTTTGGTTGCTCCCTGCCGTTGCGAACTCACGCCGCGGACGCCATTAGGAAACATAATCTCTGCCACGTCCGGAACGGCGTGTGGGAGTTTTTTTTTTGTTTTGTTTCGCCAGCACTATTCCAACGAAATAGTGCCTAAATGCGCGGACTCCACGTGTTTCTGCCCGGCAGTAATGCATTCCACCGCAGTCAACTGATAGATACGCGTTGACACGCTTCAGCGGACATTAGAGTGATACCTTTGGAAATAATAAAACGAAGAAAACACAACAGCAAAATCCTCCAGAATGGGTGTGTGATGAATTAAATAAACACACTTCCCCGGTCCGCGTGCCTCCGGGTAATGCTGGGTGCCTAAGTCGGGTGGGGAGGCGAACGAAAAAACAAATCCTGGTCCTTCGAACCGGATTTGCTTCCAATTTCGCAATTAGCGCAAAATGTAGCTATCTCGCCGTGGCGTATCGAATCGCGATTTTCTTTTGTTTTGGTCGTCGCGCGTCTCCTGTTTGCATCCTTGCCGCAACCGTGCGCGCGTAATTACACGTGGCGCGGCGTGTTTAACGGGCACCAACCGTGCGTCGACTTGGCAGCATGTTTTTCGGGTTCAATCGAACGCTTTCTTTGTTTTCCAACTTTTCGCGTTCACGATGGCGTAGCTTCCACCGTGTGCTTCGTGGTGGATTCGGTGCCGGGAATCTCACCGGGAGAGACAGAAACGGAGAGGGAAAAAGAGAGCGAAGGATAGACCTGCTGTATGTCAAACGAAGTTCATTTGAAAAATGAAATAAAAGCAAACATGATAGCGAATTTTTCACTCCCGGCTCCAATGGTGCTCGCTGATGATGATGATTTCCGACTAACCCTTAACATTGCTCCCCCCCCTTCGTGGCATATTCGATTTCGGGCGTGTTAATTAAACTCCCGCGTATCTCTTAGCTTCAGACGCATCCGGCGCGTAGGCGGAATGTACGCCCGGAAGGCTTTCGCACGCACCACGCAGAGCTTCTCTTAATTAATGCTGAAACACACACACACACGCACGCCACCGAAAAAAAACAGCCTCACAGGATTCACAAGGAGGTGCGCATTCTAAACAAACCGGGTTGGTTCGCGTTCGACGCTGGCGAAGAATGTCGCCAGTGATGGATTCTTGACGCACAAAAAACGGACACACATCGTTAGTGTGAGGTTGGAACGCATTGAACCCATGGTGTTGGGCTGCCCACTGGTGTGTCATTAGTGTTCGCATCCCTCCGCTCCGGATCAAGCGGATTGCGTACGTTGCCAGCATCCGACAGGAGGCGCGATTTTAATTAGACCTGTTTGACATTTCCTTTTTCATTTCAATGTTTTGAACTCTGCAGGGCATAATAGGAGGCAAGGAAATGACGAGTATAGAGGCAGCTTAATAAGAAAAAATGTCAGCAATGCACCTTCTTTGCATACCTCAAAGCTGGTCATTTTGCGCCCCAAAGTATGCAATCTGCCCAGCACGCCTTGTTAACGTCTGGATATCGCTCTATTTGCCAGTCCAACACACATTTAATTGTTTTAAGCTCCCGGTAAGTGTTGTGCTACATACATGAATATATTAAAATCTGAGGATACTAGCCCGATTCGTTGTAGACCCATTAATCTATTAAAATAAATGTTTAAGAGCCCACAATGTAAATGAAAGTACGTAAATATATAAATAAATAAATAATATTTAATAATAAATATTAGTTTCGAAGGTTTCATAGTATCCACTACGTAACATGACTATACGACCACCCTATTTTTTGATAATACAACGAAAACGTGAAGAGATAGATCAAAATGATGTTCTACTAAGATGTAGATAGTAACAATATACGTCTGTGGCGAATTTTTCACATTTTTACACACACTATTACTATTTTTTCACCACCGTCAAAATCGCTCCTTGTAACATAACTTTAACTCACTTAGGAAAATTCGTTTTTTTAAACACAAATAATCGTTTTAAAATTCGATTAAACATACAGGAACTTTTAAAAGTGCAACACCTTTTTCAAGTTTTGGTTGTATTCTCAAACAAAAAAAAACAGGTGAGCGTATAGTTATGTTACGGAGTGTGTATACACGATGTAGTTGTAGTAATCATATAAAAATGATATGATGTTTGTCGAATCCAAAGTTACTGCGCTGCTTGCATAGAAGTATGTGAAGCGTCCTGACTTGGATTGTGTATAACACACTCACCCGACCACATCTCACTCATAGATGGCGCTGTACTGCGCCGTACAGGACAGCTTCCGGCGCTTTCCACCAGAGGCCACCACCGTACACCTTTAACCACCTTCAATTATCTCATTTCGGACGTAGACACCCACTCGCTGCGCTTTGCACGTTCGTTTGTTTGTTTGTTTGTTTTTTTTTGCTTCATGGTTTTATTTATATAAATACTATTTTTTGTCCTTAGCCGCGTTTTGCATCCCCTGCCCCACCTGCTTCCTGCTCCGTTTCCATAATTGTGTCGTAAAACGAGTCGATCGATCTTGTGTGAACGTGTGTGTGTGTCTTTTTTGTGTTTACCATTGTTGCAACCATTCCCGCACACACGTCTCCCCCTTTCCTTCGTGTTGCTCCGGTTCGCGTGTGTGTGTGTTTGTTTTGCCTTTTAATAGCGCCAAACACACGCACACACGGTGGCATCTACACACACACACACATACACACCGGAGAAGGGATGGATGGTCAGCTGTTGCTGCCTCCGTTCGATTCTTGCATTGTTTTGCTGCCTTTTGTTGCCGTGTTTTTACATCCTCCATTCCTGTGTGTATGTATGTGTGTGCTTCTGTGAACCACCATCTTCTATTCGTTTATTTATGTTTTGTTTGTTTGTTTGTTTGTTTGTTTGTTTGTTTCGGTTGCCCCATTAGCTTGTTTATACATATATTTACAGATAAACGTTTTATCCCAACAGCTCACACCACCAAAACAGTCGTCGTTCCGCGTACCGCCTTCCACGATTTCCCAAGTCTATCTCTGCTAGCTTCGCGTCCGAGCTCTGCGCCTGATTTCCCACATATCCGGTGCCGTCTGGGGTGTGTGTGTGTGTATTGATGTACGTGTATACGAGTGGCTTTGCAGGAAACAATTAAATCATTCTGTATCGGTTCGCTTTGAAACTGTCGAAAAGTGGATTCGTGGAACAAATCGAACATTCGGCCCTGTTTACTATTTGCATTTCCTATTCTTCAACCCCCTTTCAGCAGAAATAGTGCGCCTTGTTGTTGGAATGAACAAAACAAAACCCTTAAACGAATCCTTCAGTGCCATTTCTTAGCCGGCGTTAAGCGCCCTATTGCCGTGGGTTGGATGATGCGGAGCCGCCGTGTTAACTGTCAATGTGGAATGCACGTGTTTCACCGTTCGTTCATTGCTTATCAGTTTGTTTCCCGCTCTTTGTTTTGCCTATCTGCTTCGATCACTCCGTTTCTTCCTACGCGTACGCTCATCCGTGACAAAATTGCTTATCTTTTATGTTCTGTGAGTGGGGCTTCTCTCTTGTTTTATGTTCCTTCGTTTTTTGCACTTCCCGCTTCTGCTGCGCGCTAAAATGTGTGCCCTCGTTCGTTTCACATATTTCAATCGTGTTTTCCCACCGCTACAGGATTCGTCCGTCCTCGTTCGCAGTACAACACCGAAACAACGCCTGCTCGCGAAAGTTCTCGCAGTTAATAATCTGTGTTTGCGGCATATTTACTTTTTTTTCTTACTTTTGTTTTAAAAACGATGATTGTGGTTCTCTTTATATTGTTCAATAATTTCTCATCTTGCTCACGTGTCCGTGTGGGGGTTGTCTGTGTTTTTTTTCTCTCACACGCGCGCCTCGCGCGTTCCTCCTGTCCGCTTCGCGCAGGCCTATTAACTCTGCCGCTAAACGTACCAATCGAGCCGGGGTTGTACTCATGTGTTCGTTTTTCTTCTATTTAGGGGTTTGTGTGTGTGTTTTTGCTGATGCTCCTGTTGTGATTCAAGCAAACGAAGATACTGGGAAGGATGGAAGAGTGTTCCAATCTTCCTGCTCTTCCATTGTGCAGGAAACAGCACGTCTTCACGCGTCTTCGGCAGCGATATAGAGATTGGTGCGAGCAAACAGGAGGAAGGGACAATTTGAAACGATTTCCATATATATATATATATACTTTTTGCTTTGCCGTTTCACCTCGACGACTCGACGACGTGTGTGCTGTCATTTGCCAACCAATCTGATGCTTTTGCCTCGCTTCGAAGAAATAATTTTTACGTTATCCATTAAACTTCATGTACGTGAGTTCGTCAATGTTTAATTGCCTATTAATTTAATATAGAATTACTCTTTTTACGCTTCTCCACCTCTTGCTTTCCATCTGTGTGTTTGTGTTTTTTTCTCTCTTTTGCCTATAAGTGTATCTGTATTATGATCTGCCCTCTCACTCTCTCTATCTCTCTCTCTCTCTGTCTTCCGGTACAATATCGTTCGATGTCCAAGATAATTTAATTTAAAGATTTTCATTCGCCCCAAAACGCTTCCGCCGCTTCCGTATGAGATGTGGTTGTGAAACTTTCGTCCGTTTACTTTGCACCTTTTGCCTACACCCGTTGGTGGATTCTACACCGCACTGGGTTGCTTCCTTCGCCCCGTCTTCGGCACGGCTCTATTTAAAACTGCTTCGCCCCGTGGAATGCGCCAAGGGCGCCTGCAAGCAAACCAAGAACGTTCGTTGCGGTTTTCGAGTAGAACAACAAAAAAAAACTAACTAAAAACGAGAAAGTTAAGCTCTTGCCAGTGCGCGCGCGCGCCTGTGTGTGTGTGTGTGGCCATTGCAAAAAAAACCGGAGTCGGTTAAAAGGCCTGAAGACACCTAACACTAGCCGCGGTTCGAACGTAAAACGTGCTTGCTTGCTACCTGGTTTGCGCGGGATTGCGCCGCCGCCATTTTATTACGCACGCACGCACACACACACACACACGCACACACAAGCCCCCTCTCGGGGCGCCTCCGCTTCCGCTACAGTTTCGGTATTGCTATAAATTACAGTCTTATCAAATATTGGCGTATTTTTTTGTTTGTTTCTCGCTTTTATTTGCGTCCGCGCTCTTTCTGGCTGCTGTTTGCTCCTGTTTTTTTTTGTTCTTCTCTCTGTTGTGTGGCACACGATTGAGGCAAATGATCTTCAAAGCTCTCACGCGATTCGAAGTGTTTACGAAAGGGGGAAGGAAGTGGGTTGATTGGCAGAGAAAATAGGAAAGAGGGAAAGCAAAAACTCGCTTAAGTTGCACGGAAGTAGATGTTGTATTCCTTTTAGAGTTTAAAGCTGCATACGGGGATGCACAATAGGCCATAGCTCGTCCGACGCTGGGTTCTGTGCGCCTAGTAAGAGATTCTATTATTGTTTGTTGCTTTTCTAACTATTTCAAATCAATTTACCAATTAAACGAGAGTACTTTAAAGAATGCTGACAACCCTGTGTTGTATAGATCCTTCGTAAAAATGACATCTTGAGCGACTATGACCACTTCTACTAGGCACACAATCATCCCAGCGCTACCGGTGAGCTATTGTACATCAAACTATCATCAACACCAGTATCACCCTAAGTAGGCCCTTCGTAATAAAAAAAAAAACGATAAAATATCCCATTGAGAGCTTGTTAATCGTAAACAACCGTTTGTTTAGAGGACAATATTGCAACAAAAGCAGAGATAACGAATCTGCACAAACCAACCCCCTCCCCCTCTCTTTCACCCCCTTCTGCCCTCCCACGGATGTAGTTTGCATGCTTTCGGTGTTTCTTTCACCCTTGAACGCGTTGCTCCTTTTTTTTCTTTGTTCTTGCTATTTTTACGGATATGAAAACTTGGACTATTTTGGACGAAAAACATTATTGTTCTTTAATTGCATACAACCCCACCCTGTCCCACGTCATAATCAAAGCGCCTCGTCTTTTCTCGGCAGTATGTACCACTGTGCATTTTCCTAATCCTTTCCGCCTGTCTGTTTCCGCGTTTCGTTCAGTTTGGCTCCCTCACCCCGCCGTTCGCGTGGCTTATTTTTTCCTCCAATAAAACATCGTCTCCATCCATGGCCTTTCAGTGTGTTTGTACGATTTCTGCGCCTGTCTCACGTGGGTGTTTCCTTTGCTGGGTTTTGTTTTTTTTTTCCTTCATGTTGTCGTCTGTTTGTTTCGTTCACATTCACGCCCAGTCGCCAATCGCGCGCTAATTTATCATGTTTAAACACTAACTCAAATACGGATTTTTGCGAATACTATCCATTAGTACCGGTATTTACAAGCTAGCGGCAGCGGCAGCGTCGGCGGCCTGCATGCACCCTCTCGCCACACACACGGTGCCTGTGCCTCAAGAAGTCAGCTGTTGCGTTCCGTTTAATCCAAATCATGTCTTTTGCCCTCAGTTTTACGCACTATCTGCTCAATCTTATATGATGCCGTTAACGAAACCACTATGAATGATTGTTATTTTACACTATTAGCGCTCGCGCGCTCTGCTTGTTGCTCGATCTGCTCGATAATGTTCAGTGTGGCTGTATGTATGTTTTTGTTGTTTCGTTTTGTTATGTGCTAACCGTTTTGTCCACCCTCCGCCCATTTGCGTACCCATGCGCTTCGCGACGCGCTGCTAGTATTGATGCCGACACGCGTGCGTGCCCGTGTAGGGGGCCAGGTTCGTCTGGTGGTTTTTACATCGTGTATGCATGTTTGGAGCGAGTCTTCCCATCGCCAGGGAACACAGCTTACGGAACGGAACAGAACAACCAACGGGTAAAATCTTAACTTGTTAATTGAAATGTAAGCAGTATAAACCGATGAGATATGTTCGATGTGTCTACGAGATGGTTGGAGGGAGTGTGTGGGGAGAGGGGGTTCGAGGAGGGGGAAGAATAATCACTGGAAACGGTCCAAGCAGTCGCCCCCCCTCATTGCGCTACCGGAAAATTAAGCCTAACTCCGCCTTAAGAACGAGAAAATAAAATGCACATCGAGCCAGGGCAGCCTGCTAGCTCCCCGTCGTCGTGGAATCCCTGGATCGTAGTCTCACTAATACGTGGTAATGTGGTGATGTGAATGTATTGCGAGATGCCGCGCATTAAAAGTGGAAATATAGCTATACTTCCTTCTATACATTAACGTTTCCTTCCCAACTGAGTATTCAAAGTATGTGTGAGTTTCGCGGAATTGAGGTTTGCGTGCGATTGTGTGTATGTGTGCCAGTGTGAGAAGGACACCAGGAACACGCACACACACACCTTCACACGAGAGTAAATGCTGAGAATAATCTCGAATCTCGCCCTAAAAACGCGCCTGCTGTGTACACAAAATGGACGAATAAACTAATATATTAAAAAAAACATAAAATAAATGCTAACCATAAAATCTCCGTGAACCGCTGCCGCGTTGGTTCACAACCGAGCAGGCAGAGTGCAGCGGTTTCGCGATGTCTGAGATGAAGGTTCTGAAGGGGGAAGGAGAAGGACGACTTTAAACGACTAACATTTAAAATATATAAAAATATAAAATATTCCGCACATTGGTGGGGAGGGGAAGTGAGAGAGAGAGGAAAAAAAACCTAAAAGCCGGACTACCTATTTGCTACGAGAGTATAAAAATCACATTGTTGATGTAACCTCCCACCCTACCTTACCCACCGCTTTGTCCCTGCGCCATTTCCTATCGGCTCGTGTTTTGCTATCCCTTTCTCCCTTTCTCTTTCTCTTTCTCTTTCTCTTTCTCTCTCTCTCTCGCTCTCATTTGCTCTCTGCCTTATTAAAAAAAAAAACTATAGTACACGTCGCGTGCCGTTTCACTTTCGCGTGAGTGAGTGAGTCAGTCAGTCAGTCCCGCAACCGGACTTTAGGTACCAGCTAAATATGTGTATATATGAGTATATATATATATGTATAAAAAAATGCCAACGCTTAAGTAACAAAGGTTCACTGAGAGCATACACACTAAAAAGACGACACTGCCATCTGCTTTCTGCTTAAAATAAACGAACTTAAACACTGTACTACCAAGAGAGAATGAGCCAGAGACGGAGAAAGAGAGATCGAAATAGAGCGAATAAGAGTTTTACGTGATCCACACGATGATATCATAAACGGACTACTCTCTCTCTCTCTCTCTCTCCCTGTTTGTTTTCCCTTTTCCAGGATGGCTATCCTAACTAGAGAGCTAACGAGATATAGAGAGAGAGAAAAGAAGGGGGAGCAAAAGCTCTGCATCACCTCCCAATCGTGTCGTAGTAGTAGTTGCTGTAATAGTAGTAGTGGTATCATTTTCCTAATGTGGTTTTCCGTTCTTCCGTTCTTCCTTCTTCTTCTTCTTAATGGCTCAACAAACGACTGATAGCAGCACGCGCGCGCGCGCGCACACACAAAAAAGAAAGAAAAAGTATCTGTTAGCCGGAGTCGAGATTTGAACCGATGGCGTGACGGTTGCGCGGTCGCTATTAGGTTACCAGCTGCACTACGGGACTGCTCGGGACAGGCAATTGCACGTTCAGTCGGGTGTTCAGCGCGTCGCGGCAGAGCATTCTAATGCCGCGCCTCGGAATGCAAATGAGTGGCAGCCTAGATGATGGTGTCGATCTGTCGCGCCTGGTGGAGTATCTTCTTCTGGTGTCCGACCAGCGTGATGCCCATGTCGGAGAGCTGCTGCGCTGTTAGCCGTGAGAGCTGCGATAGGAAAGCACAGAGACGTGCACATAAGTAAAGGGAGAAGAATCGGAACCGGAGCACACCCGAGCACCCTGCCTTCCTGAACAGGACGAAAGCGGGAACGCATTTCCTCTCACCTGCTGTGCCGTCACGAGACCGGCCTCCTTGAAGTGCTGCGAGTAGCGCGACATTTTGATTCCCTCCAGCCACAGGTCGGTGCTGATGAAGATGCCCGGATTGCCGGACCCCGCCATCGTGCCGGTATTGCTCAGGCCACCGACGGTCGACCCGAGCGTGCCCATCGAGCCGGGCACGTTCGTCATGCTGCTGCTGCCATTGTTCAGCACGCGTTCGCTCGTGCCACTGCCCCCGATGCCACCGCCCATCATCAGCGTGGCGGCGCGCTGTTGCTGCTGCTGCTG
>KB672491.1:4528046-4568391 GCA_000349145.1 Anopheles dirus | reverse complement strand
CTCTCTCTCTCTCTCTCTCCCTGTTTGTTTTCCCTTTTCCAGGATGGCTATCCTAACTAGAGAGAGAGAGAGATATAGAGAGAGAGAAAAGAAGGGGGAGCAAAAGCTCTGCATCACCTCCCAATCGTGTCGTAGTAGTAGTTGCTGTAATAGTAGTAGTGGTATCATTTTCCTAATGTGGTTTTCCGTTCTTCCGTTCTTCCTTCTTCTTCTTCTTAATGGCTCAACAAACGACTGATAGCAGCACGCGCGCGCGCGCGCACACACAAAAAAGAAAGAAAAAGTATCTGTTAGCCGGAGTCGAGATTTGAACCGATGGCGTGACGGTTGCGCGGTCGCTATTAGGTTACCAGCTGCACTACGGGACTGCTCGGGACAGGCAATTGCACGTTCAGTCGGGTGTTCAGCGCGTCGCGGCAGAGCATTCTAATGCCGCGCCTCGGAATGCAAATGAGTGGCAGCCTAGATGATGGTGTCGATCTGTCGCGCCTGGTGGAGTATCTTCTTCTGGTGTCCGACCAGCGTGATGCCCATGTCGGAGAGCTGCTGCGCTGTTAGCCGTGAGAGCTGCGATAGGAAAGCACAGAGACGTGCACATAAGTAAAGGGAGAAGAATCGGAACCGGAGCACACCCGAGCACCCTGCCTTCCTGAACAGGACGAAAGCGGGAACGCATTTCCTCTCACCTGCTGTGCCGTCACGAGACCGGCCTCCTTGAAGTGCTGCGAGTAGCGCGACATTTTGATTCCCTCCAGCCACAGGTCGGTGCTGATGAAGATGCCCGGATTGCCGGACCCCGCCATCGTGCCGGTATTGCTCAGGCCACCGACGGTCGACCCGAGCGTGCCCATCGAGCCGGGCACGTTCGTCATGCTGCTGCTGCCATTGTTCAGCACGCGTTCGCTCGTGCCACTGCCCCCGATGCCACCGCCCATCATCAGCGTGGCGGCGCGCTGTTGCTGCTGCTGCTGCTGTGAGCTTCCGCCACCCATTACGTTGATGCCGCCGCCGCCACCACCACCACCGCTGCCGGCGGCTGCTGCAGCGGCCTGTGCTGCGGCGGCCGCGGCCGCCGCCGCCAGCATCTCCTGCGTGAGGTCGTCGGTGACGCCGGCCGTGCCCATGCGCGCGACCGGGTTGTCCGGCGAGTTGCGCGTCGTCAGCAGGACCTGCGGTTGCCGCGCGAGATTGTCGAGCGTTTGCGTGATGCTGGCGAAGGTCGGCCGGTGCGTGCGCTGCTTCTGCCAGCAGTCGAGCATCAGCTGGTAGAGCGCCTCCGGGCAGTCCATCGGGGCCGGCAGCCGGTACCCCTTCTCGATGCTCTTGATCACGTCCTGGTTCGACCAGTTCCAGTACGGCCGCTCGCCGAACGACATCACCTCCCACAGGACGACACCGTACGACCACACGTCCGACGCGGACGTGAACTTGCGGAACGCTATTGCCTCCGGGGCCGTCCAGCGCACGGGTATCTTCCCGCCCTAGAGAGAGGAGAGAGAGGAGAGAGAGAGAGAGAGAGAGAGAGAGAGAGAGAGAGAGAGGGTGTTATAGACATCCATTGTTACTGTTTTCTGTTCAACACTTCAACTACCAAGATTTGCCCTGTATATATTCTATTCGAATATAAGTGAATAAGTCATGAACGAATGACGAATGATCGCCCGTGGAAGGAATACGGGGCCCAGAACTTGATAGAAAGTGTGTCACCAGCGCCTTACCCGTGTCGTGTACGCGTCGCTCGCGTTCTCGATCTCGCGCGACAGCCCGAAGTCGGCGATCTTGCACACCAGCAGCGAGTTGACCAGCACGTTCCGGGCCGCCAGGTCCCGGTGCACGTAGTTCATGTCGCTCAGGTAGGTCATGCCGGCGGCGATGCCGCGCAGCATCCCGATCAGCTGTATCGTCTGGAACTTGCCGTCGTTCGCGCGCAGGAACGTGTCGAGGCTGCCGTTCTCCATGTACTCGGTGATGATCATGACCGGGTTCGAGCGCGTCACCACCCCCTGCAGGAAGATCACGTTCGGGTGCTCGAACTGGCCCATGATGGAGGCCTCGGTCAGGAAGTCGCACCGGGCCTTCTCCGACGAGCCCGGCTTCAGCGTCTTGATCGCGACGTCGATCTCCTGCACGAAGTTCGGCGGCACCTTCAGCCGGCCGCGGCACACATCGCCAAACTCGCCGCCGCCTGCGAACCAACGGAAGAAGAGGGTGACGGTGACCGTTCCTCGACCCAACCCCGCTCAACCGACACCAACGCGCTTACCGATGATGGCCTCGATCGTGATGTAGCTCGCGTCGATCTCACGCGCGAACTCGCGTATCGCCTGGTTCGGGTCCTCGTACGTGTGCGGATCGACGTAGCTCCGGCTGGTACCGAACAGCGGCGTGGTCACTGCAAAATTATTACGACGTTGACGGTAATATCCGTAGGAACCACCTTCGTTTGCGTTTCGAGCACGCGCGCGCGCAGCAAACGTGTTTGTTTGATTATTTTGATTTTAACGGCAAAGCAACACAACACAATAACCGGTACCGGGAACGGATATACATGTAGATATCGGAGGCAAAGCAAGCCACACACCCAATAGTTATGGACAAACAAACAAAAATTCAGTAAACAGCCAGTGGTTAGGTAAGCGTGTCCATTTACATTCCAATCCCAACCGGCACATAGAGTAGTAGGTGAAAATTAAACACAAAAAGCATCACCACACGCACGAAGAAAAAAAAGAACACAACCGACAGAGTTTGAAGAAACAATATTAAACCGTGGGTCCGGTTCCGGGTTTGAGTGGTAGTAGCAACAGCAGCACCAGATTAGGACGATTAAACACACGCATTTCCATTCACCGGTCGTGGTGCCATCGAAGAAATGCAATTTTCACGACAAAGCAAGCGAACGTAAAGAGCAGCAAGCAAGCGATTGTTTTTGTTTTGTTTAAATGTAGCGTACGCAGATATAGATTTAAAAATCAACACGAAAAAGAGCACAGAGTCAAACGAAAATAAAAGTGAAGAAAGAAAAGAAAAAAATAAAGAAAAAAATAAAGAAAGCAAATTAGTTACAAAGCGGTTTCAATTTTGCACTAGCTTTTTCTTTTGTTTGCTCTACTGAGTATAGGGGTCGGGTTAAGAGGGTGGGAGCGGGGTAAGCGGTTTGAGAAGGAGTGAAGTATAATTGAAAAAAAAGATTTACTAATGCAGCAGGCACAGGCACGCAGGAAGCGAAGAGCATACAGCACGAGCTATCAAGAACGAACCCTTACTACGGGGGATGAGCGCTTCTATTCCGCATCTACCAACCCCCTTTCTATCACTCTAACACATACATGTTAGCCCACTATCTACGCTACATTCTGGCATAGCGAGAGACCCGACTTCTTGTTTTTTATTTATTTATTTTTTTGTTGTTTCTGTTTACTGTTGTTGATTAAGATTTGAAACAAAATTTCGTTATCCGCCAAATATTAGAACCCCTTTAAGAAAATCCACCGCCACAGCGAGAGTTAATGTACGGATTAAAGGGAAACAAAACGAAAGTAGTGTATCGAACTTTACCATTGCTTTTCATCGTTTTGACTATCGGGGTCGTGTCCATCGCGTGAACTAAGAGAGTTGGTTTGGTAAAGCGCATCGTGTGTAGGAAAACATAAATACAGCAATACATTAAAATAGGACAAACACACATAACATAAAACAAACATGAAAACAAACGGGAACAGAATGGACAGTAGAGCGGATAAGAGAGGTGTACAACAATCAATCGACACAGCATAACGCGAAGTAGTAGTAGTGTACAAAAAGAACAAACGAAAAACACGCAAGCACACACGTACAGACAGGACAAACACACAAACAAAAAGTAACATGTAACAACGACAATGAATGCTCTTGAGAGAAATGTGAATGTTAGAACGGAGCGCACATTGCAAACACACACGCAAACATACACGAGAAGAAGAAAATAACAAGGTAAGATTTTAAGGACTAAACAAAGAAAGACGAAGGAAATGAAAGAAGGGAGAAAGTGAAAACGTTTCGAATAAGTGTAACCAACATCCTGGATATCGCGCAAATATGACATGTTCTCTAAAGGCCTGCTCTGGAACACACGATCAATTATTTGGACTATTTTTTTAGATTTTAACAATGCTTTGACATAAGTGTGACAAGTGTTTTCTAGAGCAGACCCGGGAAGACTGAACTGATGTGATCACACTGAACGAATAGGCAATAAATATAGCTAAAGTACGTTTGCACAGGCTAAGACAAAACTATCTTTCAACAAGGCACACATCAACACGTGTAAGCAACACAACACACGACGAGGCGCCGCACTGTTTGGCGCTAACTTTAACACTTACTATAGGTGACTACGAGTCCTTTAGTTTTGGAGGATTGAAGGGAGAAGAGATGGTGTTGAGGTAGAAATTTCGTTTTTTTTTGTTGTTTTTGGTTCGATTTAAGATTTTTCGATTCAAGTTGGTATGCCGAATTCGAACGATGTAAAGAAAGAGAAAGAGATAGAGAAAGAGAAAAAGAATGTATATCGAGGGAAGAGTCAGCTGTCTGCCAGGATAGTAGTAAGTGTGTAAAGTTGTTCCCCACTCCCCTTCCATTCTCTTGATCGTTACAACTAGCTCGATCAACGATCACAGACACACACACGCACACCCATACACACACACGCGCACACATAACGCACACGGATATTAAAATCCTCGATTGTTGCTAGAAGGAGGTGGATGATGAGAAGGAACGCTTGTGGACGGGATTGAGGATAAGGGGTTTTCTTGAAAGTGAGGTTACGAAATGGGTCTCAAACCGTCATCGAACGGGTGAGCGGGACGAGGAAAGCCGGGAGGATAACGAGTGTGCAGAGCAACGCACACGAACCAGCACCAGGCACACCCTACCTTCGTTGCTCGCATAATCCAGCGGCAGTGGCAGATGATTGTTCGTTTTCTTGTCGATCTCGTCGTGATTTTTCGAGCGCAGGAACACCACCGTAATGACGATCACTGCAAGCGAGCGGTAAAGAGTAGGTTAGCGGAGCAACAACTTAGGGTGGAACCGTCGACTTACCGAGCACCAAAATGAACACGACGGTCACGGTCGTACCGGCGACGATGCGCATCTGGAACGAGTCGTCGTACACTGAGTGCGAGACGCGGGAGAAAGAGAGCACGAAGTTAGCGAGAGTTAGCACACCTCTTACGGCGGGGGGGAGAGTTTCTACCCCTACGCCCTGGACTTACCTGGACTGACGCTCTGGTGCGTCTGGGCGTACACGATGTTGCTGAACGTGCCCCAGCCGTTGAGCGTCTTGCAGCGCACCTGGAAGCCGTACTCGGTGTTCTCGAGCAGCTCGCCGATGTGCACCTTCGACTCCTTGGTGCTCAGGACGGACTTGTTCATCGCGTCCACCTCGGACTTGGGGAACCACCGTACCTCGTAGTACTCGATCGGTGAGTCGCTGTGGATCGGTTTGTCCCACATCAGATCGACGTCCTTGTTCGTGATCTGGACGACTCTGGAGAGACAGACAGGCAGCAACGAAAACATTATTGAACATTCTACCCGTACTTTAAATCCACATCGTGGATGCTCACGCGTTACGCGGTCAATTCGTTCCGAACGCATCAAAAGCGTCATTCGGATGAATAGATGGTAGGAAATAAACCTATTCTATTGTCTGGGAACTGATAGTAGTGGTCTTGTCTTGTCCTAAATGGTCAACTTCTGGAGTTTTCCTACGGAGGCATCTTCGGCTGTGAGGCACATGAAGTGTGTCTATACGTTGGAATATCTTGGAATATATCCAGCTCCAATGTTGTACTAATGCCAGAATCTTAGAGAGTACCCTTGATCGCATCATGCAAGTTTTCCGTAGTTTAAGTATTCTGTTAGGTCTTAAATGGTAGGCAAGTCGTCCCTCACAAGCTCAGTTTTGCTTGATATTTAATCCACTCCTATCTAATACTATAGACTCTCTTAATTAATTTGCACGTGCAAGGGCGTGTAGGTCGGCCTATCCATTCTACGTTTCCAACCATCAACTCGTAACTAATGATGAATTGTGTCAGTTTAGGATTTCTTTTCGTGTTGTCAACCTCAGGCATAGACTGTATCGCTTGCTCTCGCGCGGTCTGTAATGGTAGCTTCACCACTTACTTGACGTTGAAGACCGTGCTGAGGATGGCCGATTCGGTCGTGAAGGTGATCTCGGCGAACTCCGTCTTGATGTCGTCCAGATCGGAGCCGGCTGCGCCGGCACCACCACCCCGCGCGTTCACCACCACCATCGGCGGTTCAGTCGCGTGGTAGCCCCCGGCCATGCTGCTCCCATTCTCGTACCCTGCGCCACCAGCACCGCCCGGGCCGCCCGCGTCCAGACTGACGATCGGGTACGACACGCCGTGCTGCGAGTGCACCTGCACCGTGTACGTCGTGACCGGCTCCAGGTTCGTCAGCGTCAGCTTCGTGTCGTTGAACGTCTCGCTCGACGGGTTGAACACGACGTTCGACGTGCAGGCGGCGCACCGCACCCGGAACACGATGTCGCTGCGGAACTTGCTGTCGAGCTGCTCGTCCGCCGCCCGCTGCGGCGCGTTCCACGACAGGATCGCGCTCGTCTGGTCGATGAACAGCAGCGTCAGGTTCGTCGGCGGCCCGGGCGGCTTGTAGCACGGCATGTGGCGGCCGTCGCGCGGGTGCCGGTAGTGGCCGCTCAGACACGGACAGAACGGCGAGCCCACCTTGTTCGTCTTCGCGTTCAGCGGGCAGATCGTGCACGCGCGCACCTCCGCCGACCGGAACGTCCCGACCGGGCACACGTTGCACGTCTGCTTGTCCGCGTCCGGCTCGTACCCGACCTTGCACCGGCAGCCGCCGGTCAGGATCGTCCACTTGCCGTCGCCCTTGCACAGGTAGGTCGGCGGCTCGTACGCCTCCGCGTTCGCCACGCACACGCCCTGCTGCTGCTCGATGATCGTCACCTCGCGCCCGGTCGGCGTCTCGTTGAAGTGCGCGAAGTTGACCGTCACCGCCGGGCAGGTGATGTAGTACACCTTCACCGCCAGCACGCTGATGCAGGCGCCCTGGTCGCGGAACGCGAAGTACACGCCCTTCTTCGTCACCGCGATGCTCTTCACCTCCACGTTGATGTCGACGTCCGAGTTCTGGTTGAAGCGGCCCTCGCCGGCCGCGATCCGCCCGATCAGCTTGTAGCTCTCCGGCTGCCACGGGGGCGGTTCGCGCGTCGCCGCGTCGAACTCGTAGAACAGCAGGCTGAACGTTTCCTTGCACGAGAGCGCGTTGCCCGGGAACAGCGAGCAGTCGCGGATCGTGAAGTGGATCTCGATGTACAGCCGGTTGGCCGGGCCACGATCGATGAACGGGGACCACAGCCAGTTGTTCACGTTGTTGTACGCCACGTCGCACACGACGTAGCTGCGCCAGTTGATGCCCTTGACGAAGTTCGTGAACGACTCCTCCACCCACTGTGGGACGCGAAACGAAAAAGAGCTCATTAGCACGCGCCTATCAATTAATTGCTTTCAAACGAGAGCATGGACGAGTCCGGGAGGGGCTCATTGCTTAATTGCATCTAACGGCAGCTAGCTCCTTCCAAGGCTTTGCTCCCTATTATTACGCCGGTGCAGTCAATTCGCGTCAAATCGTCCAAGACGCTGGTGTGTAAATTATCACCCTCTTATAATGAAGCTCACGCACTTCCAGTGCTCCAATGGCTTCCTATCCCGCAGGCGGATGGGATAACTCATTAAAATCATAAAATGGCCGCGGGAAGTTCCTTGCAGAGAAGTCGTACCGAAACGTACCAAGAAGACCAATATGTTTTCAAATTTTTCAAATATTTGTAATGTTTGGAGAGGTTCTAGTGTCACTAGTATCATCTCCAAGACGCTTCTTCGTTGGAATAACGACCTACGAGCCCAAGCCTACCAAACTACTGTATAGCACCATAGCAGGATAGTCTCTTCTTTGTATTTTAGTCGCTCCCAAATGAACAACCGATTTCAACTTCAGGCTCTGCAAGGATCTTGAGGAGATAGATTTGGCGGCCAGTTCGAAAGTAGCGCCATCCACACAAGCACAAGCAGAACGAACGTTCCCAGACCGACACTCGACCGAGTTTCCGATCTTAAAACCTTATCAAAATTGAGTGAAACTTTGTACACAACTTAGAATTTGAACTTTTAGATCGCAAAACCTTTGAGCCTGTAGCATACATAGCAGGACGTGAAGAAAGCGAAGTATGACTCGGACTTTCGGAACACATCTTACCAATTAGGCGACGCGGCAAGCGTTTCGGCTTGCAAACAGGAAATTTGGAATCGCCAAAAAAAAAACCTCCGAAAAATTTCATTACCACGACCAGGAATCTGCGGAATCGTTAACCGATCGCTAACCAAGCACGCAGAGGGCCCCTCGGCTCGCACAATAAAACTCTCCAACGCTTTTT
This sequence comes from Anopheles dirus, assembly GCA_000349145.1. Taxonomy (NCBI): domain Eukaryota; kingdom Metazoa; phylum Arthropoda; class Insecta; order Diptera; family Culicidae; genus Anopheles; species Anopheles dirus. Next base: position 4,559,906 of record KB672491.1, on the reverse strand, counting down.
TGATGGATTTAGCAGGCAGCGCTGGCTGGCTCGCGGGCGAAACAAGGCCGCATTAAAATCTCAACCCGTTTCGATCGGCGTGCCGCTTCGTGCGCGGCTGCACCCTCTTACAGCGGCATCGGAGCATCGTGCGCTGCCGCTGCAAACAGGTTTTGCTAAGTGTGCTGCGCTTCCCGCTGCCACGCTTCCACGTCCACCGCCGGCAGACGGCGAAGACGGGCTGCAACGTCTCACCGAAAGCGGCCAAAGGGTGGCGTGTGTGTGTGTGTGTGTGTGTGGTGGGCTCGCGTGTTTCGCCATTCCTTGTGTTCGCCCCGTCCCTTCGGGGACGCGTCGGGAACACACATTCGCGACACATTCGCGCCGTGTTTAGGGGAGAGGCACCTGTTTTCGACAGGGGTCACTCTGGCGACAAACACACACACAGACACATGCGCGGGCCTGGCGCGTTTAGGTTCCGTCGCATCGGAAAAGGCTCAAATTAAGCCGCCTCCTCCGTGGAGCAGCAGCTAATGATGGCTCTCTTCGCTTTATCTGTCCAGCCCGGTTTCTTTTTCGGGCCCTTCTTCGCGCTCCTTCTTCTGTTGGCTCGTTTTGGGAGGTCTCTCATTCCCGGGCTTTTATTGCTTCTAATTTGACTTTTTATGGACCCGAGTGGTTAGAGCGCGTGCGCGTGTGCACGCTTCGCTCCATCTCGTCCGGATCACGTCGAGATGGTGGAGCTAACTCGTCCCACCGGCGAGGTCCCGCGCGGCTAAGCCATCAAAGGGGAGCCAGGTTGTCCGCGCTGCTACTGGCTGCTGGCTACCACCGCTCGCCACCATCGCTGCGGTTTATTGCACCCTCGAGATGCTGCAGTTCGCTTCGCGTTCGGACGAGAGAGCTCGTAAAACTCACCATATCTTCGACGTCCCAAACCCCGCGCCGAACCAGACTTCACACACTTGTGCCGTTTTTTAACTGAGGCGATCATTCTTCACGGTGAGTCTCAACCCCCCTTCCTAGTTTGATTGGAATTTGCATACCCATTGTGGCCGACCGGTAATGCTCAACGGCGGCAGCACGGCCATCCCAAATTAAGCGGCTAATTTCGAAATCTAGCAGCACCGAGCGGAGTGATCGATCGAGCCGCCGGCGCAGACAAACTACCGCGCAAAAATGACATTAGCATAAGAAAGCCGCCCGATGCGGGGCGAGCTTTGCCCGACCCCGGGGGGTTTTATTGCCACGGCGTTGCGGATAACAAACAGAAGCACTGGGGATAGGTTATGTTTTGTTATCGAACAGAGAGAAGAAGAAGTTTGGAAAACCGATTGGATCGCATCGCCATCAGTTCACCTCTAATGTTCTATCACGTTCAGGACTGGTTGTTGCGAATTCCGCAATTCTTGACAGATTTTAGCACAACGCAGCCCACGGCCCATTGGAATACCTCCTGGATATCACAGATGGTATCCAAATAGAATCAGCTCCATTTGGACTGATTTGACCACAGCTTGGAATATCATTTCACGAGTTGATCTTGTATGTTAATGACCGGTACGATCTCCCTAAATAGTGGCGTTTCTATTCGCTTCCAAGTGCGAGGTCTCGATGAGTTGCTGTCTCCACAGTTCTGTAAAGATCCAACGCTGCAGTCACAGAGTTGGTCGACCCATGTAGAGCTACTCCAGGATCTGCTGGCTCTGCTCCTGCGTTCAGCTTGGTCGAGTTCTGAGTGCAGAGCTACACTGGGCACATACTCAGACGTAGCTACTACCCACACCGAGTAGCTTTCATGAGAGCACTATCTAGCTCTACAAAGATTTGAAATGATACTATATCTTAGGGAGTCTGGCGAGCTTGAGGTGGTATTACTAAAAGCGCAGTAGCGCAGGAAACAGCTCTCACTCCACAGACGAGATGTTGCGCGTTAACTCTGTAGCTCGTTTGGTTCGTTTTTCAGCGAAACCCTTCGTACGGCGATGGGAAATCCGCCTTTGCACCGTGCCACCATCCACTACCTACCCCGGGCGTTTGGGCCTGCGGTCCGTACGGGTATCGGGTCCACTCCAGGGTCGCCTCCTTCGTGGTGTCCAGCAATACAACTGCAAAGTAGAGCAAAGAGAATAATACATCGTTAGTGTTCGGTTCGGTCTATCGAACGCGGGAGGGCCCCGGTGTAATAAATATTGCACGCGCTCTAACAACCCTTCCGGGATGCCGGGAGTTGACCAAATTCCTGGCCGGTGCTGCTGCTGCACGATCGCTCTTGTCACACACGCCGTTGCGCTGTGTACTGTTGCTGCGGACGGGAACGCGTTTCCGCATCGCCTTTTAAAGTATTAAAGTAAGTGCTCGCCCGGATGCTGTGGCTGATGTGCCCACAGCAGCCCGTAGGGACATGCAACAGCAGCGGAACGCCATCCTGTTTGCCGGAGAGGTCGGAGGGCACACCATCGGGATGTTTTTCGCAACGGTTCACTGAGCGCGCGCTCTTCCTCTCTCTCTCGCACACCACCAGAGCACTTGCTAAACAAATCTAGCAAATGCACTCTCTCTCTGTGGCTGTCTCCGTAGCGCGGGACGCGGGGAGTCATTTAGATAATTTATCAAAAGCACACCCACCGTCGCCGCGGGGAGGACCGCCGTGTCCTTTTTATCGATGGCAGGCCGCGGTTGCGCGCGCCTGCCACAGACCGGAGGCGGGCGCACTTTCCCGCTAATGATGATGCGACACACCGCCCGATGATGCGTTCTTTTAATTCAGTATTCTACGCACGGCATACGGCGGACCCGGTCGCCTTCGCTCGTTAGCGAACAGTGCGCGACAGTTCGCAACGATCGGGCGGCGTCGCAGCGAAGCGCCAACGTTTGATCGGACCTGGCTGGCTGCCGGGTGGAGATGTGTTCAAAATTCAACGAGGAAGGCTAGACATTTTCTCTGTTTTTTGTTGTTTTTTTTCAATGTTTCTACTAGTATTACGTTTCCTACGGTCTCTCTAAGCTCCGATGAAAGGTTTATATAAAATCAAAACTCTTTATATGGAGTTGTTATAACACTTCTATGTTTTCCATTTTGACGCATCAAAGAATATGTGATACAGAAGAGCTTATGTTACTGTGTAAAATCGAGAAAACTAAACTCAGCTCGATTTAAGGCACGTTTTCACAGAGGTTTTCACCGAATAAGATTGCGAATACAAAAATAAATATATGTTTTGAAATTAAAAAATCTGAATTTTTCTTAAATGCAAGATGTGCCTTTAAATCTAACCTAAATTTCTAAATATTGTGTCAATTTACATTTGAAACGCTGACACTGGGCATTTGCGCACCAATTGGAACAAGAACTTCATCTAGTTGTGTGTTTTTTTGCATTTTCCGAACAATAAAAATGTAAAAACAATATTACTCGCAATCGTTAGTAGTAAATGTTAAATATTTAACTTGTCTATAACGTAATAAAAGGATAGCAAAAACATGTCAAAATTAGCTAATTGTATTGTACAAAACACCAGAAAGGATTCAGAGTGAGCGACCATTAGAGGGCGGTAATTAAATTCGCCACGAAAAGGGACTTTTTATTCGCGCACAAATCTGTGTCACCCTGTGCGCCCCGCGAAATTTGACGTGCGCCCGAGCACACCGCACCAGCCAGTGGAGCAAAGACCTTTCCGGCTGCTCGCCCCTCCCACAACCCACCTGGCCACCCACCCGCCCTTCAGCATCCGGTGCTCCGGTTCCAATGCGTCGTCGTTCGTTGACCTCATCAGGCAGCAGCAGCACCAGCCAGTATCATTCCTTTCGCTCGAGTGGCTGGCGTTGATGAACCGAAGCACCGCCAGCGCGCGCGAGCTGGAGTGGGATGGGGTGGGTGGGCTGTTTGGGTGGGAGGCGCGATACAGATTCGGGACTTTTGCATGGCACAAATATCACGAAAATTGCAATTTTCCCTTCGAGGCGACTGGCGAGGGGGCCTCTGACCGGCCGGTTTCTTCTACAGCACTCTCGTGCCGCGGGATGTAGATTTCCTCCTCAATTTTTTTAGACACCTGACCGCACCCCCTCTCCTCCATCCCACACCCTCCCTGTCTCTCTCTCTCTCTTTTCCTCCTGTTCATGTTCCTTCATTTATTTAAGTTTTTTTGTCAACTTAAAAAAAGGAAAAACTTAAAACCGAATGAAACACACCATCAAAGAGAGAAAAAATGTGTGTATGCGCGTGTGTGTGTGTGTGTGATAAAGAGAGAGAAAGAGAGAGAGAAAGAGTACGAGAAAGAAAAGAAAGCCCGAGATTGAGGATGCAGCTGCGTCTAAATATGTTGTGTGGGAAAACGAGCGATTTCGCTTTTTCCACCCGCACGCCCACAAAGCCACCCCACTCTCCCATCCCCACCGACCCTTAGCCGCAACCCCCCTCCCTCTCGGTGTTCGTGCTTTTCGGGAAAAATATGCGGCCCCCACCCAACCGGAGGAGGAGATGCAGCAGTGTATGTGTGTGTGTGTGTCTGTGTGTCCTTGTGCAGGCAAGAAGCATCCACAGGCGGCGCCTGGCTCTCGAGAAAATAATTACAAAAAAAGGAGAGCACACTCGGCGGCATTTCTTCGTCTGCAGGACCGAGCGATCCCGCAAACGGCGGGAAAGAGAAAGGTAGCGTTCGTTTGGTGCTTACATGCTGTAATACTAGCATGAACGCACACACACACGCAAGTACACGATGTCATCTAACATCTATAATCATAATTACTAGGTTAGCAGAGAAGTTCCTAACCTGTGCCATTACAGGGTAGGATTCTTTTCAATATTTTTTTAATGTAATTTTCATCTGGTTTTACTTCTTTTTTCATTACTTTTTTGTGCTGAACACTTTTTTCTCACCACAACAAAAATATGAAAAATAAAGCAAAAACACTTTAAAACCCTCCGTCTGCCAGCGTACCAAACGACTCCAAAAAAAAACGAAAGACAAAAGTCAAATTGAAAAACAAATGCGAAGAAATTTCGATGAATCGACGGTAATCATCCTCTTGACAAAGTTGTCGTCATCGTCATCGTCGTTGTCTGGGAACGTCCCCGGCACACTACGGCAAGCTCCTTCAAGAAGCGCGGAAAGCGAAATGGAAGCGCACCAACGAACCGGCCCAGGACGGTGTGCGAAGAAGAGAGGACAAAAGGACGAGCTACTTTGCACAGGACGACGACAGCATCCATCCGCACATACACCGACGACACGAATGGATCCACGCCAGACGTTCTTTTTTTGCAATGTTTTCTTTTGTTTTTTTTTTCGCTTCTGTTGTTGCTCGTACCATCAAGACTGTAATCGCTGACGTACGAACGTGTTTCGGTACGTGAGTGTGTGTGTGTGTGTGTGTGAAAGGGAAAGGGTTTCACAGACGAAGGGGGTGGCGAAGGAGTGGGTTTTCTCAAGTGGTTTTGCTTTCGTTGTGGCTCTCGCCCTTCAAAAAGAAACACGCCCGGCCTATCTATTGCGATTCTCCACCGCCGATGGACAACGAACGAACGAAAACTGCGAAGTATTGCCAACCTTCCGAACCAGAATCTTAACTTCGAGCGAACAAGTCTTTATTGCGGAAAAAAGCACTATGACATGCTTTTGACAGCTGTCAAACCGGTGGGATATGTTGCAGACGAGAATACCGTCGTGTGCTACTAATATGACAGTTCGACGCAACCTATCTGACAGCAATATTGAACTGTCAAACTTGTTGTCAATTTGGCAACACTAGCTGTCAATTTTCTCTCTGATACTTCACTAAATCGTTTGAATGACGTGAAATGTCAACCGACGCTCATTAACAGTTTGAACAACAGTTCAGATGTTGAAGATATTCGTTGTTACTTTAGACTTCATGCGCTCGCTAGATCCACTGTCAATTTTTTTCTCGTTTACACAGCGTTGGAGAAATGAGTCCGTTCTTATAAACGTGTTGACATTAGGCAGATTGAGGGAACGACAAAGAAAACGCGCTTTTGGTTGCAGACTCCACGGTGAGCAGGACGTGTGCGAATTGGAATCAATAGATACATTATATTCAGAAATACAACATATAAGATCACTGACAACTGCATCAGCAATTGACATTTCGGTGCAACTACCTGTCAAACTCGAGCTGCCAAACGTCATCGTTTCGAAGGTCAAAGGTTCCGTTAGAAGGTCGAAGTGAGCTGTCAAATCCTAGCTGTCAGTAAGTACCACTCCAAGCAGGCCAAATCGCACGGGCCGGAGCGCCATCTGCCGGCACGAAAAGACGCATAAATCAAGCGACCTGCAAACAGAGTTGCAGGATCCCGTAGGCAAAGGGGGCGCAAAAAACATCGCATCTTAACTCCGTGCAAGCACTTCACGACGTGAAAGGAATCCGCAAAGCGCAGGATCTGCGGGTGTTGCGGGAATGTACCCGAAACAAGACCAACGGACGGGGACGACCGGCGGCAGCAGCAAACGCAGCGCAACGGAAAAGGGCCACAAAAAAGTCCGAAATTTGGCGCAGATTTTCGGTGCACGGAGCACGCAGAGCTAGCTCGTTCGACGACCCTTTGCATATTTTTGGAGCTTCATAATAGCTTTCCTCCCTCCCTTCCCCCTCCCACCCTGCGCCGGTCACACACTAACACTTAAAGGCTTCTTTCCGTGCAAGCGCAAAATGCAACAAGCAGCAGCAATTGACGAGAGTGCCTTGCCTCCAGCAGGGACCAGCGCCATTTGGGGTGCTGGTGGATCCAAGGGCGGGTTTTGGGTGGTTGGGGGTGGTGGCAGCGGGCGTCACTTTCACTGCTAAAACGAAAGAATAAACAGTTTTACACATGCACCGAGAAAGCAACAGAAGAGAAAAAAAAACAACACACCAAGAGCAACGGATGAAGAGCAACAAAAAAAAGCATAAATCCACCCCTTTTCGGCACACACACACACAAGCTCACACACCTTTTGGAGAAGCATTTCAAGTAGCAATGAACTTTTCCCCCTCCCTTCGCGATAGCAGAATGGGAGCGATGCTCCTCGCAGCCAGGAGAGCAAGGATGGGAAAAGGGACGCTCGGGAACAAGCGACGCACTGATTAGCTCACCCCAAAAGACCCCCACCCACCCACCCAGTGAAAAACGAATTTTCTCCCACTGTTCGAGGGCCGGGCCAGGCGCACAACGGAGAGAAAGAAAAAAAAACGAAAACCAAGACAGAAACCACCACCACCGAAGCCGGGAGACACGAAAAGCATGATGTTTGGGCATTGTCCTTTGATTTAATAGCATCACGGGTGCAGCAGAAACAAAGAGGGGGCGGAGAATTTCCAGTAAGCCATGTAAGCATTTCTCTCCGACGGGAGATGCGAGTTGAACGAACTGTTTAGTTGTGTGTGTGTGTGTGTTTTTTTTTGTTTGTTCTTGTTTCTTGCTCCCGAAAAATATCCTTTCAGCACCACCAGTGGAGGACACACACTCGAGTGATCGCTTGTGAAAATCGTTTGGAGCACACACACACACACACACTTGAACTGCTAATGAGCAAGGAGGTCACTGACTCGCAAGGGGGCGCCATACATCGAAGGAAAGAATTTTTGGCGATTTTTCTTTTTCGTTGCCTCAAATTTCTGCTCGAATTTTGCTCACGAAAAGAGCTGGAGAGGAAAGGGTAGACCTTCTTGTTTAGGACCTGTTGAAAAATGCAGCGAGAGAAGAGGGTGTCAGTTGGGTACGTATACTTCCACGCTACGTGAGAGCGAATGGGAACGGAAGAAAGCTTTCATTTATGGAAAGGTTTTAATTAGCGAAAAAATGCAATAAAATTTACAACGAACGTTGCAGTTGATACGATTGTTTGTTCGGTACTACGCCGTTTTCTAGCCCAATACATGGAACAAAATTATTGCCCTGGAAGTAGTGAAAATTCGTTCGATTTTTAATCATTTTTCACTAAATTAACGCACATTGGGGCAAATCCGTCAATAAGGCGTTTATGTCGTGCCCGTTGCATACATTCAGGGGTTCAGTAAAAAATAATATTTATAATTAATAATAAAGCAATACAGAATAATACAAATATTTGAATTTACTTTTTTTTAAATAGTTAATCTTTTCGTTCAACTCTCATGTTGCTATTGAGAATATTGAGAATATTTTATATCATAATTAAATCTCAATTAGTAACTTCACGCAGCTGGTACTCAGCAACGTAAGCTGTGCGAGTTGCATACATTAAGGTTCACTTGGTCCTTCGCGCCATAAGGTATGCAATGCGCAAGGCGAGCGCTGAATAACAGCTGAAAAGCAGCTGTACAACCGCGGTGGCTGCAAAATAAACACTCCCCAGGTTGCTTTACCCTATCGAAGCACGTTATCAGATCACTAGAATTAAAAATGTAAAATTCATGAATAAAATGTGACTAGCATCGAAAGCGAAGCGAAACGAAGCGGAAAAGGAAGGAGAAGGAAAGTAAACTTTTCTGTATAGCGAACCAACAACCTAACAGAAAAAAGGAAATTTATTAAACCCGATTAGAGCTTAAAGAGAGAGAGTGAGAGAGTGAGAGAGAGAGAGAGGGAGACAGAATAAATACAAAACTTCCGAGCACTGTCTAATCGCGCTCGCGACTGTGTTCTGTGCAAATATCTACCTTCGAATAGAGTTCGGCAGACGTACACACACCCGCACACACATGCAGAACCGCTCGCGTTGAAATATTAAATTTGTAATTTTAAGTCTCCACAACCGGGCCCCATCTGGAGAGCGGCGCGAGTTTACCGAGTTTCTAAATATTTCATCACATTTTAGTCACGCTGTCCGGGCGACGGGTTTTTTGTTTTTGCTTTTCTCTCCAACGTGCACAGGAGAAACAAAAAGGCCAAAGAAAAGCCCCCCCTGAAAAGGGCGAATATTACATGTTTTTCTTTTTTCCCCCCCCCCCCAGTGAAAGACAGGACCACGAGACACCGTGCGGATGGGAAAATCCCAAAAATAACCTTTCCGGCACGTTCCCGCATCCGGTGGGTGCACGCACCGGGCCCATCTGGAACCGAGCCGCGGGAAGAGGGCAAGAAAAACAGCCCGAAAAATGCGTCTGCATTCGTTAATTACGCGTGTAAGCTGAGCCCGGCGCGCAACGGGCCCGCGTACGTAGCGAGGCAATGTTTACGTAGCGTTGGCTTCCTGTTGGCGATGGTGCGCAGCCTCCACCGCGATCCTTCGTCTTCTGGTGCACCACCACTTTGACTTCCCGCAGCCCAAAAGACCACCCCGTCTCTCCGAGTTTTCCTACGAAATAAACGACAATAAAAGCCACCCGGTTCCTAAACAAAACTGCCACCGAAACTGCACCCACCTACGCCTAGCTAGTGTTTATGGTTTGTGTGTTTGTGTGCGACTCGAAGACCCCCAGTTACTACTGTGCACCCGAACAATGTATGGCGGCTTGTTTCATTGGGCCTTTCTGATTCACAACGGAATTGGCCTAAAGCGGAGTAAAGGAAGCTGGTACAAAATAGAAAAAAACACACTCACATCTCATATGCCGTCTCTTTATATCACAAGAAGACGAATTTTGGTTTGAAAGTTAAAAGAAAAACAAACAAATGTAATGAAATTACAAAATCACATAAAAATATAATAAGTCATTTTATGTCGAATAAAATGATTTTTTTATGGAAATAGAAATTTAAAAAAATGTGGAAAAGATTTTTTCTTAATCAGGATTGCATGCTGCAAGACTAGCAAAGCATTATAGCGCCTGAAGGTATGCAATTCGCACGGCAAATCGTTAAATTAAAATGCTGCTCAGTAAGAGCGCTATACTACATCTTCGAAACCTTCGGATTGCATACCTCCAAGGCGTAAATTATCAACGCCTTAAAATATACCAAGGAATAAACTGCACGGCAGTCGCTTTATTAAAGCTTTATTTACCCGATTTTACAAGCACTCGCCAAGTACTCGCGGAAGTATCGGAATCGACAGTTTTACTCTGATATTGGGCTTATAAGTTATGAATGAGGTTTGTAAATGTAAAAAAAGCAATAGCAACGCCTTAAAATATACCAAGGAATAAACTGCACGACAGTCGCTTTATTAACACTTTATTTACCCGATTTTACAAGCACTCGCCAGCTTGGGACAAAATGAGACATTTGCTGAAGATGCAAGGTGAGAGTTACAACAACAACAGAAAAACTAAATACCCGAAAAGATCATGAACACCAATAAACAATTAGCAATTCAGCCCGTCACCCCGGGGTAACAGAGCCTGTTGTGGCCAGCTTGCTTTGTGCTGCTTTCTCTTTTCTTTTTCCATTCTGTAATGCTTTCAATTGACATCTTTCTTTGAAGGAGAATAAAACGTTCGAACGGACTGCTCGGCAGGACAGAAATTACGATAAAAGGACAATAGTTACGGGAATGATTAACAGCGGACGCGACAGCGAATGGGCCTGCAACAATTGCGCTTTCTGCATCACGTTCTTCTCCGCTTTGAGGGAAATCTAACCCCCCGCGGGGAGAACGGCCGTTCCCGACGCTCGTCTCATCACAAATCGGTGCAGTTTGCCAACAAAAAACCTTGGACGAATGGTCTCTGTTTTTTTTCTAGATCTACCACGATGGGTTGCAGCATAACGCATCGCTAGCGGGAAGCATGGGAAGCATGTGTCTCGGAAGGAATTTTACATCGCAAAAACTGATAAAACATCGACATAAAAATCACATGATCGCGCTTTTTTCTGAATTTAATTTCCATTCCGCTCTTTGTCATATTTGCATATCCAATACGTGTATGTGTGTTTGTGTTTGTTTGTGCTCAAAAGATGAAAGAAGATCCGGAGCTATCGAACCGTGTCGAAGTGCTGCAGCACGAGCCCGTTGAGGAGTCGCCCTGAGCTCCGGACAAGCGAGAACTGACACCCGACACATGAAAGCTGATGCCGCCCCGCACGGATCCAAACCCGAAAGGCCCGAAAGGCCCAAAAGGCCCCCACCGTCTCGCCTGAAACGAACCGAACCGTGCGAAATGGCCGCCTGACCCCCGCGCTGCCAGATGTTGGTGCATCTTCGCCGCTGAACAGAAGTGCAGCGAAGCCGATCGGGCGCGCCGTTAAGATCAGCTTACCAGCCCCAGGGCAGGGATTGCGAAGCGAACACACTGTTCCATCGAGAGGGTCGCTAATAACTCGCTAATAATGCGCTAACGAAGCGTTTCTGTTGTGCGGATTGCATAGCGGCAGGCTGTGCGGGAGAAGCTCGCGCCGAAATGTATGCACCGTGCACTACATTCGCCCGAAAGCAGGCAGGTAATAAGCGTTTACAGTCTGAGAATCCGATTCCGAGAGAAAAAAAAAGAGTCGCACGCTACACGCTTTGGGTCAGGAAGTTATAAAAGAATCGAGCTACAATATCGTCCAATCCAAGAATTGGGCATCTAATTGTTTTACTAATCGAGCTATAAGTTGCCTCCCGAATCGAGATACGAATTGATTCAAGTCTCGAGCTACGAAATCGTTCGAAAAGCGTCTGATTGCTGCATGGACTGAATTATGAATTGATGAAAGAATCGCACTAAGAATCGATTCAATATTCGAATCAGAAGTCAAATGTCGAATGAGGATGATAAGTCCCACCTCTTACCCCAACACAGGTTTCAGAAGGACAGAAGTATCGGAATCGATAGTTTTACTCTGATATTGGGCTTATAAGTTATGAATGAGGCTTATATATGTAAAAAAAGGTATAAGTGGGTGCATCGAAGAGCATTCCGAAGAAATCACCGAGTCATTCACGCTGTGGAATCAATGATTGGAGCAGGTTCACTACATTTAGGATACCGCTGTAACATGCATATGGCCAGCTTCACTAACATCAACGATCGTTTTTTAGAGCACTACCTTCCGAAGCAGGGGAATAATGTATAATGTATCTGAAGTTGTCACATTGAGTCATGAATGTATGAAACACTATATAACCTCTCAGATGACTTGCATGAACTCTTAAAAAGGCAGTCAACTGTTCACTTCTGCGCGCGCGAGACTCAAACTTGTGTTGTCATATTTATGTTATATTGTATTTTGTTTGTTTCCAAAAGCAAAAAACCTGATCATCATCATCAAGATCGTGATGACAACTGCAGTTACACAATACAGAGGGACATGGGACATCTACACATATACGACATTATACAGTTTGTTTAACATATAAGGCACAATCAAAATATCGATTGAAATCGATTGAAGAACCACACAGCGAATCGATTCAAGAAGTTGATCCAAAATGACTCAAGGGCTATGAGTTGCTTTAACGAATCGTATCTGGAATCGAGTATTTAATTGATTCAAAGATCGTGTTATGAACTGATTCAGGAATCGCGATAAAAATCGGTCCAAGAATCGAGACACGAATCGAGTCAGGAATAGGTTGAAGAATTAAGCAACGAATCGAGTCAGGAATCGAACATAGAATCCATTCCAGAATTGCGCAAATCCTCTAGAATACTAATACTTAATACTTAATTCTAATAGTCTCCCCTCTTTCGGCATGTTTCGCTAGCCCCCCCTCCGAATATCCCCCGAGGCGAGATGATCAACCCGCGCCGTCCCACTTACCCTGATCACTGACGACGCCATCGAACTTCTGGTACAGAGCGTAGCACAGCAGCAGCAGCGACAGAAATCTCTCCATATTTCGCCAACCGGATGTCGGCCCGCGGCCGCTCCGTTCTGAGAGGGGGGTACTGTTTCGCGACTGACACCGGACAACCACGGCACGCTTCTCGTTTCGCTTCTTCTCGTGTCCTTAGCGGGCGCGCCGGTTTTGCTACACACGCTGATTGATTGATGACTCGCCGATTACGGTGGTGATGATGATGGGTCCTTCTGTTGCACTATTTGTTGCACTTCTGCCCGGGTGCAAGCCACCCACACCCACCCGCTTTTGGGGGTCCTCTCGTCACACACCCCCCACGCGCTTCTCCACACTCGCACACTCGCGCACACACACTTAAAACACACGCAGCACGGCAGAGTGGAGAGCTCACAACAGGGTCTCGGCACTACAGTGGCCTAAGGACGCGGTTTCACACGCAGGACGGCCTAGTGGCTGCTGCTGCTGTCGTCGTCGTCGGCGTGCTAGTGGTAGTGCTGGTAGTGGAAGGGACGACGCCGGTGCCATGTTGCTGTCAGTTTGCCACCCGCCTTCTGGAGCTCCCGGTCGGGCAGGAACGCCTCACCGCGGTGAGGGACACATACGCCAACGCACACGCACATGCAGCACGCACTACTCCCGCATGATGCGGCCGGTGCGGGCACCAGGGCCGGGACGATTTGGGTGCGTGTAATCGGACACCCCCCCCTCGGGAAGGGACGGGCGCGTGGGGACGTGGGGGGCCGGGGAGAAGGAATCGGAACTCAGCAACAATGCCCCTGGCGCATCTTGTGGTCACGCACGAGCTACACACACGCACACAGACACAAACACGCTGACGTTGTTGATCGACTGACTGACGGGGCGCTTGTGTTGCGATTGATCGTGGCGGGGTCCCGGACACGTCCGTCTGGGGTCGGTCGGTTTTTGATTGTTAGAAGCTGGGCCCACCAGGAAGAAGTGGAAGAAGCAGCGACACAGGCACACGCGCGCACCTGTGCACTGGCGGTGGTGGTGGGGGAGGTGGGTGGGTTTTTGTTGGTGGTGTTGCGCACGCGCCTCCGTGCCTTCCCGCTGCACCCGCGCTCTCTCCGCTTCCTCGCGCCGCCCCGGGTTTCCTCCGGCTGGTCAGGGTTTACACTGCCCGCTTGACAGATTGCACAGATTGCTCTGCTCTCCGCCGCTCGACGACTGGACGGGTCGGATTGATTGCTCCGCTCCGCTCTGGAACGAAAAGCGCACGAAACATTAGTATGGCTGGCGGGTGCGGAAGCGCACGAACGAGAAGCACAAGCAGCCGACAGTCACACAGACAGAGACAGAGGGGATCCTGGCGCAAAGCGCCACGAACGGGTTTTTGTGAACCCGCTTACTATGCGACTTTGACAGCGAATTGATGACACTTTCCCCGCTGTCAAGTTGTAGCGTTCCGCTTACGTGTGGGTGTATGTGTGTGTGTATTACCACTATGTTCATCGCGAAATTTTATTCCCAAAAGCGCACAGGCAATCCCCCTGCTTCGGAAGGTGGAAATGTGAAGAGACACCACGAATCGAATTCCAGCTTGAGCATTCTGTGCCACACACATACACACGCGCGCTTACACACACATATGCGTACGCTGCGTTGTGGAGATAAAATCGTGACCACACACACACACACACACAGAGCCACGCAATACCTGTAGAGACGCAAAATCGAAGGGAAATTGAATCTCGTCTCACAGCATCCCCGAAGCTTCATCCCACACTCATACACATACACACACACACACACCGATTGCGTTCCTTTCTCTTTCTCAGGTGTTTCGCCTGTGCGTCGTCGTGCCTGGTGTGCCCGTCTGCTCATGCTCACGCGGCGAGCAGACATAAAAGGCGAAAGGCAAAGCAACGACGACGATGGGACGAAAAAAATACCGAGTTAACCCTATTCCTGACAACCGGCCGCACGGAACGCGGTGTTTGCTCTCCGACAGCCCTGTATCCTTTTTTGTTTGTGAGCACATCCTGCCCCGCTAGGTTGAGGAAACGATAACAGCACAAACAGACACGAAAAAGTATCCGAAAGTAATCTATCTGATAGTACAGGAGGTGAGAGTTTGTAACCGAACTTGATTGTTTGAAATAGCATTCTAAAATATCTATTTCGTGCTTTTTGTTTTGATGAAAGATTTGATGAAGTGAGACGCTCATGTAGTACCTGGATTAAATTGTATGATGCAGTGTAATTTACTACTTTACATAGCTTAAAATGATACTAAAACACGCAGTTCTTCCCAAACTACCGTTCGAAAAGTGTAAAAAGGCTCAAATCAGGTTTAACTTGCCAATAACTTGACGTTTTAAAAACTCTACGTATATTAAACGAAACGAGCAAATTTCCCAGCTTCACAAAAAAAGAAACTATTGAAACGTGGAATGCTTTTTGTGGCCTGGCCAGACAGGCATGACGACAGGTGACTTTACACTTGGAATCGATCAAAGAAGAACGTATCTAATCCTATGTGCTAGCCTAGTAGATATCATGACATTTGATCCTCTAATTAATTGGTACAACACAAACGGACTACGGGTTCCAAACTGATTCGTCTATGTTGTGCCGTCTCCAAGGAACAGGTCGTATGTATCCCCGTCCGCCAATGACAGGGTTAACCGTGGCCGGACGCATCAACCGTCCGTGTCGTTGTGTGCGCGTCCAGAATCCAGAGCGAGAAGCTTCAGTCGTCCCTCTCGCCCGCGCGCACCGAATTAATCCAATCTCGCCAAAGTAAATCCCACCGGATTGCATACATTCAGGGTGGGCAGGGGGGTGGAGGAGGAGGAGGAAGAGGAGCAGATTGGGAGGAATTTCGGTGAAGGAGTGAGTTTGCAGATTGCACGTTTGGAGAGGCTGTGCGCGGTGTTACACACGGCGAGAGCGTCACAAACGACCCCAAACACGCACACGCACACCATATCACATCGCCGACGCACACACACACACACACACACGTAGAGCCGAAAAAAGTTGAAAAAGGACCCAAAAATGCATCCCGGACTAGCGAAAAGTGTTGTCTATCGGCTCCATCCCTCCGGCCGAGCGTTCGTTATCACTTTACTGGTGCGAAAAAGGGAGCCATGAAACGCACTTGCAAAAGGCAAGCACCCCCACAAACACACGCGCACGCACGCAGACACCTTCGGTGTGCTTGTGTGTGGCGCATTCCATTGTGCGGGTGACCGAAACAGCTTTCGATGCATTTCCCACCCCTATTTCGGAGGGTGAGGGTGAGCGAGGCGGCACACATACACGCTCGAACACAGATGCATGCAGAAACACAAAAAAACACTCACACACACTCACGCTGTGTGTGTGTGTGGAGTGGTGGTGGACAAAAATCCAAACACAAATTTCAACTCGATCGATCGCCGAATGCCGTTTTTCCCGTATCTAGTGGCACACAGGCACGCCACACAGCCACAGACACGAAATGGACCGAAATGGCGTGCGAAAGGCAGAGAGAGCGAGAGAGAGAGACAATCGGGAGTGAAATGGTACGCGAGGTGACTCGTGAGAAGAAGTGAGAAGAGGCGATACGATTTGAGATGGTTTTTTGTTGTGTTGCTGTTTCCCTTTTCTTCTTCCAGTGTGTGTATGTGTGTTACTTTCAAACAATTTGGCAACGAGACACACGAGCGAGAAAGCGAGACCGGAACGGGACAGGAGCTACCGAGCGAGTGAGCCGCGCGTGAGAGAGCGAGGCGAGTGAGAACGTTTCGGTGATGAAAAAATGCATCTTTCATGCGGGGCCAACGCGCTTTATCCTGTGCGAAACCACGACAAGGAATCTGGACACGGTATCCGGACAGGCTCCCGTGAATCACATCTCGCTGCACCAGCTCGCTCACACACGCCCGTGCGTTCGTTTTCTGCTTCTCACGCTCACCCGCGTGAGGCGCTTGTTGTGCTTTCAACGCCGCGCCACGGTCCAAATTGGTTGTAAGTTACAGTTTTAGAACAAAAAACCATGTTGCCAGTGCGCTTCCCGGAACGGAATGCGGCTTGCTTGCTGGTGCTGGTGGTGCATTCCTGAAATTATCGTTCGCCCCAAACCGTTCACCGTGAGACCGAAGTTCATCTCGCGTATCACTCTCCCGCTGTCTCTGTCTCTCACTCGCGCCTGCGAGAAACAATGGTTGAGTGGAAGGATTAGCAGCAGGATGAAACGAAAAGCAAAAAAGGGCCAATTTCTCCCACAGCATCCAGCAGCGAGCCCTTTGCCCGTCTCGTTGTCAGCCGTATTTTGTCGCCACTCGCTTTTAACCGCAACCCCGAACTGATCCGTGTTTGTATGTATGTGTGTGTGTGTGTCTGCGTGTTGGAATTCCTTTGCTTTTATAGGCAGGATTGCGGCTTTCGTTTTCCCCTGAATCGAAAGGATTATGTGGTTGATCGGAGGAAAGACATTCATTTTCCACGTAGCTTTGTCCCTAACGCGGTTGTGCTTCGTTTTGGGGGAAAAGCAGAATGTCTGTCTGGAAACAAAAAAAAACACGCACACATCCACACAAACACGGCACGATTCAGTCCATTTCGGCTGCGAAACGGGCCAGAGAGCGGTCGTTCACTCACTTCCACTCGCGCACGATGGGAAAGAGTGAGACGGCGCACGGCGAAATTAGAAAGAAGCTTTATGAACACACACATACACACCAACAAGCACTCTCTCGCTCGCACACACGCGCACCCGACAGCCACACATGCACGGTACGAACAGGGGCACTGGAGACTGGAAACTGGAGCTACCCTTACGATTTTCGACTGCACCGATTTTCACACGTCCGGCAGCGGGTCCAACGCAGTCTAAGAAACGCTCGCACCGTCACAAACGTGCACGGCAGCTCGCACGTTCGCACACGACTTTTTTCCCGTCTGCACCAAAAACGCGACCGACAGACGAGCAGAGAG
This sequence comes from Anopheles dirus, assembly GCA_000349145.1. NCBI lineage: Eukaryota > Metazoa > Arthropoda > Insecta > Diptera > Culicidae > Anopheles > Anopheles dirus. The sequence goes on along the minus strand of KB672491.1, from coordinate 4,542,336 downwards.
TACACGCGCACGCACCGTTTCTGTGTTACCCGTCACGGCAGATCGCCATCTTGAGATTCCTCCCAGGTAGCCTGACGTCTGTAGACGTCAACATTCGAAGAAAGCAAAAACACAACGAGTAAGACCGCGAGTAGCGCTACCGGTTGCCCCGGCTACGGGTGGGGGTTTTTGTCGTTGGTTTGACATTTTGAACGGGGTTTGACGTTAACCATTTTTTAGCGCTTTTGTTTCGCTGCCGTTTTCTTTTTTTTTACCACACACATCTCCTATATACCATTTATAGTGTTTATGTATGCATACGTTTACACATGTGTACCGCTCGAAGGTATTTCGGCCAATTCGGTTCGGAGTGGATGCGCTCCCAGCGCGCTGGAGCGAATCGTTCCAGCTGGTGTGCCAGGGGTGTCAAACCCCATATCCATTTTGTTTTTGACTTGATGTCACAAAACTACAAAAATGTGTTTTATGATGATAATTGCTTATATTATCAATCGCAATGCTAGTCAGGGAATGATACAGTTCGTCGCTTTCGTATTTTAAATAAATCTAATGCTATTAAGCTTCATTTTTTTTTCTTTGGTCTATTACATGCAAGGAATCAGTTTTCGTATTCGTTCCGCATCATAGCCTGTCGCTTTATTGACTTTTTTCAATTACGTTACCACCATCACCATTTAGTATGGAAAAAAATCAGCTAATTTTGTGTTTGACACTTCCTCGTCGTGCGTCTGATAGATAAATGGATTGAACTTTGTACAGAAAACTCTTGATACGTATGAATTTACATCAGAAGCTTCTGACCAGCCAGAAACGGAGTGCTTTCCCCACTGAATTCGCTGTGTGAAGGCCATCCGAAGCTAAAAGCAATATTTACTGTTCTGCTGTTTGCTTCCTCCGTTGGCACAGGCAGAATAATATGCGGCATCATTTTGGCTAAAAACGGTCAACTGTTTGAAATCGCAATTGAAGCGCCCATTGCGGATAATCGGGAACGTTCGATCCCGGTCCGCTACGGTGATGATCTGTGGACCATTTACTACAGCACAATAGAATTTCTTATCGCTTCAATTTGAATGCTATAGGAACGATTTCCGTTGGTGTTGTTCGAGAAAAAACGCCTATACACACGCAAATCAGCGAAAAGCATGCAATTTGCATAAGTTGCTTTACCATATAAATAAAAAAGCTAAATGAATAATAGCAGAGATTTATATCATTAAAACATAAAAAACCACGAGGTGATCCTAAACAAAATCCAACCGTAATATGCATATACGACATTAGTGGACAAGAGGGAGCTTGTTTCGTTCATTTTCTCTTCCAAACACACCCATCCGTGCAAACAGTTCGATATTGAAATTTCCTAACGACCAACAAGTTCCGAAGATATCCACAACCTTCCTGAAACGCTGCAAACGGATGAGTTTGTATATTTCTTTCTTTTTGTTTCCTGCAACACCTAACAGCTTTTTTTCATCTCATCTTAGTTTTTTTTGTCGTTCTGTGGGTTTTGGCTCGCGTTCATTCATCTCGACACCATGCTGAGAGGCAATCAAACAGAAAAAAAGGAAAGATCCGGTTTGCCTGTTTCCAGCCTCGTCTCCTGCTTCGGATCTGCAACGCTGATATGGAATTCAATTATTCAGTGACTCTATGCATATATTATACAAGAAAAAGATCATAATCAACTATCCGTCTTCCATGTCGTCGCTTCGGGTCGGTCCAACCATGTGCTACGCTAACCACTTACCCTGCGGGAATGAAGCGGATCGGGTTGATCGGTTGCAGCCTACTTGCCATCGCAATGGCGGTCATCCATTGCGTGCCGTGCGCTGGCAGCGAAAGTCGTAGAATTGATATCGCGTTTTACGACGTCCGAACGAACGGGACGTTCAAGTATCCCACCGTCTCGCTGCCAGCGCTGGCCGGGCGCCCGAACCAGCCCAAGTTCGTGTTCCGCGACAACCACTGCGAGTGCGAGACGCTCACCTGCACGTGCTGTACGGGCGTGCGGATGGACCAGCTAAACTTCGATCGCACATGTAAGTACGAAGCGCCCATCGCGGCGGGTGTTCAGCAGCTTTGAGCGGTTTCGGGCCCTACACTTACAGTCTGCTCTGCCCTCACCTACGTGCCGTACGACTTTGCGATCGATCTGGAGGTCTCGATGGATGACGAGCCCATCTACCGGAGCTCGCTGTCGGCCAAAAACCCGCCCCCATTCTGTCTGCCGGTCCCGATACCGTACGTCCCGCTGAACGCCGACCTCTGTCTGCGGCTGTTCGACATCTACACGCCGCGCCAGAACGTGCACCTGTGCCTGGACGTGGAGGCGCGCGTCTGGCGCAATCCCCTGCTGATTCTGCACTTCGAGTGCATGCGCATGGGCGCGGACGGGCTGGCGTGGCTGAAGCCAGCCGACGGCGACGGGTTCGCGCCCGGACCGGCGACCGACACGATCGACGCCTACGACGAAGTGACGGAAGAAAGTGACACGGCACGGGTGTAACGTGCACGACCGGGGTGTGCAAGTGCGATTCAACCGCGTCTATTCCAATCTATCAACATAAAGCTACCTTTTTTACACAATCACACACATAAACAAACAACGATCACGCCCCCGCGAACGCGCTATTTCTTCGCCGCCGGTTCCTTGCTGCCGTACGTCATGCCGACGCCGATGATCAGCGCGATCACGGTGAAGCCTTGCGCCAGGATACGCGCCCGCATCATGTACTGCGACATCTGCGACCGGCCCTTGCGGAAGTTCCACAGCCCGAAGCCGAGCGCGGTCAGCGTGGCGGCACAGCCGATCGGTACCAGCGGGTTCTCGCTGATCTTCCGTGCCATCTTCTCCTTGGTCGTCTCGGCGTGCACGCCGGCGAAGTCCTTCCGCATCTGGATCCAGTCCAGCTCCTCCGTCGGCAGCTCCGCCGGCGTCGTGGTGGTCGCTACTTGAGGCATCCCGGCTGCCTGTTGGATGATGGTTGATGGTTGATGGTCGTGTTGCAGTCGCTTCGCTCACTACGGAAACGGACCAGGCGTTAGCAAAGCAGCGGACGCGGCAACCAGGGCACCAGGGTGTGCGACGTCGGCTTTGAACTTACATAAATTTTGTACGAATTTCGCAGCGAAACGAAATCCAGCTGTCGCCGTTTGACAGCAGCGGGTCTGTTTTGATTCCCACGTAAACTGACGTCTTTTGACGTCAAGAGAACGCTACCGAATAATGTCTTGTTTATATGCGATTGTGCAGCATTTTTCACCCAGTTTAATCGTTCAATCTTGTGAGAAATTCCGTTCATGAAATGCAATTTTGGAGGCACTGCTATCTTGCCAGATTGAGTGCTCACAACGATGGAATTGTATCGAATTTGTACGAACGCCGGACGCCAGATTCGTTTATGTTTCTATCTAATTTAGTATGTTGACTATCTTTCTTTGTCTTTCTTGCTCATCTCATCTTCCTACGCTGTGCAGTGTGTATTTCAACTCACAAAAACATACAACGTGAAAACCATAGAAATATGAACGGCAAAAACAAACGAGCAAGAAAGCTACAACAGCATGAAAAAATTGCAAGCAAGCCACCTGCGACCTGGGCTGCGTCGAACGCCAAGTGTACTATTAAAACCGCCTCCTCTCAAACCACACAAGGGATGCTGTGCACGAGCGAAAGAGCCAGAAAGAACAATCGGCACCGACAAAGAAAGCGCGAGAGCGAGAGGGACGATTTTCGAACGATACGAAAGCCGCAACGGTTCTCGCGGTGAAATTAATCTAGTTTTGATCTCTCTAGAAGTATCGCTATTCTCGCAACGCGCTAACAGAAACGAAACACGCACGTGGAAAAGGAAAGTTCCTTTCCGGCTCGAGCCTGAACAGCGACGCCAAGCAGGTATTTTCCTGCCCGGCTCGTGCAGGTCCGCTCGTGCGCGTCAAACGCTCGTTACGTCATCGCGTCGCCGTGTTTCGGCTCCGGTGCCGCCATTTTTCCCCGTATCGGCAGTAGACTTTGTGGTGCGAAGGCGGACAGGCACGAAACTTTCTCTGGCACCCACCGCGCCCTGCACGCGTGGATGCCTCTTCTCTCGGTGTGTCGTGGTGCCGTTTTCCGCAGCAGCAGTTCACGGGCAGAGGAAAACCCCGGCGTGAGGGTAGCGCAGCGTGCGTGAGTTTTTGCGCTTCCCACGGCCGACCACAGGAAGGTACGTATTGCTCTGCGCGCTCTGCTTCGGCTTGCCGTGCGGACATTTTCGGCGTTTCCGTGCGGTCGTGCGGGTGCAGGATTTTCCGGCAGAGAAAAGCGTGTGTGCGTGTGTGGGTGGGGAGTTTTTCATTCTCCTGTTTTACAACGCCACAACGTGAAACTTGATTGGTACGGTGAACGGGCTCAGTAGGGCGTCTCGGCGTCAGGTGCCGAACATAGTTATCGATTCTCGTGGACCGCGCTCAGGTTCGAAAACAGGTTCCAGCCAAACGGGGGCGAGGGTGCATCGGAATGTACCCGAAAGTGTACTCCAGAAGGAGAACAACGCCTGCGATTGGTGTAAACTGTCCCGTCTCTTCTCGATTGTTTGAGGTTAGGCTCTTTTTCTACTGTGGCGAAGCGTTTTAGGCCAAATTAGGTTAGGATATCGAACATTTTCATCGTCATGTTTCAAAGTACTTTCGGCGTTGGCGTCCGCCTCCAGTCAATTGCGTGTATGTGTGTATTTGAGTGAGTGTGTGTGTGGGTGGGTGCGTTGGTTTTCCTATTAGCCTCAAAACCCAACGCGCTGCTCTGGAATATTCCACAGTGTGTGTTTGTCAAAGCGAATAGAAACATCTCGGTGTGGGCTGTTGTGCATATTTCGTATATCTCCCGTCTGGCGAGAGTCTACCTTTCCGATGCTGAGCGTCCAGGTAGGTTGTGTAAATCGCAGCGCCGCGGTGCGGCACGTTTTGGAACTACACTGCGAGCGCCACTTCACACTGGTTTAGCAAAGTTATCCATGTTATCCATTCCGGACGGTGGAAAGAAGTTGCGTGTGGAGTCGGTTTAACGCTGTAATACTCTTATTAATTAGAAAAGAAGGCGCCAGTGGCCAGTGCGCATATCGGCACACTTTGGACAAAGCTTTCCCCTAAAGCCAACGATAAAAACACATTTTATTTTGCCAAATATTTTTCTCCTCCAGTCTACGGCATTTGTCGAACTTGTCGATTTTGAGGCGAAAGTTATTCTTTGAAGATTAAATGATTTTAAAATAGTTTTATGCTGAAACGTAGCATTTTACATTTTTGTCACGCAATACGATACAAGTGTCAAATTGTGCTTCGTGATTTTTTCAAGAAGTTTTGCCGAATTTCGCGAAGCCTTTATTTTCCGAACAGCCACAACCTCTCGCCGCTCTGTCGCAGTCAACAATCAACAGCAATCAACCACAACAAATCAACGATCCGATCAGAAACAGCGGTTTTTTTTCAGTTGGAAGATTTATTCAAACTTGACACAAAAAATGATTCTTTTTCGCACAATTTTTCTCTAACAAACGAGATTTTGGCGGCACCGGTATCTCCCACCGTGGAGACATACTTCGATGCTGGCTGAAACAGACAAGAGGCGGGCTTTATAAATGGAAGAAGATGGACTTTTCCTCCTGATCACTCGAGCCCCCTTAAACTATTCCAACTCACTCAACCCTAACCGAACAATTATAACTTTACGGGGTTACTTTCAAGCGTTGGCAATTTGTGTTCCACCTTGTGTTTCGTTGGCTCTAGTGTAAAAACTTAACATTCCAATAGAAAGATAATGTATAAATTTATTTGCGAGATCTACGGGAGCAGAAATCCGACTAGATCCCTCATGAAGCACACAGTTTTGCAAACCCTGCGCGTCGAAACGTCAGCCGCCCTTTCGACCAGATACCTGTCCGGTTTTTATCATCCACCGTTTTGTGTCGCAAACAGCGCTTCCAGGTTTCGCAACAGGAACATCGTCCGCTTCGACAGCATCTGTCACCCTGTGCTCAGGCACGCGCCTTTTTTTTTGTTTGCACACGGTCCATTGTTTGTTGCTATCTAAACAACGGGGGTCTGCGCACTTTTCGTAGGTTAATTTCCAAATGTCATTACCATCCCGACCGGACGCTTACGCTACCTCGCAGGAGGAGGAGGAGGAGGAGGAGTTGGAGGAGGTGGATGAGGAGGACGAGGAGGAGGAGGAGCGGGAGCTGGAGCAGGACCTGGAAGAGGACGGTCCCAAATGCGACTTCGATCCGGGGCTGCGTAGGGGAACCATGATGGGAATGGTGTCGGTGGTGCAAGGTAAGCCAGCGGACCCGGTGTAGCTCCCTGTCGCACACGCAACTAAAACCCGACGCTTCGTCGCATTCCAGACCGGCTGTACCTGGCGGTGATACGGACCCTCAACCCGCCGAGCTCGACCGACCGGGTGTACTACTTCAACGTCGACGAGGAGCTGACGTACGAGAGCTTCTACCACGACCATGGCCCGCTCAACCTGGCGAAGGTCGCCCGGTACTGCAAGCGCGTGAACGAGCTGCTGCGCAAGCAGGAGCGGCCTATTATCCACTACACCAGCCCAAACCCGAAGAGCATCCTGAACGCGGCGTTCCTGATGGGGTGCTACGCGATCATCTACCAGGGCCACACCGGGTCGTCGGTCATGCGCGTCATGTCGGCGGTGCTGCGGCACACGCGCGGGCTCAAGTACTGCGACGCGTCGCAGATCGAGCTGCGCTACCTCTCGCTGCGCGACTGCCTGAACGGCGTGATGAAGGCGCACCGGCACAACCTCTTCAACCTGGCCGACTTCGACAACGTCGAGTACGAGTACTACGAGCGCGTCGAGAACGGCGACATGAACTGGATCGTGCCGGGCAAGCTGCTGGCGTTCTGCGGGCCGCAGCGCGAGACGCGCTACTCGCGCGGCGTGATCGCGAACGGCCCGGACGTCTACTTCGACTACTTCCAGCGGCACAACGTCACGACGATCGTGCGCCTCAACCTGAAGGTGTACGACGCGCGCTCCTTCACGGACGAGGGCTTCGTGCACTACGACCTGTACTTCCCGGACGGCAGCAGCCCGAACGACGCCGTGCTGCAGCAGTTCCTCGACATCTGCGAGCAGTCGGCGGGCGCGGTGGCCGTGCACTGCAAAGGTAAGCGGCAACGCCGGTGCCGGTGGACGACGTGGCGGACCGCGCGGTTACTAACGAAGTTTTGCTTCTTTTCCGGTTGCTTCCTGTGGCCACCCGTGCAGCGGGATTGGGACGCACCGGCACGCTGATCGCCGCGTACCTGGTGAAGCACTACGGCATGACCGCGCAGGAGGCCATCGGGTGGCTGCGCGTCTGCCGCCCCGGGTCCGTCATCGGCCAGCAGCAGACGTGGCTGCGGCAGAAGCAGGCGGCCCTGCAGCAGGACGGTGTCAACTACCGGCGCAGTGGCCGGCCGGCCGTCCCGACCCGGCACCCGTACGGCATCTACAGCCGCGAGGAGGCGGCCCGGCTGCTCACGATGCAGCAGCAGGAGCACCGGGCGGACCGGGACGACGCCGATCACGGTGACGGCGCGTCGGTGGTGGTGGTGGCACCGGCGGACGCTGGCGGCGCGCCGCCGCCCGTCGAGGACGACGGGCACGGGGCGGCCGCGACGCTGCAGGGAATCTCGCAACAGGTAGACACGATGCGGCTTAGCGATGACGAGGACGGGCACGCACGTATCGCAACAGCTAACCAGTACAACAATAATACCCTTCACTTCAAGACTACCCGGTACGGGCGCAACAGCGCGTACGTGCGCACGCATCGGTCGTCGTCGTCGGCGGCGGCGGCAAGGCGCAGCGGAAGTGTCGGTGACGACGGTGGTAGTAGTGGTGGATGCGCGGCGACCTCTGCAGGCAGCCGCATCCCGCCGTACCAGGCAGGCCGCACGTCGGCGCTCTGCCCGGCGGCACACGGTGCGGCGGCGGGCTCCCCGGCGGCACCAGCGTACCGGCGTCGTCTGTCGTCCGGCATCATGCCCACCCTAAGGTAAGTTTTTCTTTCGTTTTCTTTTCTTTTTTTCGGTTTTGCCCACTGCTACCAGTGCAGTGGGGTCTGTAAGTTGCACCAAGCAAGCAATCAACTAACGCAACGACCAGCAATCTATCCATTGGACGGGAGGGGTACAAAATTCTTTGCAAAAGCGAGTAGACTCTTGTACGATTCTTTCGTCCTGGAGCTGATTCGTTCACGACTCTTTCGTTTGGGAGCTGATTTACGGTTATTTTGCTAGAAATCTGATTCTTTGTAGATTCTTCTGTTGGAATCTATTCTAGAACAAAAGAGTAATAAACTCTTTGATTGCTCACTTGTTTGGGAAATCGAGTCTGTTCCCGTCTGGGAGCTGAACCGTTTTGCGACGTTTTGCTTACCTGGTAGTCGACGAGCTAGCTGCGTATATTCGCTATCGTCACGTGGGTGCCGAATAAAGAGGCGATCAATTAATCCATTTTCAAATTTCTCCCCCCTCAAAACCTTGCAGCACGCAAGGCGATCAGTTGAACCTGATCAAAGCAACCCGGCGCCGGCGCAACACGATCGTTGCGACGGAGAGGTATGTAACTCCGGCGAGTGTGTGCGCCATCTCCTTCTCTGCTCACTGTGTTGCTTTTGCTGTTGGTTACTACCGGTATCGGTTGCCGGTAGGACCATTCCGCCTCCATTGTGTTTAGCACCGCTTCCTTCCCCGCACGTGTTATGGTTCATTGGGTTTATAACATTCATTGTTAGCTTATCGGTTTAGCGCTACACCATTGCGTACCATTACTAACACACTAATATCCCCGTATTACTAACACACTACTCCTTTCTCCGTATCGCTCCGTAAAGGTTTAGAACATATCAAACAGCGCCGAGGAAAACAATCCACCCACGCGTCCTCCTGGAAGAGAGCAGTGACCTGTTCCCGCTCGGCCTTGACGAACCGGACAATGACCTCGACACATCGTCGGGATACATGACTGATGGCTTGAAGTGGGTATTCCGAGCTCGCCTCCATGCCGTGCGATAACGAACTTGTTGCTGATGAGCAAGTGTGCGCAAGATGTCCAATAATTATTATCTAACTTTAAACCCTATGCGTTCGCGATGTGACGCTATGATGTTTTTGAGATACGGAATCAGGAAGATGGCTCTTATAGATAAGGGGTGGATGTAAATTAACGTCTAACAAGAGTAGTAAGAGGACATTGCGTCATTCTAACCAGCATCCGGTTCATCGCACGTGGCTACCACCGTTAATATGTAGCTATTTGCTGCAACTATTAATATTCCACCGACTAACGCGCTACTACTTACTTCTTCCATCTCAACATTTGATTCGTAACGCTTGCACCAACGCTACTACTAAACCCCTGCACACCACCACTAGTCCATCAAATCTATCTTTACAAACCGACGAAGAAATGGAAACACGTCCTGCGCCGGAGACAACGCCGACACCGGAAGCGATGGAAAGGAAAGATTACCCGGGCGACGAGGTGCTGACAATGACGCCACCGGCCGCTCCACTGTCGCCACGGAGCCTCCGAACAACGCCCACCGCGGAGGTAAGCCACACCGTGGTGGCGACCCGCCATGATATAGGCGCTAATCTTCGTTCTCTTTCTGTGCGCTCACCAGCAGGCTGCAGTCGGGAATGGGATAGAAGAGCGGGAGTATCGTCACCACCTGCAGCAAGAATACTCGATTTTGGAAGGGTAAGTGCTAGCTACACACACACATGCGTGTTTAAGTATCAGTGCGTGTGCAAGTCTGTAATCTGCCTGGCGCGTGTCCTTTTTCCACTTAACAGCGATGCAGCGACCGACGAGCCAAACTTTGCTCCACCGGGGCTCCACCGGACGGACACGGCAACACCAGACGACAGTGAGTTTCCAGCTGATGGCGTTTTTCATGAATCCGATGTAGGTACCTGACACTGTCTCAGACGATATGCGCGCAACACTCAGATCGAAAACAATCTTTCCCCGGCAGCAGCCTTTTCCAGAACCAGATTTTAGTACAGCCTCCAAAGTTTCGGACTCGTCGTCGGAAGATTTGCGCGGCTCTCCGCCAACCATTGTGAGTATGGTGCGTGGGGACCTGGATGCTAACAAATCGTGTGCAGAGAGCAGTAAGCAAATGAGCATCTTTTCCCCTTTAGCAGGCTCGTTCCGATCCAGAAGACGGTGCAACCAACCCCACCGAGCCGCTGATTGAAACAAAAGTAGTTCCGGACTTGTCGTCCAAAGATTTGCGCGGCTCTCCGCCAACCAATGTGAGTATGGTGCTTAGGGACCTGGTCGGTAACGAATCGCATGCAGCGGGAAGAAAACAACTGAGCATCTTTCCCCTCCAGCAGGCTCGTCCCGATGCAGTAGTTGGTGCAGCCAACCCCACCAAGCCGCTGATGCAAACAATAACAGCCTCTAACTCGTCATCCGAAGATTTGCGCGGCTCTCCGCCAACCAATATGAGTATGGTGCGTGGGAACTTGGTTGGCAACGAATCACATGCAGAGGGAAGAAAGCAAGTGAACATCTATCCTCTTCAGCAGGCTCGTCCCCATGCAGAAGTTGGTGCAGCCAACCCCATCAAGCCACTGATACAAACAATAACAGCTTCGGACTCGTCAACGGAAGATTTGCGCGGCTCTCAGCCAACCAATGTGAGTATGGAGCGTGGGGTTGCAGGATGGTTACGATGGTGCGGAGATTATTGGAACAAGTTCGGTGTCGGAGGCTGCAAAAGACCCAAGCTGCATTGGATTTAATATTGCGATGGATATCGGGAGAAGGTTGACAGCACGCTCGAATAGCTACTTTTTTTTGTTAAACGCGTACGTGTCTTGTCAGGAATATGCATTTTATGACACCCTCGTTGTGTACCAAGTTCACCCCTGCACTACAAATATGAACGCAGGCCCAGTTCTGGAAAACACTTGTGCAAATCTGCAAAACCTTTCGTTTTGCAATTCTGCCGATCGTTGTACCCGGCTCTCTTGTTCTATGTTACTCTTCCGTCGTATTCTCTACCGCTCCGTAGCCTCATTCTCTCTGTTTCTTTATTCTCAATCATTCAGACCCACTTTCATCAGGTTATAACTTCGTATTTGTTTTTTTTTTTTGTTGATGGGGTAATCTGCCACATGCGATGGGGAATTCTATTTCCTATTGAAATTATTACAAATATTTTGCATACCGTGATTTTAGTGCAACAAAATCATACCGCAACAAACGTAAACCCTGTGATGTTTTTTTTTTGTTTTCGTTTTGCTAGACCTTCTCAGGTTTACGCGCTCTAGCAGTGTTTGCCCATCACTAGTTTTTTTTTTAGCTGTCAATGAAATGTTGTCAATAACGTTCCGCTTCTCTGTTTCAGGTGCGCAACCCGAAGCCCCGACGGTAAGTGTCTGTGTGGGTGTGTAGTGAGTTTGTGTGAGGATTGAGTGTGACGTTCGTTTCACCCTCTTGATTTGCTTTCAGCAGTGCCCCCGACGCGAATACCGGCGGTTCGACGGAGTCAAAAATTCCGATATATACATCGTCTGTTGCGGCTGCAGCGAACTCCCCGTTCACCGTGCGTGGGACATCAGCAACGCCGCTGCCACCGTCGACACCGGCAGCGCCGACACCACTGCCGCAGGTGCTGGTGTGCGACGTGAACGGTAACAACCGACCGCCGGCAGCCGCGGCAACCGTCCCGGTACCGCGGGTGGTGACGCGGCAGATGCTGCGCAAGCAGCTCCTGCCAGATGCGACGCGCAAACGCGGCGAAAACAGCGAGAACCGGGCGAAGCGCGGGGACATCAACTCGAACGTCATCGAGCACGCGGACGAGACGAAGCGGTACAAGCGGACGCGCAGCGGCAACATTCACGACTGCCCGAAGAGCAAGGAGAAGGTGCGAAAGCTGGGCCTGTCCGGGTTGGCGAAGGGGGCGGCTGCCAGCCGGGCGGCAGCAGCGGCAGCTGCGGCGGCGGCGGCAGCGGCGGCGGCGACGACGATGCCTAAGGCGAAGGTGGTCGGCGAGGCACGCGCGAAGCAGCGTGCGGCTGATGGTGGTGGCGGCGGTGTTGGCGTCGGCGGTGGCGTCGGCGGCGTCGGCATTGCGACAAAAACGAAGGGTACTGCATCGCGCGGCAAACGCTAGGCTGCGCATCCTCAATCTTCCCGTCGCTTAGGTTAAGCTCGCGTTCAGTAGCAAACAACAGCCCACAAACGTTTCCGTTTTCCATCTTGATTGTATGCCAATCGCATATCTTTGGACACTTTTCTGGCTATTGCGTCCACAATTGGCCTTTGCGCCTGCGAGAGAGAGACAGAGAGATAGAGAGAGAGAGAGATAGAGGGAGAGAGAGAGAGGGAGAGAGAGAGGGGGAGAGAGAGAGAACGAGAAAGAGAGATAGAGAGAGATAGAGAAAGAGAGAGAGAGAGAAAGAGAGAGAGAGAGAAAGAAAGAGAGAGAAAGAGAGAGAGAAAGAGAGTGAGGGAAAGAGTCTAGAGTCCAATTCACACATATTTAATTTACAAACATCCATTTAATTCATATATCATTGCTTCCATATGCGTTTCTTATTTCTTAAATTTAAAAACCGGCTTGACAGAAGCCACAAATAGCCAAACAGTTCTGAAAAAGGCCACCCTTCGACGCAATGGTCAGAAGAATGGCCAAAGTGCACACGTTGGTGCTCTTGGTGGACGCCAATGGCCGGCTTTCCTTAACTGGACGGTCGATCAATTCATTCAAATTTTCTTATTTTATTCTTCAAAGGCCTATCTATGGAAAAAACGTATAACAAACTCACCAATGCGGTAACAGAAGTTTCAACCGCAAAGCAATAATCTCACGGATAAGGGAACATCCAGAAAGGAAGCGTGGAAGTCCATTGGGAACCCCGCGAAAAACGAACGATTGACACACGATTCGCCGCAAAGATGCCAAGGGAGTAGCTAGGCACGGCAGGAGATAGGGCACGGTTTCGGCACCTCCGGGGACGAAAGCGAAGCCAGGACGCTGTTTGGAAGAATCACAAAACTCCCACAAACGCAGGCATCGAAACACGAACATAGCAAGTGAGGAAGACCAGGAGAGAAGTGGGACCGGTTAACGTGGTCTGATCGTTCATTTTCGAGCTTAGGTGATCTCAGTCTGCAGTATGCGCGTAGTATCGCAAGCCCCAACGCTGTCCCTGTTGGGGTTTGCGATACTACGTGCTTACTGCACATTGAGTGTGACCGTCCGGGGTGCTATGCAGATTGGTACACACCACTCACGCCTGAATCACTTCGTCACGTAGCAGATTCAGGTAAACAACTTGGGACGACTTCACACGACTTGTATGTGCTTTAGGTGCTTCTAAAATGTAATTCCTTAAATGATGTTAAGAAACACGGCATGACAGCCAGAGCCTTATATTCTTAGTTTAGCGTGCCAAGGAAAGCGTTTTGCGGGTGCGGGGTGCTGGGCGGATCCGGGGAGAGTGTGGCTGCGGGCGAAACGCGTGCCGATCGCTAAAAGAAGCTACAGCACAGCAAGGTGTGCGGCGGGTTTGGGGTCTGGGAGTTTGAATCCGTTACGCGCTGTTTGCCACTAACTCTGCTACCCTTGCCAATGGGGACGCCACGCCTAGTATTACTATCTGTTTTTGACTTTTCGCTTCGTGAGTCTGCCTCAAAATTTAGCTTTAAACTGCGACTGACACTGTTGATGTACTAATTGTAAAGTGTATTGTTTGTTTGTTATATTTTTTACAATTTTTATTGTTTTCCTAATCAGTTTAATCGGTTTAGTTCGTCGAGTAGATACTTTAACACTGCTAGCAAAGACGGCATAGGCGTGTATTTTTTCCCCCCCTCTAATCATAATTTATTTGACTGTTGCGGCAATCAAAATTATTAACCTAAGGCACGTTGCAAATCTCATGACGATCTGCTGGACAGTGAAATCTGGATAAACTAGGAGCGAAGAGGGATGCGGGCTATAGAGTTTTATTTTCAATGAGTTAAATTATGTTAAGTTATGAAGCGAACTTACTATTTCCAACCTAAGTACCTTAACAAACACACACACATATATATATATACACTACCGATGCATTTATTGAGAGAAGTGAAGGGTAGAGAGCCTGAGAGAGAGAGAGAGAGAGAGAGAGCACATTTCGACTGCGCTCTCAGCTGAAACACCTTGTTGCAATACGATTTAGTCATGGCGTAGCCTGCGTGGCGGACTTCGCGAGAAGGAGATGTAAACGAGGG
>KB672491.1:4461676-4528036 GCA_000349145.1 Anopheles dirus | reverse complement strand
AGAGAGAGAGAGAGAAAGAAAGAGAGAGAATGAGAGAGAGAAAGAGAGTGAGGGAAAGAGTCTAGAGTCCAATTCACACATATTTAATTTACAAACATCCATTTAATTCATATATCATTGCTTCCATATGCGTTTCTTATTTCTTAAATTTAAAAACCGGCTTGACAGAAGCCACAAATAGCCAAACAGTTCTGAAAAAGGCCACCCTTCGACGCAATGGTCAGAAGAATGGCCAAAGTGCACACGTTGGTGCTCTTGGTGGACGCCAATGGCCGGCTTTCCTTAACTGGACGGTCGATCAATTCATTCAAATTTTCTTATTTTATTCTTCAAAGGCCTATCTATGGAAAAAACGTATAACAAACTCACCAATGCGGTAACAGAAGTTTCAACCGCAAAGCAATAATCTCACGGATAAGGGAACATCCAGAAAGGAAGCGTGGAAGTCCATTGGGAACCCCGCGAAAAACGAACGATTGACACACGATTCGCCGCAAAGATGCCAAGGGAGTAGCTAGGCACGGCAGGAGATAGGGCACGGTTTCGGCACCTCCGGGGACGAAAGCGAAGCCAGGACGCTGTTTGGAAGAATCACAAAACTCCCACAAACGCAGGCATCGAAACACGAACATAGCAAGTGAGGAAGACCAGGAGAGAAGTGGGACCGGTTAACGTGGTCTGATCGTTCATTTTCGAGCTTAGGTGATCTCAGTCTGCAGTATGCGCGTAGTATCGCAAGCCCCAACGCTGTCCCTGTTGGGGTTTGCGATACTACGTGCTTACTGCACATTGAGTGTGACCGTCCGGGGTGCTATGCAGATTGGTACACACCACTCACGCCTGAATCACTTCGTCACGTAGCAGATTCAGGTAAACAACTTGGGACGACTTCACACGACTTGTATGTGCTTTAGGTGCTTCTAAAATGTAATTCCTTAAATGATGTTAAGAAACACGGCATGACAGCCAGAGCCTTATATTCTTAGTTTAGCGTGCCAAGGAAAGCGTTTTGCGGGTGCGGGGTGCTGGGCGGATCCGGGGAGAGTGTGGCTGCGGGCGAAACGCGTGCCGATCGCTAAAAGAAGCTACAGCACAGCAAGGTGTGCGGCGGGTTTGGGGTCTGGGAGTTTGAATCCGTTACGCGCTGTTTGCCACTAACTCTGCTACCCTTGCCAATGGGGACGCCACGCCTAGTATTACTATCTGTTTTTGACTTTTCGCTTCGTGAGTCTGCCTCAAAATTTAGCTTTAAACTGCGACTGACACTGTTGATGTACTAATTGTAAAGTGTATTGTTTGTTTGTTATATTTTTTACAATTTTTATTGTTTTCCTAATCAGTTTAATCGGTTTAGTTCGTCGAGTAGATACTTTAACACTGCTAGCAAAGACGGCATAGGCGTGTATTTTTTCCCCCCCTCTAATCATAATTTATTTGACTGTTGCGGCAATCAAAATTATTAACCTAAGGCACGTTGCAAATCTCATGACGATCTGCTGGACAGTGAAATCTGGATAAACTAGGAGCGAAGAGGGATGCGGGCTATAGAGTTTTATTTTCAATGAGTTAAATTATGTTAAGTTATGAAGCGAACTTACTATTTCCAACCTAAGTACCTTAACAAACACACACACATATATATATATACACTACCGATGCATTTATTGAGAGAAGTGAAGGGTAGAGAGCCTGAGAGAGAGAGAGAGAGAGAGAGAGCACATTTCGACTGCGCTCTCAGCTGAAACACCTTGTTGCAATACGATTTAGTCATGGCGTAGCCTGCGTGGCGGACTTCGCGAGAAGGAGATGTAAACGAGGGATGAAGTGCTAGCGTAAGATATGAAGTACCACTACACCCAAGCACCGGGTGCGGCTGAATCGATGGGGAATCCTCAGCCATATGTATTTATATACAGACACACACTACTAGACACGATAGAGAGGATGCTTTGCGCAGTAGGTATGAAACCCATCGACTGCTGTCACTTCACTTGCCATACTACAGCGTAAAGCAGTATCGTTGCTTCCGGACGACGCGTTTATTAGGCGTATACTTTTGCACACTACGATCACTGCGTGTCGACAGAGCAAAGAGAGAAACGGGGAGAGAGAGCACGAGAGAGTGAGAAAGAAAGAGCGTAAAACAGAAAACAAATCCACAACTAACAGATCGAATTTCTTTGCAAAATTGTAACAACTGTAATTATAATGTAATTAATAAAATGAAACAACGTATTAACACAGACGAAGGATGTTTTTGGTACTGTGGGAAATGAGGCTAGGGTGCACCTGATGTCTGGAACATATCTGGTCCCCAGGTGCATTTGCCCAGAAACCTATTCACATAGGAGAAAAGCGAGCTCGAGTGAAGCGATCGACTAACGGCGTCGTGGAGCTGTCTCTATCTAATCACGGTAAGTGAGACCAAGAGAACTATCGTTTAGGGTGCGGGTGCTTTATTTTGCGTTCGATAAAACCTGCCATCGTTTCAACCAGACGAGTGACCTCCGGAGAGCTCTCCAAACGAAGGTGCCATCGCTGTTCCATTCGGCTGCAGTACTGTTTCACGCGAATAGTAGTAGTGGTAGTAGTAGTAGTAGCAGTAGTTTGACCTAAGCCTACCTTTTTTGTTAATAACTCTATATAGTATATTCGACTTCTAACTTAACTAGAGTAATAATAAAAAAAAGCAAAAGGAGTTTTTTTTTCTATTGCAATGCTGGCGTGGTGGCTTAATACAGTGTTCGGAGATAGGCCTCTGCAGGCGTCGTGGAGCTGTGGGCAGGCATCAATCCGAACGATCTAGCTGAACAACTTCGCATGGTACGCCTTACGTTCCACGCTCGTGTAGGGTTTTGCGATTTTGTTGGGGAAAGGGGGGAGGAATGGGAGATGCAGTCGGCATAACCACCGCCTTCACCTTACAGCTCCATGCCCTTCTCGGTATCGGCCTGCATTCTCTCCCGCAGCTGGCTCACGCTGTCCTCAATTCGAACGATCAGTCGAATTTTCTGGAAGTAAGAAGGAAGCGCGAGCGGTGAGCGCGATTTCACAGGACGCTGGCCGGACCTGGCTCGACTTACGTTGGCACGATCGCCGGGGGTGTTTCTCCACAGCCAGATCATGTAGCCGGGGATGCACAGCATCGACGACAGTGCGGTGAACCAGCCGAACGCGTGGGCCCAGAACGGATAGGAGTAGCCGAGGTACTTGATCGGAGTCCACTGCACCAGGTTGAAGATGAACACACCCTGCGAGTTACGAGGAGGCACGTCAGAAGTTTGGAGAGACTTGTTTATTGCTGTTGCGAGCGATATAGTTTTTGTTGGGTTAACTTTGCAGCAACGCCCTCTGCTATGTCTCAAGATATTTGAAATACAAGAAAAGACACGCACACACACATGCTCTCTCACACACCCACTCATACGCTCTCACTCGTTCCGATCAACAGCGGGGGTTTCCAGATCTGCAAAAGATACGTACTCAAAAAATGATTAACTGACAATGTTTGTATGCGTTCTATACCACCTTCATCGTTTCTTTAGATACCGTAAGAAATGTGCAGCTGAAATTCACGTTAAACAGTAAATAGAATTTTATTGGCTGGTTCCGGTCAGTCTGATATATCCACACAGGTGCGCCGATTACCGCCGCTAGTATGACTACCGCAGGTTGCGTGCCCTTCTCTGTAAGTACATCGTTCCTGGACCGTTCCTGCATACTTGGACATTGAGCAAACGTAATGTATTGGGAATATTTGGCAAAATAAGCGTCTCACTGTCGCGCCAGCATCTACCCAAACAGCCAAAATTGCACGCAGCTTTGGAGGAGTCCTTCGGGGAGTCAAGCGAGCGGAGAGTCGTTCGAAGTTATTCGTGACGGACGCGACGCTGGCCGTCCACTGCTCTCCAACGCGCGACTTCAAAACTCGGCTGGTAACTGTGAGCTCCTGACGAACGAACGAAATATCGATCGAACTGGCAACACTGCTCAGGCATCGAGGACCAAGACAGCCAAAATGGCCTCCTCCTAAACAGAACATCGAAAGTTTTTTCCCGTTCGCCGGTGGCGAATGTTGGCTGTTTGGGTTGTCTGTGCGGTGATTAGTTCTCGTTAATACACGTGCGTTAGTGCACCTTAACAGCTAATGGCCTCCTGGGGGGGTGAGAATGTGCATGCACGCCACGACCCTCCTCTCGAAGCCTTAATAATACGTATACTGCTGTGCGCTTAAAGGCGCAACGATGAATGAGGAGCACGAAATGCAAAAGGAATGCGCGAAATGTAACCTCACTAGCACATGGACTCATTATTTGGACGTAATTCACTCGCTTTGGTTCTTCGCCGCCTCTACATGGCTTGTACATTATGCGCTAAATCGATACCGTGCTATCATGCAGCAGGAATACAATGGAGGGGGGAAAAAAATCACAACCGCACGTTATTTAGTATGGGTTTCTTACGTAACTACTGGTACTAGGCATCACAATAGTGAATAAAGAAAGGGACAAGGAATGCCAGGCTCGCATCGTCCCTTTCGTGAGCAAGTGCAAATGGCTGGTGGGAATGGACAGTCGTAGGCAGGCAGTCGCGCAAAAATTTGTACTAATGCAGGTAAGGTAAGTACCGTGCGTCAACACCGCGCTCGTATCGCACCGCGTATCGTTGGGTCATGGATGGCGATCGGAAAAAAAGGACTGTAACCCCACCTGTCGTCCACCCAGCCTCGTCTTAGGGGAGCCCTCCTACACGATCGTCGCTCTCTTCTCGTCTCGGCTCTCTCTCTCTCGCGTCTCGTCTCGTCTAGATAAGGGGCTGCTCCCACACCATGATGTTGGCGTGGTTATCGTCGTTCTGCTCCACGCGCTTCAGTTTGAGCGAAGCATCCGGCGTGCGGGTGATGAACAGCGGCAGGGGCTTCGTGGCGGGCTCGGCGCTCGCCCGCTGCTCCACGTCCTGCCCGCGCCAGTTCACGTAGCCACGCCCACCCGTCACGATCAGCATCGAGTTGGGGGCCCCCTCGCCGGTCGGTCCGGCAGCGTTCGGCCCGGCGTCGTCCGGTGCCGGCTGCGGTGCGGTGTCCGGCAGCTCAGGCGGCAGATCGCCGCGCTGCCGCATGTCCTGGGAGGGCAGGGCGCCCACCAGCAGCGCGGGCTCGGTGTCCTCGGCGGTTGGAGTCGGCGCTGGTGGGGGCGGCCGCAGGGACGGCGCCGCCAAGAGCACGCCCACGTCCTGCATGTGGGCGTGGTAGGCGACGAGCGTGTGGTGGGCCAGCACCGGCACGTTCGCCGAGCGCGGCAGCCGCATCCCCAGCACGAGGCCGACGTTCGTGCCGATCCAGAGGTGGTCGGCGGCGACCAGCAGCGCGGTGATCGTGAGCATGCCCGGGAAGAGGGCCTCGACGACGCCCGGCTGCTCGTACTCGCCCAGGAAGCGCATCACGTGCTCGGTCACGTTGATGTCGAGCCGGTGGCGGTGGGAGGCCGCGTCGTACAGGGAGGCGACGCGCGACTCGGCCCGCACCACCCACAGCCCGTGGACGGAGTGCGCCAGCAGCCGGACGGCGGTGGCCTGGTCCTCGCCCGACGGCACCACCTCGAACGTGCGCACCAGCCGGTCCGCGGCGAACACGTGCAGCTCGCTGCCGGCCGCGACGTACACGCGCTCGCCGACCGCCAGCATCGCCCGGATGGGGCCACCGGGCAGCTCGCGGGTGTCGGGCGCGTCCAGCAGCCACGCCCCGGCCGCGTCCAGCCGGAAGATGGTCAGCCGGCCGCCGAGCCCACCGACGTACACGTGCCGGCGGTGGTGCAGCAGCCTCCGGTGCGCACCGGCGAGTGGGACCTGCGCCAGCGGCGCCCGGACGACCGGGTAGGTGGCGGCGTAGATCAGCAGCTGGTCCGCCGCCGCCAGCCACACCGTGTCGGGCGGGCCGGCGCCGACGCGGCCGACCGGGACGTGCGCGACCGAGGTGATGGTGACGCGCTCGAGCGGTATGGCGGCGCGCTCGTCGATCTGGTTCGTCGGGCGGTGGTGCGTGAGCAGCGTCACGACCGAGTTGCCGTGCCCGTCCCTCGCGCTCAGCCACAGCACGTTGATGTCCTGCGACCAGGCGCGCAGCAGCTGCTGGGCGTAGGCCGCGGAGTCCGTGCAGGGCGCGTAACAGCAGCCGGCGGTTACCTGCAAGAAAGGAGTGACATCGCTGGATTAGGGTGCTCATTCGACCGGACGCCTAACCTAACCTCACCCAGCGTGTCGTCACACATCTTACCCTATGCCTACGCAACGTTACGGGCTAGGTCATCCTAGGTGTCATGGTTAGTAACTATATTACGGAGGCCTGACGAGACAGGACTGGAATCGAGATATTGGAACCTTCCGGAGCCTTATCGGAGCCTTATTGGAGCCTCATCAGATCCTAATCGGAACCTAATCGGAACCATGTCAGAACCTTAAGAACCCGGACATGATACGTGGTTGCTTGGTTCCTAGGTCCACGCAGGTAGCTTCGTGCCATCTCGAATATGTATGAACGGGTTAGAGCCTTAGGTCGACTCCCTAGGTCCCTTTCGATGACCTCCCTGGCTGGGTAGCTAACCGGCCTCCTCGCTATATGCCCCAGCCATTTTAGTCTCCCGATTTTCACCAGAACTCTAATCGGAGGACCACCTAGCGCCATCCGTATCCCTTCTTCTTCTTCTTCGTCTGTGTGGCTATACTCAGGTCGACTTGGAGAAACCAGCTTCCTGGGCCTTCTCCAGGTAGTCCGTAAGATGAAGCCAAAAAAGTAGAAACCGACAGCTCACACCGTATGTCCCATCCGCATCTCGTACTCCTCCGACGATCGGACGTAGCACCTTACGCTCGAAAACACCAAGTGCGCGTAGATCTCCTTCCTGTAAGGTCCATGTCTCATGTCGGTAGAGCACACCGGGCCTTATGAGAGTCCGGTAGAGCATCAGTTGAGTTCGCCAGGAGACTCGACCAGAGCGCAGCCACTTGCGTAGACTACAGACCGGTTCGGCTTCCAGCGAGGATGCGCCTGCGAACTTCCAAGGACGAGTCAGAGTCACACGTGACTTGTGATCCGAGGTATACGAAGGAACCCACCTCCTCCAGAGTGTCATCGTCCATAGTGACACAGGAAAGCGTATCTGGGGTACTATCCCTAGCCCCTATTCCCTGCATCTGGAGTCCAACCCGACTGGCTTAAGTCCAGCATACAACCACGTCAATATCGTCCGCGTTGCCCAGGAGTTGAATGGAGCGCCAGAAGATGGTAGCTCTCGTGGCGATGCCTACGCGCCTTATCACACCTTCTAAGGCCACGTTGAACAGTGGGCATGCAAGGCTATCCCCTTGCCGCAGTCCTCTGTTGGAAGCAAACATAGAGGATGCGACACCACCGATCCTTACGGAGTACAGCACATTGCTCATAGTCGCCTTATCAGGTTGTCCGGAAACTGAAGCACCTTCATCAGCTCTACTGATGATCCTTTTGCTCGTAGGAGTGATGCGTGCAGAGCATGCAGATGCTTGTTATTGAGGTAGGTGCAGCTACCTTCGGGATTGCATGAAGCTACCTGCGTGGACCTAGGAACCTAGGAACAACGTATCACGTCGGCCTAACAGAACCTCATAGCTATCTCGTACTTCAAAGCACTAGGAGCAGTTGTTGTGCGGCTCACTACAATCACTAACAAGTTGTATGCAGTAAGCGCAAGGGCGCACCCAGTGACATCTGCTCAGTTAACTGAGAGCTCACTGTCACCTTAGTTGCATTCCTCTCCGAAGCACACTACTCACCTTCCACAGCTGGGATCTGAAGGCGTGTGCGGTGAACGTGCGGACGAACAGTGGGTCGCTCCGGACGTGCGTGGCAGGCATGCTGCTGTTCCACCAGGCTGGGGAGTTGGTGGCTCGCAGGGCCAACTGTGCCATCCGGATCCGGTGCTGCCACTCCCGGCGCGTGCACACGTCGTCCAGGACGAGCGTGCGCGTGGGCTTGGTGCGGGCGACGGGTGTGACGAACAGCAGCGCCGTTGGCACCCGTTCCTGACGCTGCGTGAGAGAGAGAGAGAGAGAGAGAGTGTGTGAACTGTCGCTGCCGCCAAGGACACCCGGCGGTCACTTACCAGCACGGTGCAGCGGATGGTCTCCATCAGCTCGGTCACGACCGTCCGGTTGAGCGTGTCGTACTCGCCGTGCAGGGCGCCCACCGCCAGCTGGATCTGCGCCAGCGTCTCGTAGTCGTTGATGTACCGGACGACGTCCTTGCTGCCGACCGCCTGGCCGAGCGTTGCGTGCGAGTACAGCCCGTACTTCAGCTGCTGCAGCGGCACGACCCACTTGACCGACTTGAACCGACCCGCCTGCAGCACCAGCTCGGCGTCGGCCACGTGCAGATAGTCCCGGGCGAGCTTCAGGCAGACGAGCCGGTCGCTCAGCAGCGCGACCAGCCGCTGCCGGCGCAACCTGACGCCCGCCCGCAGCACCGACTCCTCGAGCAGGGCGCTGTGCAGCAGCCGGACGTGCCGCGGACGATCCTTCCCGGTGCCGTGCAGCAGCCGGCGCCGCTCCAGCGTGCTCAGCACCAGCGGCACCATCTCGCTCCTGCCCTGCAGCAGGTTGATCTGCGTCGCGATCTGCTCGATGCGCGTGCGGCACCGGCGCAGCACGGCACAGTCGGGGTGGTCGCCCGGCGTGTGGTGCAGCAGCGCGCGGATCTCCGTGAGCAGGTTCGGGACGCGCTGCACCGGCTTCACGAAGTACTCGACGAAGGTGAGCCGCTCGCCGAACGCGTCCAGCCGCGCCTGGACGAACCGCGCGAACGGCGGGTTGTGGCGCCGCTCGTCGTCGAAGATCGCCACCATGCGCCGGTAGTTGATCGTGTACGTCGTGTACAGCTGCTCGAACAGCGGCACCTCCAGCATCGCCCACACCAGGTAGCCGAGCCGGTCCCGGGCGGAGCAGTGGCCGGCGCACGTCTCCAGCAGCACGCTGTAGTGCTGGTGGAGCCGGCAGAGCTGCCTGTGCGTGCCGAAGATCGCGTGCGACACCTCGCGCCGCACGACCGACTCGTCCAGCAGCAGCGGGTTGTACAGCTCCTGGAAGCGGACAGAGAGGGGCTGGTTAGACAGTGTTCTCTGCACGCGGCACTCGACCCTCGACACTTACGTATTGCAGCTTGTGCAGCGACTCCAGGTAGTTCTGCTCGTGCGTGATGAACTGCTCCAGCCCGTACCAACGCATCCGCCGGTGGTCGCCGGCATCCTCCGGGAGCGGTTCCAGCACGATGCGCTTCGCGCTGGGCCACTTCAGCGGCGTGTAGCACGCCACCGGCAGTCTCTCTTCGAGCAGGGAGTCCTGCGGTCTGGTTTCGAATCGGCGTGCCATTCTGCTCAACTTGTTGACTCCGGGCAGTTGCACCACGAGCTCGAGGTATTGCTCAAACTCGTCTATAGGAGAAGATACGGAGAATGTTATAATTTTGCATCTCTCTCCCTCTCTCTCTCTCTCTCTGAAATGTCCAAGAACTGGATTCAATATCGAGTTCTTCGCATCCATTAATGGTCCAAGTCATGTCCAATGTCCCTCGTCAAACATTCCAAAATCTGGCTGAGATAACCCAATATCTTCGACTACACACGCTGGATGTATCGATCCATACGGTGAGCGTGATTTCGAAATACAGAGGAGCACAAACAAAACTACTCCAGATGCGGTTCTTGCAGCACGCTCCACGTCTTCGTCCACCTATTGATAAAATCATTCAATCGCTTTCCTGTGAAAACACCCGAAGCCTTCTCGTTAGAGCTTGCCGATCGAAGTGCTGCCGGTTAACAAGCCAGCGTGACCTCAATACACTATCGCCTTCACTTCGCCCGGCTTTAAACGTTTTCGATGCAAACGGCAACATGTAAACAACGTACTTCAAGGCGCCGCGGTACGGCGATAGCGTTTGAAGGATTGTTTTATTTCACCTAAATTGGATTGGACAGTGTTTGTTTCGCTTCCAGGTGCGAGGTGCATAGCAGGGTTGGTTTTGTTTTCTCATACTGTTCATGGAAGCCTCCCGAGAAATGGAGCAGAGTATTCCAGCAATGCGGATGTATTCGTCTTCCAGCAATATGGAGACGCCCGGTGTTCTATTCCAAACGAGCTTTTACGGCTCTCGTCCTAGTGCCTTCAGTATCGCTTCAGATATCCATAATATCTACGCAATTAACGCTCCTGCTCACTTTCTTCCCGCTCAACAAACGTTTACACGCTTTCTTCGCGAGTTTTACGTTGTTTGCGACTCCTTAGTATCACCGAACAGGGTATCGCACTGCGCGTAGAACGTAGAATGGAAGCAGCAGTACACCGTCACGTATTGTTAAAATTTTAATCCCATTCCCGCGGTCGCAACCACCTGGACGTTCCCTTGGAACGGAGCAAACACCGGAGACCAAGAGAACGTGCGTATCTCCGTCGAACGTACGATCGAAGCGGGGTATTATTGCTGGAAGATGAACCAGTGTTGCTAATGGGTTCACTTAAATCGTACTTAAATCTTCCCCCTTTCATCCTCCAACAACTTCCCCACGAACACACTAAACGAATAATCCAACACCTAGGTTGGAGGGGCGTCAACGACTCCCCCTGTACGCGAAGCACATTCGCAATTCAACACCGAGGGGTCGAAACGCCGGAAGTCCATCAACGCGAGGGGTGCACGAACGAACACGGTCCCGCTTCCGTTTCCGGTCAAGCGATCTAGTTCGCACGATCTAGTGATCCACCCCTACTGTGGTGTTAACCACGGATTAAGCGCATTTGGAGCCTGCGGGAAGAACTTACCTTTCAAAGTGCTACAACTCCGACAAATATCGACCTGATGGGTATGCGTTGCTACATTACATCTCAAAGCTCCACTGCAGCTCCTAGCGCAAGTGTTCCAACCGCCACACAGTACATCGCACACGAAGTAGACCCGGGAAGAAATCAAAACGATCTAAACAAATCCACCAGCGGCGAACACTACGCCAACCCAAGCCGTTATCAGTCGCCCGTGCGCCTGTGTGTGCGAGAGTTGTCGAGCACGAGCGTGTGTCGGGCGACTTCTGGTGCGGTGCGCTACAAACGGCAGCATCCAACGCACCTTTTGATCGGCGTCCGGATACCGCACCGTGCGTGGTGATTGTGCGAGCGAGAGGCACCGTCCGCAGGCGTCGCAAACCGGGCCAGGCGTGTCGAATCGGGCGATGGCCTCGTTGCGTTCGCAGTTTGATTGTCGGCGGTGTTGATGGGTGCGAGGATTGCCACCGGCCTGCCATGCCACAAACACTAACGCGTGGGCAACCGGCAGCAGCCAGCATCCCGAACCGTACCGAGCGATGAACTTTAACCGACTGATCGCAACGTCCGCCACAAGCCGCAGCTGGAGGAGGCGAACCGGTCTCTCCGGCCGCTTGACCTCGTCCGCACGCGGCGTACAATTCCATAAAAACCACACACAAACACACACACCCATTGTTGTCTCCACTCCCGCTGTCCCAGCTGTTCACTGCGTGCATGCAGAATGCTGTATGTGTCATCCGCATTTCGCCCGAACTGTGCCCGACGCAATGCCCGACGTCCAGCGCCATCAAAAATTGATGTCGGGCGCGCTGGTGGGGAGACGGGCTACGTTTTCGAAGCAATTGCACACAATGCCATAAAATGAGTTCGTATTAAAGCGGGTACTAATCTCAAGATAATTAGGAACAACTAATAGACCGCAACAGTCATCTGCATTGAGTCATCTCTCAAAACTTGGAAACTGCATCCGTTGGACACACCAAAACGCCCTAAACTCCAGAAAAAAACCCGAATTTAAGTTCGGGCGTTCGATCGGCTCCATCGGAGCGACTGTTGTGCCGTGGCTATTTTCGAATGGTTTCGTTCTGTTTTGCAACGCACGGCACGTTGCGCGATAATTGTGTCCCTGCGACACTACGCGGCAACTATCAAGCGTTGTGCCAATATGCTAATATAAAAAACAACAACAATGAGTTGCATTCTGCGCTCCGGAAACGTCACGGCGCAGTGTCCACGGAAGGCTCTGGTTTTGCTCCGGCTCTTTGTCGCGTGCACACGTGCGGCCGCGTTTGGGAGCGTTTGAATGCTCCAAACCGAACCGACCGAACCAATTGGTTGCTTCCTACTTAGCGCACGGAGCGGGCAACGGTCGGCGTGCAGCGTTGAATTGCGTGAGTCACACGCCCGCAAACAGCGACAACTTACCGAAACGCCCTGGCTGGGCACCATCGGCCTGGCTTCCTGGATGCAGCCAAATATCACACACTCGTTGCGTTTCGGCACACCTTATAGCTTTTTTTTGTTGTTCTTCTCGTTGTTGTCGTTGACCGTTTGCTTCCACTGTTTTTTTGTTATGTTGCTATTCGCAGCGCGCTGCACTTTCAAACACGTCACAAGCTAGTCGAGCGGCTGTCGGCGGATTAATGCGAACTCACAGCGTCCCAGACGCAGCGCCCCGGGGAAGAAAGCAGCCCGACGCGACCGAAGATGCATCGACGCAGGGTTCGGTTTGCGATTGTGTGAGTGATTGGCTCACCTATGCAAAACTACACGAGAAAAAAAACGCACAACAACACGCGGTAAGATGAGAAATTACCCCCACTCGTACTCTCGCGCTCTGATGTTCTTGTTCTCCCAGGTGAGAGGCATGTTTACTGCTTCGAAGAGCAGCGATCTCCACGTGAATGTTCACTCGGTACTGGAATGTTAATAATTTCTCGTGTTTTTGTGTTTGCTTTCAATACAAACAATACCATTATTTTGTTCTATTTCTTTATTTTGTTATTTCATCTTATTTTTACCATTTCCTTTGTTTTTGTGTTTTTATTTCTACTTTGTATTTTCGTGTTTTTTTTTCAACAAACACTTCTTGCTTTGCGTTTTATCTCTTGTTATGCCGGGGATAGTAACACATATAACGCAAACTGCACGTATAAACCATGTAAACATGTGTAACAATACTGGATTTATCTCAGAATCACATAAGTTACGCACACTGTAGCGAGAGAGAGAGAGAGCGCGCTACCTCTCACGCCGTGTCGCTGTTGTCGGGCGCCCGATCGTGACTCTGCCGATGTCGGTCATTGACACTATCCGCTGTCAGTCACCGAGTCCCCAAGGAGCAAAAGTGTGTAGACAAAATTTCTTATTTTTTAGATGAACAAATCTCGGATGAAGTTTTGGCGGCTCCAGCGTCTAAACTTCCGCACCCTATTCGCTGTCTAGTGCTCATGCAATAGTAGCAATTTCTATCCTGCCTGTCCATTCTTCATTCTTCGTTCGCCTATTGTCTTTTGTTATTTTGAACGATGTTGGTCCTAGCCGCGGTTTCTGCGCTTGCGATCTTGATGCTTAGCTCGTGATGATATAGGAAAAGTGTCCAGATCTTTAGGACTAACTCACCGTATGTCGACTGGGTTATTGTGTCCGATCTGTATCTGGTCAGATTAGATGCCTCAGGTCGTCGTGATCGGCTCCAACGTTCCTTTATGGAATTGTATACTCTTCCCTTTGCCTACTCTTCTCATCTATCTACTTATGCCAGTGTCAGATAGTTATAATTATCTCTAAAGATATTTAATTTCCTCCCACTCTCTTTCTCGTTGCATACACTTACTTTTGTTTTATGAGACAATACGATAATAGATTAGCCTATGGCGCGTAAGCTCACATAGAAGTTTTAACAATCCTAACAAGATGCCATTTCTGAAAATACTGAGTTGCGCGAGTGCTCGCGTGCATCGTCCTTGGCCCTCAGTTTACGCGGTCCCGCTGTGCAGCCGCCGACCGTTCGAACCCTTTTTTTAGTTGTTTTTTGTTGCTTGCTGGAACCCCCTGCTCTGTGGCCGCTCCGATCGCTAAGTAGGAAGTGACCAATTGGTGCGATGTTCCAGCGCGCGTGAGGCACGGTGGGACGGTGACGCTGATGTGTGAAGCCAAATTTGAAGCGGATCTAACGATTTAGAACGTTTTGTTTATGTCCCACTTCCTTTACCGCCGGGTATGTGTGTATGTGTGTCGCTAATCCGCTGTAGTTCTGTTCTGATCCGCTCTTCAATAGGTAGCTGTGATATCGTTTCCGAAATTTAAAGTGTAACGTCTCTAAAACGTGCTGGGAAGACTCCAAAAACCGACTCTATCCTTCGAACGGCCACCGGTTATTCCCGTCGTGCCGATACAACAGCGCACATCCGGTGGAGGAATGATTTATGGACTGTTGTGACAACCCTACAGCCCTGCTGCTTCCTAATTCATGCACCCGGTTTAGCACCGAGAATGTTCCGTGTGTATGTGGTCTAAACGACACCAACACTGGTCGGTTTGAGGAATGCGAGCGGACCCGTCTTCATTGGTCGCAATGAGCGCTGCCTGCGATGTGGAGCACGGATCCGATCCGATCGTGTGGTAGCAGTATTAGCTGATTTACACACCGCTACCTCAATTAGCTCCATTACTCGAGCTGATGCTGTCATCGTGGCTCAGCGCAGGCAGCTCGGTCAGTTGAAGCAGCTGGCCCGTGCGGACCAGTCGTACGGAACACAGTGGAGAGAACAGTGAAGAGTTTGTGCAGTTGATCCCAGCAACTACCTTCATGTATTCAAACGATTGAATTGGACGAGAAGACGGATCGTTACAATGTTTCTGTGTAATGGCTGAAGGCGGAGGATGGTAGTGGATGTGCAACACAACTTGTCTGCGAGAGGTATGATGGGTCGACCGCTTGGAACTGCTTGGGAGCGTTGGAAGAAGTTTAGTGTTATGCCAGATCAATGCAATGACGTCATTGATGGGAGTGTGTTCTCATTTCCTAAGCACCCGTTGCCTTCGGAGTTTCAGCTCCGTTTGAGCCTACGTCTAGGTGATTGTTTGACTGATTATGAGGAGTACAATGTGTCTACTGCTGCTTGTGTTCTACGTTGCACTGTGCTGTACGCTGTTCGGTGACACTCAGGTGCTACATCAAACGTAGAACTCGAGGAGAAAGCTATATACAAATAGAATAAGAGAAGACATCAGCTTCTGTTGACTTGTTCTAGCTTTTTATTGGAATCTTTGCGTCTAAGTGTCCGCTCCTATAACGTGAGGTTCTTGAGAGATGTGAGGAATAGATCGAGTGCAAAAAATCAATCACCCATTTGGCATTTTAAACTTAAACTTCCACAAATGCCTAAGATAATAACGATGGCAGATGCCAAAAATATTACTGGCGGCATTAGAAGAGGACGAAAGCCGTAAAAGCTCGTTTGGAATAGAACACCGGGCGTCTCCATATTGCTGGAAGACGAATACATCCGCATTGCTGGAATACTCTGCTCCATTTCTCGGAAAGTTTCAATGAAAAGTATGAGAAAACAAAACCAACCCTCCGATGCACCCCGCACCTGGAAGCGAAACAAACACGGTCCAATCCAATTTAGGTGAAATAAAACAATCCTTCAAACGCTATCGGCGTACCGCGGCGCCTTGAAGTACGTTGTTTACATGTTGCCGTTTGCATCGAGACCGTTTAAAGCCGGGCGAAGTGAAGGCGATAGTGTATTGAGGTCACGCTGGCTTGTTACCGGCAGCACTTCGATCGGCAAGCTCTAACGAGAAGGCTTCGGGTGTTTTCACAGGAAAGCGCTTGAATGATTTTACCAACACGTGGACGAAGACGAAGAGCGTGCTGCAAGAAACGCATCTGGAGTAGTTTTGTTTGTGCTCCTCTCTATTTCGAAATCACGTTCACCGTACGAGTCGATACATCCAGCGTGTGTAGTCGAAGATATTGGGTTATCTCAGCCAGATTTTGCTATGTTTGACGAGGGACATTGGACAACGCTTGAATTCAGCGACTCACTGATGGATGGAAAGTTCTTGTTCGTGCGACTATAGCAAACAAACATTAATCATATTTGTCATCTGAATCCTACAGTACTTCCTCGCGATGGTTGAGCTCCACTGACGTCTCGGGCTGTCGGTCACACAAACCAATAAAATTGGCGTCATCCTTAATTCACCAGACGACCAAGGTGGCGTACGTTGTTTAGAATAAAGCCGTTATAAAATATTCCTCTTTTGCAGATCTTCAAACCCATGCTGGTTATCGAAACATGTGAGAGCGTCTGAGTGTGTGTGAGCGAGAACGTGTGTGTGTGCGTGTCTTTTCTTGTATTTCAAATAACTTGAGACATAGCAGAGGGCGTTGCTGCAAAGTTAACCCAACAAAAACTATATCGCTCGCAACTTCTGACGTGCCTCCTCGTAACTCGCAGGGTGTGTTCATCTTCAACCTGGTGCAGTGGACTCCGATCAAGTACCTCGGCTACTCCTATCCGTTCTGGGCCCACGCGTTCGGCTGGTTCACCGCACTGTCGTCGATGCTGTGCATCCCCGGCTACATGATCTGGCTGTGGAGAAACACCCCCGGCGATCGTGCCAACGTAAGTCGAGCCAGGTCCTGCCAGCGTCCTGCGGAATCGCGCTCACAGCACGCTCTTCCTTGTTACTTCCAGAAAATTCGACTGATCGTTCGAATTGAGGACAGCGTGAGCCAGCTGCGGGAGAGAATGCAGGCCGATACCGAGAAGGGCATGGAGCTGTAAGGTCGAGGCGAAGTTATTTCCACCCGTACCCGACCATCGCCAATCGTCGCGCCGGATGCAGCCATCAAGTTTTTTTTTATACATTATTTACATTCTTTGCTATCCCAGCAGACGCGAGAGCGTCCCATGTTCTACCTTTGTCCCGTAAATTGATTACCGTGACCAAAATCGTGCGTAATTGTTTCATTTCTTCATAAATAATAAATCCGGTACGATCTCCAGATGGGTGTAGCTTTGTGTTTTGGCTCCGAAATCTGATGTTTACTTTTCTTTTCAACGTTTTGGCTAGGAGCGTTGCTGAAACAACTATTAATTGTTTAAATAGCTGGTATGCTTTGTTCTTGAACTTCTATTCCTTTTCAAGGAAACTAAAATCTTGTACTAATGTTTTTAAATCGACTTGACAGTGTGATAACTTCTATTCAGCACGGATATATACAGAGTAATTTCAAAACAACACACGTAATAATGATAATAACAATAATAATACCAATCTTCGACGAAAGGCACATCAGAACACAGACTCAGAGCCTAAGCAAGCATTGCCGTCCGAAAGAAAGTGAAAGAGGAGCGCAATAATATCCATACGAACAACTAGGTCAAAGAAGACGAAAGTCACAGATGGGCAGCACACACACACGCACTGAAACGAGAAGAACCGGTCAGAATCGGTTAATTACCACACTATCGTAAAGCACCTTGCACGCAGATTCGCCTCCCTCGTTCCGTTCACCGAGCACAGGAATGCCGGGGTGATGTACCCGCGTCCGGAGACTGGATCTTCGAGTGCGAATCACTCCAACGCCCCGGCAACACTTCCGATTACGTGCAGAAACGTCAGAGAACATATCGAACACGGTGCGATTACGCGTCACGCCTTATACGACGCCCGAGCGTCCAGCGTGCCCAACGTAAACATGATCAACCAGCGTTGTTATGGCGGCCCGGGCATGCGCGGGTGGGCCGTCGGACATCGGTGTACGGGGCCAGGAAGTGAGCAGGACTGCGGGACGACCTGACCAGTCCGTCGAGTTGCGTCGCCCGTGCTCGTATAATACCGGCTGTACCGACTCTCCGCACTGGAGAGCTTTCCTCGCTTGAACGCAACAACACGGAACGGGACGCGTAACTCGCTCCCTCGCGCTTGTTCTCTCTCTCTCTTCTACACCTGCACGCCGAGTGCGAGTGTGCGTTGTACGGTAAAGCTCTCCCTTTGTGTGCGGCTGACACTTGCGTAAGCTCGAGTGGGTGAGTGGGGAACGGCACAGCACGTGCCGGAGCGGCCCGGAGGAGGTTCGTACCGTGGCGAGCGTGAAGCTGTCAGCCACTTTCGGCGCGACACTGCCGTGATTAACATGTGTGGCCGGTGTCGGTGTGCCGTGTGCAGTACGTCAGCGCAAGGACCGTAGGAGGCCGTCGTCATCCAGCGATCAACCGCGGCGTAGCAGTGACAAGTGGCGTACCGAGCCTGTGAGTGAACAGAACAGTGCCACAGTAGGTCAGCAGTGCACGAAGCGGCGAAGATTCGCCCTGTAAGCTTCGAGATCTTCCAGAGAGTTCGTGCTCCAAAGAATCCACCAGTGTCCAGCACGGGCGAAACAAGGGACGCTTTGGGCTGTTCCCGTGCTGGTTTGTTTTGATGGCTCCCAGTCAGGAGCAGGTACCAGGCACCAGCAGCCTTCGTAGCCACCAGGTGGCTGTGGCGTGAATCAGCCGTTTCACCACCACCCAGCAGGTTCTGCGGTTGCGCAAGTCCGCCCGGCTAGAAATGGTGCGACGACTCCGGTCGGCCGGTTCTCCTTGCGACGCACCGGTTTCGCGCCAAAAGTGGACGACCAGTCCACTCCAGGGGCTGTCGAAATCGCGGTGCCGGAAACGGTGTCGCTTCCCCGATGTGCCTTCGAATCACGCGCGAATCGATTTGATTTCCATGTCCATGACATGACTCCACGTCACGGTGCCGTGGAGCGGACAAAAAAAAACACAACACAACAACAACAAAAACGACGTCCGCGTGGGAGCAGAGCCACAACAGCCGCGGCGACGTGACCAAACCGAATGGCGTGTGGGCTGAGCGGGTTGAGCGTGTGTTTGCGGAGTCTTCTGCAGCCTCGGTACACGCCGTCCCTCTTACAGGCAGTCAGTGTTTGTCCGCGCTGTGTACGCATCGGGCGATGATAATTGAATGTTTGGACGGTCTCCGGACATCCATCTGTGTGTTTGTGTGTGTGCGACGACGAGTCGACAAACGACGGCCAAGATCTGGCGATCCCGAAGCGAAAACCCGATCGCCTCCACGCTCCACACGGCTGGCCGTGACTTCCGCGGGACGCCGGGACGCATGCTGATGTCCCCGACAGTTCCCCGAGGTGCCCACGCAAATGAGATGCAAGAATGCGTTGCCGAAGCGCTCGGTGACGCTGCCCATCGACGGAGCGGCTCCGTACTCCGGGTCGCTAATATGACCATATTTGTCCACCTGCGTGGACCGCCGAGCCGCTGACGACGACTGCCATAAGCGGAGCATCGTCTCTCGTCGCGGGGTGGGGAAGGGGAGCGCACGTGATTTCCGCGTCGTTCGCACTCGCACCGACTCGGCACTCTGTCGCGCAGGGCCTCGCTGGGTGGATGTCTCCGCAGCGTGCTCGTCCCGCCACGGACCGTTCTTCACCTTTTTTTCTTGGAGAGGAGCTGGAGCGGAGTTCGTCGCACTGAACGTTCACTCTTTCTTCGCAGGATTTCGGATCTCGTAGTGTATGTGTGAGTGCGTGTGTGTGTGTGTAGGGCTTGGACAACGTGAAGCAGTCCGAGAGACGATCCAGCAAGCGGGTGTGAGTGTACAGTGAGGTGCCAGTGCTTTTCCCATCTGTTTGTTTCGGTGTGCAGCCGAAACAGAACAAGATACCAGCGGCATCCAATCAACCCAAACAGGACGTTCCACCATTAATCCACGGCGGTATGTATCGCAAGGACCACAGCTGGGGACATGCTGCCGACCAGGCCAACAGCACGCTTCTCTCTCTCTCTCTCTCTCCTGCAGATCTTCAATCAAACGAATCTCCCCAAGCGGGATCGCACATCGAAAGGGTTAAGACGCGCTAGGTAAGTCCACCGGAACGTCCAGAAGCCCGCGCTGGTCGTACGGCGCAAGTTTCGGCGCAGTATGCGGACTCCGTTCCCCACCCACGGCGCATCGTAGCGCCGTCGGACGTGTGTGAAACTGGTTTTGCGCGCCGCTGTCGAAGATTTTCGAAGACAAATTGCGCCCGCTCCGAGTTCGTTGCCATGACACACATTCGGGAGAGCGAGCGAGAGAGAGAGAGAGATGTGTTCACCGGATGACGGACGGTCGCTCAGGGTCACTGCCACCGCACGGGTATCTCGGCCCGGACGTGGCACCGGGATCTTCTAGGACGTGCGGGATGCGCCTGGAATCGCCCAGGGAAACCGAAAGTCTTCCAACGCTCCCTTCCAATGGGTGCGCGGTGCGAAATGGGTTAGTAAACCGTTTCATCATCCGGGTGGGAGCTTTGTTTGGCTCTGGGGTTATCGCCAGCGACGTCCACGGTCAACGGGT
Organism: Anopheles dirus; assembly: GCA_000349145.1. Taxonomy (NCBI): domain Eukaryota; kingdom Metazoa; phylum Arthropoda; class Insecta; order Diptera; family Culicidae; genus Anopheles; species Anopheles dirus. The sequence continues at coordinate 4,507,813 of KB672491.1, read as the reverse complement.
TGGACTTGCGTAATTGAAGCGGGGGGGGAGGTTTGTTTTTGCTTCGTCTCTCTTGCCGCTGTTACGGTGCGCGCGGCTCGAGGCTCTGTTCCTGAGCGTGCGCTTCGTACGCGCCGGGCGAAGAATTCCTCCGTAAGCGTCGATGAATCATTTCCGCGTCTGTCATCGGCGAGTTATGGGGGAACGTGTACGTGTACTGGGACTTCTGGGCTGGGCTGTGAAGTAATCGGCCCGTGGGCAAGGCGTGGACCTGGCGGGGGGAAAAAAACCCCCAAACACCTTTCTAATGCACCGTCGGATATGTGTGTCATGTCCTCAAAGTGTGTCTGATGTGATGTGTGATTGGCGCGAGAGATCTATCTCTAAGCTCAGAATCAACAATCTGCTACTTGTTATGGTTCCCTGGTACAACAACTATCTTTTTGTTGAGTTCGTTTGGTGTTTGAAATCACCAGTAGTAACAGGAGATCATCCTCTTCAGGAGGTTTCTTCCGATCGCATCACATCCTTCTCATTCTCACCTTCGGTAGTTCCTCTGAGTTTAGTAGTCATCTCTAGCTTCCTGGTTGGGTTAATGTCTCCATCGTAGTAGCTGGAACAGCTATTTGCTCCTTTCTCTTCAATTGATTCTGGGTACCATTTTAATATTGATTCCCGAATGATCTATCATGACGAATTACGAACAGATACAAAAAAAAAACGTGCCATTAGATCCACCAGCTACTTGCTATGCTTCCCTGGTACAAAAGCCATCCTTTTGTTTACAATTTTCATACGTTGGTTTTGTGTTCGAAATCACCAGTAGTAACAGGAGATCATCCTCTTCAGGAGGTTTCTTTTGATCGATGTCAGTTTAGTATTTATTAACGATGGCTGAAAACAAAGGGCAATAGATACAAAACAACTAGCATTCGAAGTAGCTCAGCGTCAAGAGCTACCTGTCAGCACGTGTTTATAATCGATCTGATAGTTATTTCTCTATCTACCAGCGCGACATACTATATCGCACAAGCTCTATCAGTGTGTACAATCTCTGCTCCTCTCTTCAATTTCATGAGGTAAGAGATTTTCTTATCCATCTCTCTCTCCCACACACACTCTCATGCAAGATTGGATGAATGTCGTTCCAGCTCCATGCCTTTTAAGAAGTGTTGGCAGCAGATCAGTCTTCACGTTCATTGCCAAATTTCGCTTCCACTACACACATACGATCAACACAAGCAACTGTTCTGTGATCGGTGCTGATCGTAGTCACTGCGGTATCGGATTTGGGATTCTCCGGAAGCGGTGTCATCCTCTCCGTCAACACTTTCGGCCGTGAGTCATTGCGAGTGCGCACGGTGCCTGGTGTGATCCATTTCAAACTTCCGACGTACGGGAGCCTAACACCGCGTTCTTCCAGGAAGCAAGGGTAGTTGTGAATGCGAAATCAACACCGCTTCCACATACCTGACCCAACCGCCAGCGAAGGTCAAACATTCCATCGCCGCTGGATGGACTCGGGACCCGGGCATGGACGCATCAAATTGCGCATTGATGATGGCGATTACGCGAATGCATATCACCCACCGCGGCCCATTATGGAATGGCATCCGTACGAATGATGGCGACGGTGTGGGATGCAAGCGAAGAATGCGTCCGCATCATCCGTGGCGGGAGCAGCGCGGGGCAAGAATTACGCTTGCAAAAACGGCACTGGAAGCCGCACGTACGTGCCGTGCTCTTCCGACACCCAGCACCCGGTGCGCCTACGGTTGGAGTACGCGAATGTCGCTCGTCGTGCGTTACAAAGGTCGCATCTATAAACTAGTCATAGTGCGCACTTTGTTTGTGTGCTTTTTTTTCTTCGCTGTGTCACCCACACACACACCCGAGCACGAGCTAATGAATGAACGTAGTTACGGCACCACACACACACACACATACGAGCGCACACGTACACAGGCTCCTCACCAGCTGGAACGCGATGTGTCAGGTCGCAGCGGCGTCGCAGTTCGCACGGTTCGCAGGCCGTGGGTGTTTATAGCCTTGCCGACCGGATCGACCTGATCGGTCGATTAGGCTACCGCGGAAGCGGCTAGTAGTGCCGTACGGTCGCGTCGAGAGCACGACGAGAGCGACGTTGACACGGCTTGCGGCTATGGACGATACTTTGTGCGGCCAGCTGAGCACACTAGAGCTGATCGCGATAGAGATTGTTCATAGATGCGATGTCCATCGAGCTCATAAGTGCTATTAGGCAGACCTTTGGAGGGGTTTTGGAGCCCGCGGGACACCTCCGGCTAAGAGCTGAGAGAGACTGTGTTTCCTGCTCGCCCGGTTTTACACTGCTGTGTAAACAAACCTGTGCAGCCTTTGATGCAGCTGTAAAACAGGGTAATAGAATAGATAGGGAACATATTCCAAGGTTATTCAAATGAGAGTGATCTTAGTCTAGTACATGAGGAATGCATTTCTATCCGAGCTTATTGCCGATCTTCACATCTAAATGCGGGATCCAGGATCCAGCCTTGACAAATCTAGATTGCAATTCTGGATCAGAATCGTACATGATCGAGAGTGTAAATGATGTGGATCTCAATTTTGTATTCCGATGTGGACGATCCCAGCTTTGGGATACGTTATACAGCCTGATTAGTAAGTAAGCAACGCAAAACTTCCAAGACATGTTTGGAGCTATGACTAATGGAGCTAAGCAGGCATTCTCTCTTCGACTCCTGGGTAGAACTTTGGAACTTGGGAAGTACGTTGTGTTTGGAGTAGCTTCCCAGGACAATTTTTCCAGTTTGGTGAGGATTTCGGGAAGATATTCAAATGAGAGTAAGCTTAGCTTAGTACATGAGCAATGCATTTCTATCCAAGCTTATTTCCGATCTTCACATCTTATTTCGAGATCCAGGATCCAGCCTTGTCATATCTAGATTGCAATTCAGAATCTAGGGGGGAAATAATAACGACTCACTCGTACAGTGAATCCCACTCCCTCTTTTAGGATTCGAAGCCCTACGGCCAGTTCTTACTTACTCGTGAGTGTGTTCTATTATAATGACTCCCTAAAGAGTCATTAAAATCCTATGTTGGGAGTTAGCTCACTCTTTTCATTACAAAGATTTAACTCACTCACTCACTCTTACTCCGTACGCACATCTCTAGAGCGATGATCAGTGGAGCTAAGTAGTCATTCTCTCTTTGACTCCCGGGTAGAACTTCGGCACTTGGGAAGCTCTCTCTGTTTGGAGCAACCTCCCAATCCAGGCAGAAATTCTTCCAGTTTGGTGAGGATTTCGGTAAGATATTCAAATGAGAGTAAGCTTAGCCTTGTACGTGAGCAATGCATTTCTATCAGAGCTCATTGCCGATCTTCACATCTCATTGTGGGATCCAGCGCAAAACTTTCAGGCATTCTCTCTTTGACTCCCGGGTAGAACTTGGGCACTTGGGAAGCTCTCTCTGTTTGGAGCAACCTCCCGGGGCAGAAATTCTTCCAGTTTGGTGAGGATTTCGGTAAGATCTGCCCAGATTTCGGTGCGGAGCTTCTTTCCAACACCCAGGCGGCCGTCGCGTAAGCGTTATGCATCGTCCACCGCCAGTTCTAGCTCGACAGCCATAAACACCTCGCGTCCCTTTCGCCGCGCGCGCCACGCCTCGCTGGCTTTATTGCGTTCGCACGGCGCATGGCGGCGCAAGATTTATTAGACTTCCGATAGCACCGCACCCATAACGTTTACGGCCGGCCAATGGGCCGCAATGAACATCTCCGCTGCGCGGTGTCCTTCGGCGCACCGGTGCCTCGCACGCCCCACTGACACCGTGTCCTCATCTTCCGCAGGGTTCCAGCGCTCGCCCGGCAGAGGCGCCAGCCAGGATGGTGCAGCGGCAGGGCGAGACGCGCCGCTCGAAGCGCTCCGCCGGCGGTGCACCGGACCCGGAACCGACCGCCATCGTCAGCGAGCAGCGCTTCGAAGGCCTCGCCCTGGAGGGCGTTAGCCCCCGGCACGCACAGCACGCGGTGAGTATTACGTCGGCGGTGGGTGTCGCGCCAATCGATACGCTCCGGGTCGGTGTCACGGTCAGGCCGGCCGGTGCGGCGTGCCGACATTTAGGCGCCCGCATACCGCGCGATCCGACGCCATCATGCAACGCTCGGCCAGTGGGTCAACGCGGTTGCGCAACCGCGCCAGTCGGCGCCTCCATCGGAATGGAACCGTGGGACCTGGGGCCTAGAACCGAACCGTACGGCTTCACATGGATGCACCGAACCGAACACGGCCAGGATCCGCACCTGCGTGCGTTTCTCGCCTGCTCCCCAAGATGGCGGCTGCCGAGAAGCAAAAACTCGAGCAAAACGTGTGCCGACCTAATCGGTCGTGATCGTGACTGGCAAGCGGCACACACACGCGCGCTCGGGTGTGTGTGTGTCTGTCGCTTGGAAGCGAGAGAGAGAGAGAGAGAGAGAGCGAGTCCGGGCGAGTGTGTGAGTCACAGGCAGGGCCGAGGGCCTCGTACTACTTCGCATCGCATCTTCACGCTCGGGCTGTCTACTAAAATCGGGCTGTGCGAACCGGGCCACACTTAGTCGCTTCTTACTCCCCCGTCGTGCTTGTTCGGTGAGCCGGTGGGCTCGTTCGCGTGAACTAAGCCGTGTTGGTTCGAGTGCTACAGCCTGCAGCAGGACGCGCTGGGGTCTCGTATCCGGTCAGGATACGCGATCGGCAGCGGCGACAGGACGTCCCCAGCGCCCAACCCTAAAGGTGGCCCGTTCTGCAATCAACCCGTTCTTGGGAGAACGCCTGGCCCGGGCCTAGTGTATCTCTGCGCGGAAAGAGGGCTCGGGCCCGCCGCCTATATCTCTGTGACGCTTCGGAACCGGCGCGCACGGCGCTCCAGTTCTGCCTGCGAGTGTGAGGGAGATCGCGTCGGCATGAATGGCGCTAGATGCGGGCTTCGTGCCCCGTAACCGAAACCGAAAGTGAAAACACAGTGTTGGGGCCCCGTGCAACGCTTCTTCTGTGGCGCTGTGGCAATGAGCGGGCAGCACAAGTGCGCCATTAGCAGCGTGCCGCTCCGGTCCCCTTTCTGCGCCGTCGCAAATGTCGAACGACTGCAACCAGTTGGAGGAGGAAACCGCACGACATCGCAAAACAAAACGCCGAGCACTGTGAGCAAACACACGAGCGACCGGGACGGGGAGAGCGTCGCAGCGCCAGCCCGCCGTGGCAGAGAGGCAGCGAGAGATAGTGCGGAGATAGTGCAGAGGGCAAGAATTCGTTCGTGGCTGGTGGCCTGTAATTGGCTCCGCTGGCAGCACTCGGTTGCTGTGTTGGTGGTATGCGCGACGGTATGTGAGAATTTTCGCTTTCGGCGTGCGTGCTGCTTTGTTTCACTCTCTCTCTCTCGCTCTCGCTCTGTGTGTTTGTGTGTGGTGTCGACTACCACCACCGTGGTTTGACCCAGCTGATCGGTGGCCCCAGCGCTGGTACGGCACCAACAGTCGCTGGCCACTCAGGCTCAGTTCTTGGCCACCGGCCACATCGAAACGGCCAGCCAGCCAGTGTGAGTGAGCCGTCACGCCCGTGCCAAGGACGGGCTGGGTTGTTGGAGCTTCAGCCACTTCGGCGTGTGGTTGGTGACATTTACGGACGGTCCCGTTAGTGTCGTCACACAACACACACACCGGAAGCGGTGCGCGGTCCATCATCGGTCGGGAACAGTGTCCAGCACGTCGCCTGGACAGTGTGCAAGAACGCGCCCCGCAGACCAGTTCGGGAAGTGTGCAAGTGATCCAGTGCGTGATGGAGACAGAATCCGACAGCTTTTAGTGCTCGATTGAAGGTGGACGTGAAGTTCAGTGGTTCCAGCTCCGAAACTGGAGCCTATCGCACACCAAACGTTGCAGAATTCAACTCCCCCCGAGCCGTGTGCAAGCGAGCTCCGTGAAAGCCACTCAAACAAACACCTCACTCCCCGCTCAACGGTCAATTTCAACGTGGCGCTGCGGAGAACATCCGAAATATGCATGGAAACCTGCCGGTTTACGTACACTTTGAACGTGCGTTGGGGTGGAGGGTTTCATTCTCTGCCTTTTGGTGCATAATACTCCATATTACGATGAGTAGTTTGTGTGCTACGCGCGAAGAACTCAGTGCTCCAACCTATGTACAGTGATTGGCGTTTTAGTTTTTTGAAGATATTTTGCAAAATACGAGTCGCAATATGGCGTGTTATACACCAAAAGATGGGGAATCATCGTCCCGAACTTCCTGCATGTAAATCGTGTTGAAACGACTGACTTTAGTGCATTTTTATGGCATGCGTCAGTACTCCAAGGTGACGTAATGAGCGAAGAATGACGAGAGAATATTTCGACTTCAATTCTTTTCGTGAGTTTTGAACGCGAACACTTGGGGAATACTATTCTCCATCTTTTGGTGTTACATTTGTAAATGTTGGTGCGAAGCTCAACTTCACGCTCACCTCCAATCGCGCGCTAAATCCGTCCCAGAAATGGCATTCGGGCAGAGGCAGAACTCAGGCCACTCCTGAGCACGCAACCGGGGCACTTGGGCTAACCTTTCGCAGTGCCGCCGGCGGGCAAAACGTGTCTCGCGCAAGTGTCCCGGCCAGTGGAGGTAGCGCGCAGTCCTTCTGCCGCATCTGCACGCATCCGACCCGAGGTGTTGTGTCCAAAAACGCCCGAAAAAAAAACCGTTTACCCGAATGGTGCAACACGCACTCCGACACCGACTGTTTGACCCGCTCGCTCAGGCGGTTTGCCGTACCGATTATCGGTTTGTCACGAAGTCCGCCCCGTACGCCGTTGCACAACGGCGCGAAAAGGGCTTTGTTTACACTTTACGAATTGAACAATTTTGGGTGTACGCGCGCTCGCACCGCTGACGAAACGGTGTCGGTGTGAAATGTAAATTTCGTTCGGGCAGACGGGTACCCTAGAGCGCATCCCCCACCACGTGGAGGGGGGGAGTCGCCGCCACCAACGCCACCGCGCCAACCTAGAAACGGAGGTTGCAGCTCATTAAAAAACAATTCTCACCCCGCGCCGCAACCTTCGGGTGCAATTTTCCCGGGCCCGGTCCGGGTGGATCTTTATTGGACGGTGTTTGACATTTTACGAGCCGCTCCAAACGTCGGCCAACCCCCACCGGCGGCCATCGGGATGACCTCAGGAGCATCCGTTGAGGGTGGCCGCGGGCGTTGCGGGTGTCCACGCCAGCTGCCAGTCGGCAAACATTCTCCAGCCCGCGCGCACACAGATATGGTCGAGGCTGACGTCCATGTGCAGTGTCCGACGCAGGCGTGCTCACCCTTACCCGCGCACCACTCTGCAGGTTAGGCTAGACGCACCCCGGGAGGCGAACGGCGCAGTGCGAGCTGGACAGCTCGCCAGTCTAGTGTAAGGATTAGAGCAAGTGTGCAAAACCGTAGTGAGACAAGTGTGACAAGAGCAGAACCCAGCGCAGTGCGAATGGTGGTAATACTGATCGTACTACCGCCAGCAACATGCCACCAGCATCCGCAACCGCAATCAAGGCCGCCCAACCACCACCAGCAGCAGCAGCAACCGGCCGCAGGCGCTGGTGACGGTGGCGGTGGCGTCCGGACGGCCCGCCGGCCCGGTGCGGCCAGCGCGAGCAGCCGGCGCCGCAACCAGCAGCCACCGGCAGCCCGCCGGAAGGCCACACGGCCGCGCCGACCCCCGGACGAGCGTATCGATGCGAACAACAACGATCCGGCCACACCGGACGGGCACGGTGCGCCCGGCCTGCGCTACCTGTCACGAGTAATCATTTCCGATGACTTTTCGCAGGTGGAAGTGAAGGCGGCGGCGGCGGCGGCGGTGGCAGACGATGCCGAGGTCGAGGCAGTCAACCGTGAAGGTAAGCGAGCCGATCGGCGAACGCGATGGTGCGCGACAAGGCGACGCGGGCGGCGTGCCGCGCGTTGCCTGCATTTAGGCGCGCACCACCTGCTTGCTGCGGGTGCGAATCGGGGGCCCGAATCGAGCGCACTGTGGGCTGTTATTGCGGTGGAAATGCTATTGGAGCTGCAGTGCGGTGTTTACTGCGACGTTAGCCGTGCTTTAGGGGTCTGCTGGTTGGACGTGCGGCCATTCGCACGATGTCACGACTAACGTCGAACGAACTAAGGAGTTGTTCAGCGCGTAGAACCCCTCTGAAGCGAGTCATTATGCTTTTCTCTGCGCAGATTGCTATTGCCAACAACATCTCTCGTGGTTCCACACCTTCCAGACGTTACACTTTGTCCAGGACCTCCCTGTGTATAGAGTTTTTTTGAATCCTCCCAAAGATGAAATACAGAACGTTGTTTGGTTGACGTTCTGGATGCCTTTTTTGTCCATATTTCCTAAACCAGCAGAATTGGGATAGCTTTATAGGACCTTCCAAAGGCCTACAATTCATTTTGAGAACATGGTCTCTCCAACTTCACTAGACGTATATGGATTACATACCTTTCTTACACATGGGTGGATTTGCCTCAGGCTGTAAACTAGTGATGGAAAAAATATCGATTTTTTTGTAACGTACCGGTATCTAGTTAGTTGTAAAAAGTATTGGTAACGTAAACCTGGCTACTTTTGTCTTGGCTGTACTGAGAGAGGCTCTCTCACTCTCCCAACCTAGCGATGCAGTCTCTAACAAATCGTAGCTCTCTATCTGTCGCCTTAGGTGTCTGGAATGTACCTGGTGCCTCTCTGTTACTCTCACAAAGTACTAGGCAGTACTGGACTTGGTTACTTTCTGTGTATATTTTACCAGCTCGAGTATCTAGATACTGCAGCTGCCCGTCATGCCGAAAAAATGAACTTCAGTCGGATTAGTTTAGAACCGTTTCTAGCTTTACAGCCAACACATTCTACTAACAAAAACTTGTATCTGACACTAATTAAAATTGTCTAAAAATCGAGAAGACGATTGATATTGTAACTTGTGGCACCAGGTATTTTTAATTTTAGGATCTGGTTTGCGATTCGATACATTTGTGTAAACGTCCCGAAAAACCAGGACCATCATTACTTTCCCTTCACTACTGTAGACTTCCTATAGACTTTTTGCAGTCCCAATCTGTGGATTCTATCAGCAGAAATAAATTCTCTAAGATCTCGTTACAACACTTCTATCAGTCCTTACATTTCCAATAAATTTCTTATCCATAGAAGATAGGAACTTTCCCAAAGACTGTCCTTCCTAACCTTACTTTCGCGCTGTTGACTTTAACACCGCATGTAATGCGTTTATGATATGTGGCTCAAGAGTGCTGACATCTGCAGAACTCTACATCGACTCTTTTTTCGTTGAACAAAAAAAAAATCAAACGAACGACGAACCGGAACCCCGAATCTAACGCACACCCCGTTCTCCGTCCGGCAGAGGAAATCGTTAAAAAGCGCAAAACGGAGCTGACGACGACGCGCCAGATCGAGACGCGCGTCAAGCGGCAGCTACTGTTCGAGGATGGCAAGGTGGTGGAGGACTCCGGCCCGATCGTGTCGACCAACACGACCGAGGACACCGACAAGCAGGAAACGGTACAAACCGAGGTGAGCGGCGCGGAACCGACGGCTATTATTATTGCTTTCTATCCATATTCATTTCAATTGACGATATTTATCACTGTTGATATCTCATCTCTTCTTGTTGCTCCCAGCACCGTACTCTGGGCGATCCGGAGGCGGAGGAGGGAGCAACCGGCAACCGGCTGGCCGGTGCCGGGGCCGGTGGGGACGTCGCGGCACCCGCCGCCCACCCCACGGCCGATAGTGTAAGCAGCATCGCACCAAAGACGAGCGGCACGCCGGCCGGCGACGGTTTGCTGCGCAACATCAAGGAGGAGGTGGTGGTGTCGCGCGAGGAAACGAAGGAACGGACCGAGGTGCAGGAGCAGAAACATTTCGGCGACTTTACCGACGACGTAAGTACCGAAATGGCCGGCTAGTTTGGCCCCGCGGGAAGCTACGTCCGTTCGCTTCCGGTGCGCGGTCTGTGCGCGTGCCTGGAACGCCAAACACCGGCCGAGGGAGGACCTTCCAAAATGAAATTAAATGAAAAAAACCACTCCATAACCCGGGGACCCAGGGAGGGGGGCCATCGAGAGACCAAATTACCACTATTACGGAGCGTCAGCTGGACGGAAACGTAGGCTTCCGTCCGGCCGCCCAATCCCACGCTAGATACGGTGGCCTTCTAGCCGGCGATGTCTTTGGCTAGGCGAGTGCGTAGTGTTGACGATGTGTCAACACAAAAAAGAGAGAGAAGAAACTAAGCACACCGGCGGATCGAGTCGAGTTCGAGTGAGGAATGTTTTAGGAATGTTCAATGCCAAATACCGCGTGTGCGCTTCATTTGCATTCGTAGCTTCCATTTTAGTTATGGTGTCTTGTTTTGAACAGTTTCCCGGCATAGAACGCCACACCCTGCCGTACGAAGCGCGCATAATGTGTGTAAATTTAATGAAGTAATTAATTAGAACGCTTTCAGCTCTCTACTCGTCACAAATCCCTTCGTTTTTCCGCTTGAATCCTTGTAACAAAAAGAAACGAAGGGAAAAGGAGAAGAGAAAGAGAGAGAGAGAGAGAGAGAGAGAAGAGAATGGGGATGGGTTCCACCACCAAAACGCATCCTAACATCGAACACACGCGTCGGTGACCCGCACCAGCGACGAACCCGAGGCGTCAAATCGAAAGACTTCAATGCCCTTGCCCCGGTCCGAAACGGTCAACTGCAGGCGACGAACCCGGTTTTTCGCTCTCGTCCCCCCGCAGGAGCGAGCGGTTGCTCTCGCAACAACAACAACAACAACAACACCAAATTCTCCCCCTGAAGGGCTCCTCCGCGGGGGGAGGTGGGTGGATTGCGGGCACACGCGGTCGCCCCGTACAGGGAACAGGAATTCTGCTGCTCAAAAAAAGAAACAGAACTTCGGCCAGGCGAAGCTGCGTGCGTATGTGCCCGTTGCCATTGTTTTGTCTAGCGACCGGTCCGCGGCCCGCTGTGGTCGTGTGCGTCAAAACGCACCCTCATTATTCAGCGGGCCCTCGGGCGGCTTCTCGTCAGCCGTTTTTGCTGTTGTTGTTGTTGTTGTTGTTGTTGCTGTATTTGGTAGCTAAAGTTCGATCGCCTCTGGATGCCGCCGTAATGCGTGTGTGTGTGTGTTTTTTTTGTTGTTTGGCTGCTTTTGCCGTTGCTTGCTATTTGCGCTTCTGCCGTCTTATTACCCAAGACGCTCGGCGGCGGTGGAAAAGCGCACCACACTCAGGCATAACAAACCCAACGCTGCCCCCCCCCCCCCCCACGACCCACCGATCGCGGCACCCGTCTCCACGCGGCACAGCCGTTCGTGCGTGCTTTGTCTTGGGCTGCTCCAACGAGACCCAAGAATGTGCAGCTTTACCGTGTGCGGAAGATGGACGTGTACGGCGATTTTTTTGACTTTTTTAAATATGTTTTAAAACTTTATTTCAATTGTATTATTCAAATTTCAATTTAGATACTTGCATAAAATTTTAAATTATAATAAAAAAGTAATTTTATTATTATTTTTTTATTAAAATTACTTACAAAAAACTGTTGGTAATTACAATAATTTATTGGCTTAGTATTCTTATCCTAAGCTTAATTAGCAATTTCAGTAAAGGTTTACATGGGTTCTGTATCGCACAAATAGAGTTCAATTAAATAAAACTTAATTAAATACGAAAAGGAAACTAATTTTACGGATTTTTGTAATACAATGTGAGACAACCAAACATCAATCAGTAATTTGAATATTTATTTTTCATTTTTGAATGCTCGTAAAACGTGCGATTCCTGTATATAGTCGAAGATCACGTTCGTACTGATCACACTGTGCCTTGTGGTGCCCTCTTTTGCGTCTTCTCGGGTTCTCCACCTAACTTTACACGGGTCATGCAAACCAGCCTGCCTACCTTTCTCATGCAACAGTCCATCTCACTCTCTCTCTCGCTCTCCCGCTCCCATTCGATCGATTCTTTCGCCCGTTTGCAATCGTTTGCAACAGTTTGCAGCAACGGCGACCCAGGCGCTATTATGTAGTCTCGGTACGTGAACTCTCCACCACTTCAACCACCAACACCACCACCAAACCGGGACGAGTCTGTGGCACGAAAGAGTGGCCACCCACTCGCTCTCTCTCTCTTTCGAACGCGCGCGATTGCACACACATACACACGTAAAGTCGCTCTCGCGGCTGGATTAGCGAGGATGATGGAGGAATCGAAGAGTCCAAATCACGAGAAGAACGACAAAGAGCAACGAGTGAGTGTGCGTGAGGGAAAGAGAAGGAGAGAGTGTGAGAGAGAGCGAGAGCGAGTGCGCAAGAGGAGATGCTGGCTCTCAGAATGGGGAGCCTTTGAGTCGATCGAGAGCCCACGAACAGAAAAAAAAACCCGTTCAACAACCTGCTATAGCCAGGCGGGCCCGCTTGAGGTGCTGCTGCTGCTGCGATCTGTTTCTTTTTCCACCTTTCTTACCGTGGGCTGGCTGGCTCGGTGGCTGGCTCGCTTTCGGGAGGCTTTGTTTCGGCCGGGCCGCTTGCAGCCGCGCCAGTGTTGTTTGGTGGCTCGGGCTCGGCACAGACACGGGCTCGCGTCGTCCTGTTCGTTGGCAGACGTTGGGGGCACGCGGAGGGGAACGAGGAGAGCGGTGCAGGGCAGGCAGCAGAAGCCTGCCGAGATCGGAATATATCCCACCCGCAACGGCGGGCTGTGAGTGTGTTATATGTGTGTGTGTGTGGGCAAGAGAAGCGGCGCGAAGAGCAGCCCGTAGCTCAGTGTTAGGTGCTAGTGCATGTGCCTACCTACCGATACTAGAGGTTACTAATTCGCAACACTCATATCAATAGCCTGAAGTCTCTTTTACTAGAGCGTGCGCGTGTGTGTTGGTGCTTACTGTTCATGTGCGCTCGTGAGAGTACCCGTGGTGTCCTGGTGTGCGCGTTCCAACAAGATCCCGTTCCAGCTTCACTATCAACCCTTCCGGAGGCGGCAGCCAAACATCAACCGAGGGCAGCAATCGAGAGCCAATCAACCGAAAGGTGACCCAAACAGTGTCCACCGACGAAGAAAGGAGCGGTGACTCCCCCATAGGATCAGGTTCTGGTGTGCATTCTCTCGCACGTTTACTCCTTGCGAAGCACAGAGCAGAGAAACGCAACCGGCAATAACATACAAGCGTCGGGTACAACGCTTCCTATAGGATGTGCAGGAAGGATAAACGCTTCTATAGGATTTTCGAGTCTTTTGTCCATATCTGGAGCGTTCATGTAGTTATTCGAACATATCTACCAGCCCAGATCAAGTATCTAGTATCCAAGTAGTAGACAATTGGCCTCTAGATTCTGATGATTGGATAAGTTGCTATCCTTAGAGTCGTTGGATCATATCTCCAAATCACGTTCGTTTAAGCAGTTTTTTTTTCGAACATTACTCAGAAGCTATCTCATTCAAGCATCTTGCATACTTGATGTAACCCAATGCGAGCCTTGATTCATTCTTCTAACGATACTCTAGAAATTTTTCGTCTGATTTCGGCAATATACCTCTAAGCAATGTTTGCGAACTCCCAGACATCCGATATAAAGATTGTGGATGGTGCGAGTTCTTTGAGTACAACATGGTAGCCTTATTCTACGTCATTTGTATATGATATGGGATGTACTTAATCGGAGACAGATCTACCAAGCCTACTAGAGCACAGACGGGGTCTATGGGATCTTCCAGTGATATCTCCAAATCTGGATCCTAATACTCCAAAAGATACCCTAGAATGTTGGCGTCTGCTTTCGGTAATATATATCTAAGCAATGTTTGCAAACTACCTGCCTTCCGATATGAAGAGCTCTTTGAGTACAACATGAGAGTCTCATTCTACGTCATTTGTACATGATATGGGACGTACTTCATCGGAGACAGATCTACCAAGCCTACTAGAGCACAGGCGGGGTCTATAGGATCTTCCAGTGCTATCTCCAAAATCTGGATCCTAATGCATTCCTAAACGAATGCAATTCAGCAGTGCCAAAAGAAGCCCCGGAGCTCACTGGATCCTTTCCAGAAGTGAGGGAATTTAGAAGGGACGAACTCCAATCACCTACGGCCATGCCCGGGTAGATGACCCAAAACGAGCACGCACAACCGTGTTTGTTTTGTTCCCCGGCACGAGCACACACAGGGCCGCTAGTGTTGGCAGAGAGAAAAAAACTCCCCAGAGCTCACCTTTTGCTGCGTTGTTTTGGTTTGGTTTCGGTGCGCGCGCGCGCGCGTGTATGCCTTCACCGGCGCACGATTTCCTCCTTTCTCCGAGTCCGCGCAGCAGCTACCGATTGCGAGTTCAGTAGAAGCAGAACTCGTGCTTCCGCGTGTTCGCCAGCCTTTGAGCAGCGTTTGACGTTTCGGCTCGCGGCACACGGTGTGTCAAGCGTCCGCGCGGATGACACCGTGACCTTGTGGATGCGTGAAAAGCAGTGGAGGTGGAGGGATCGAAACTAGTGCTCCCCAAAAACGCAGCGACACAGAAAATCGAAGCCAACAAAGCGAAGTAAGTTCGGTTCGGTGCGTTCCCATTTCGTTTCGGCGCAAAAGGTCGATGCGGGGTTTGGCCCGCGTCAACCCTAGCGGAACCACCTGGCTGGAAATTAAAAACAACCGTTCGCCTAATTCCAATCGATGCCCCTACGCCCCCCCATCCAGGGCGTTGCAGAGAGTGCGTGCGATCATTAAATTAGCGGCACACCACATTCGCTGCCTCGCTGGGGAGCGAACGGGGTTCCTTTATCTGTTTTGTGTGTGTGTGCGTGTGTGTGTGTCTGGAACACCTCTCCACGGCCACAATATCCGCCGGAGTAGGCTCGGCCACCCTGGACCAGCTATGGGTTTTTGCACACGGCGCAAAAAGCTCCAACGTCCGCGGTGTGGTCGGTCCGTGGAAAGAAAGTTGAAGTTAGGGAGTCGCCCTACGCCGCCCGGAGACCGGTCCGGTCAAGGACGGTTCGAATCGGTCGTCGGAGTCGAGTGAGTGAAGTGAAGGGATACGTTTCGGTAGCTGGAAAAGTTTGCTGTCGCTGTCCCACCAGACCTCGGCAGGGCGGCGAGTGGTCGACCTCCTGGCAGGGTAGAGTAACAAAAGCAGCGCAAAAAAAACGGCGAAGTGTCCCAACGTCGAGACGTTACAGACATTAGGCGCTCGCCAAATCTGCATACACGCCGGTGACGGTGGCAGTTTGCGCAGACGAAGCGCGCCAGAACAGGTTTTGCCAACCCTTGCCAGCCTGCTTGTAGGTCCTGCACCTCAGGTACCGGACCTTGGTGGTGTTGTTGGTCTCCAGTGTGGTCTTTCTTTGCTTTTTTCTCTTTTTCTTTTTGCTTCGGCTGCTCCCCCACCCGACCGGCCCCATTCCAGCGTGCTCCACCCGCCGGCGAGTCAGCCGGCAGTTGTTGCTGCAGAACGCGCAACCACTCTAACCGTCCGAGGGGGCGCGCGAGATGAGCCGCCCGAGTCGCCCAACACTGCCATTAGCGCCCCCAGGGGTCTGTATCGCGTTCGCAGACGCGCTGCAAATGGCGGGTTCACACGCGCCCGCAAAGAACAGGCCGATCGCGCGGCGTCCGCCACCAGAATGGCCGCGAACACGCGATGAGCACACGACGGTGATGCAATCCGGCCCGAGCCGCGGAGCGAGAGAGAGAGGACCCTCGACGGTTGGAACTTTACGTAACCAGTTTCGGGAGGTGATCCGATGGATCACGGACGCCGTTTCTCGTTGCTCGGCGAAGATGCTTTGTGCACGGGAAGAAAGTCACGACTGCATTTGCGCAACACCGCGCCCGCGGGACGTTCTTCCGTGGCCGGGTTTTTGTTTGCCGCACTGGTAGCTGGGGATATAGGACGGACGGGGACATTTCTTCGGGACAAGTGACTTTTGGATGTTGCGGAGGTATTGGCACGACACGATTGTTTGCTCAACGTGGCTTATCGGTGGTTTAGGACCGGCTGGTTTCACGTGAAATCTAGACTTCGATTGGAGATATAAAGATATTGGATGGTTCGAGCCCTAAGTCTCGAGTCGACAACTTCGATAAGAAGAGCTGTATTTACACTAGGATGTTGAATACAAAAATGGGCTCCACACAACAGCTAGGAGCTAAAACCATATCCCCAACATGGTCAGTAACCTCCAAGCCACCAGATACCTCCAAAAAACTGATAAACGAGAGAAGAAAACAACGAAACCCGATACAACATGTAACCTATTTTCGGTGGTTGCTACTGTAAATCGTTTTCATCATCCGTATGCGCGTGTGCGTCCGTGACTGTGTGTCTGTGTGCGATCGTTGTTTACGCGCTCACAATTCAACATCCAAACCGAGCGAGGTAACCCCGAGGAGAAACCGAGTACCGAAAATAGGTCAATGGCGGCTGCAGCCCATCGAAGCGGCCCGGTATCGGACGGTATTATCGCCACCGGTAGGTTTTGGCTATCGTTGGGGGCCATGTTGGAAATGGAAATGAGCGTGTGGGGGTTTTCGTTGTGGTGTAGCAAACTGTACCGGTGCTAAATTGCCCAACAGTTGTTGGGATGGGTGAGTCGATCATCCGCGGGCCCTAATGATATGAACAACAACCAAAAAAACTGATACGGCCACGATGGGCTAACAAGTTGGAGATGAACAGATCAGCGGTAGCCCCGGGAGACTTGAGCTAGCTATTCAAGTCGCTCGCTCTTTGTAGCGGGAGAGAGAGAGAGCTAAAGACTCCGATCGATCAAACTGGACCATCGGTCGTTTGCCCTTTCGGGGAGTTCCGATGGCGTCCGTGGCGTCCTCTGCCGTTCTGGCGTGTCGGCCAGGAGCGGAACAGTTGCGAAACAACACAGAATGTCCACCAGCATGATTGATGAGCGTCGAACGGGGCCGACGGCCTCCCGGTGGCAGTGGACGAGTTGGAAACTGGTTTCAATGCCCGTACCAGCCCGCTCAAGCTCGAGCGATACACTCCACCTACGTCTTGCACAAGCATCCCTAGCCTAGCAGAGAGCGTTCTAACAGGCTCCACTCCATTAGACCGCCGGACGCATCCCAAGATGTACCATTCGCACAAAGAAGTCACTGTCGTCCATCGCTTCCAGGTGGCCAGCGTCCCACCAGAACCGCTGGGAATGTAGCGTCACGGCAAACCGCCGACTTGAGGTGCTTTCGCCCGACGCATCAACCCGTGTCGGGTGTGTCTGCTTTGCCTACACAAAGAGAGACCTTTCTTTGTCGCGCGCCTGGACGTTGCCGCCTTCGAACTTGCGCACCTCGTCTGGAGGGCTTGTTTTGTTTTGCTATTAGCATCACACTCCACCCGGCGGCCATCTTGGTGGCAGCCGGACGCACTTGCTGTACCGTTTCGCGCTGTACTAACACGCTAACCCCCTCAACCCGCTCGCCCGGTTTCCCGCAGGCGTACCTGAGGGCGATCACCAGCGGCGTCGACGACATCCGCGAGCTGCTGCTGTCGGAGAGGGCGCGGACGGAGCTGGTGCCGACCGGGCCGCAGCTGGTGCAGCAGTCGGTCAGCACGCGGAAGGTCATCGACAGCGAGGACACCGACATCCGGCAGCTGGCGAAACCGGACGGGACGCTGGTGACGGAGAAGGAGCAGACGCGCCAGCACGAGGAGCTGTACGACGACGAGCTGCCGGAGCCGGCCGGCCACGACCAGGTCGACAGCGGCGAGCGGCTCATCGAGCAAAAGGTAGGCACACGCCAGAGTCGGCCAATTCAGTGCCACCGAATCAAACCCCGGATCAGCAAATCTGTGCGCTGCACAGACACTTCGATTTCGCTGCCACCCGCACGAACACGCACACTATCTCACTCTGCATTGCTCGCTCAGTTTCGCACAGACCGAAGCTGGCCATGTTTTGACCTCTTCGGCTATTGTCTCCCTGTAACACTGGGTGTTCTTGGATGGAGTTCTGGTGGTGTTTACCTGTCATATAAATTCAGCCACTGGGCCAATGTAAACAAACCGAGGTCCACGATTGTCAAAAAGTGTAGGAAAACGGGTTTTTCTACTGTAGATATCCAATAGTACATCCAACAACTCCCAGTCTGACAGGGTTCGGCTCGGTGAATCATTGTGTGCGCGAACTGATCGTTCTCTGGAGTCGGTCTCCGCTTGCCTTGTTCTACCACTCACATACGCGAACGCTCTCACACTCCCTCGCCAACAGTCGTCCGCCCAGCGTTACTACAAGCAGCGGGACGAGCAGCATGTGGATCTAGTTCGCCCGGACGGTACGGTGATCGGGCACGAGATGCGGTACGCGGCGGAACAGACGCAGATGGAGAAGGATGGCGCCCGGGGCGGTGGTGGTGGTGAGCCGCCCGGTGGACTGCTCTCCGACTGGGACAGCCTGTCCGACCGGCTGCGCAAGGCGCGCCGGCTCGGCCGGCACCCGAAGGAGCTGGCCCTGGCCGGGCAGCCGCCGCCCGGGCCGGGCAACCTGCCGGGCGGCGTCGTGCCGGTGCTGAACGACCGGCTCGACGCGCTCACGAAGAAACCGCTCGACTTCGACAAGGAGGAGGAGACGCGCAAGCAGGAGACGAGCAAGTGGCTCGAGTCGCACTTCGGCAGCGAGTCGCGGTCGTCGCGCGACTCGCGCGAGGACCTGGACGAGCTGGTCGAGCCGACGAAGCGCACGTACTTCAACGTGACGATCAAGTCGGGCGACGGCGGGCCGGCGGTGGGACCCGCGGCGAATACGGCGGACCCGGACGGGGGGCCGCGGAACGGGGCGGGCCGCAGCGGGCAGCACGGGCCGCCCACACCCAAGTACTTCCAGGGCGTGTCGGAGTGGACGGCGACGGTGGGAGGCGGGCGGCGGGCGGGCTCGCGGGAGGATCTGTTGCGCGAGGAGGGCGAGTCGAGCCACGACGCGGGCTACCGGTCGGCGGAGCGGCACCGGTCCGGGAGTGACGAGCCGCGCCCGTCCGTCCAGCGGCAGCTGTCGACGGTGCGGGCGAACCGCGACCCGGGTGGGCCGGTGTACGCCTCCGCCTACCTGACCGCGCCCCGTCCGAAGGCGGGCACGTTCAACGCCCGGTACGGGCGCTCCGTGTCGCCCGACCTCCACCCGACCGGCCACCCCGGCCCGGACGGACGCCCGGCGGTACCCCAGCGACGGAAGGCCCTCGAGCGTCGCCAGGTCGTCGCCACTCAGCAACAGCAGCTCCAGCACCACCACCAGCAGCAGCAGCAGCAGCAGCAGCAGCAGTACCACGGCAAACCGATCGTGCATGGGTACGCACCGCGCAGTCGCTCCGTCTCGCCGATCCAGATACCGCCGGTCGGGAGCACGCTCCGCAAGCCGTACCAGAAGACGCGCTTCAGCAGCATCCAGGATCTAAGTCACGGCGCCGGTGGACCCCCGCAGCAGCAGCAGCAGCTGCTGCGGACGACCAGCCGCGCCCAGAGCACACCGCCGAAGAGCACCAACCGGGTCGGGTCCGCCATCGGCAACTCGATACGCAAGCTGATGGGCAAGATCCGGTCCGCCAGTGCCGAGCGCAAGCTCAAGCTCAAGAATGCGAAGCAGCAGCAGCAGCAGCAGCGCGCCCACTCTCCGACGCCGTCCACACTGGTCGGGCAGCACAAGCGACACTCGCAGCACAGCGCCACCACCTACCAGCAGTACAACGTCATCGACGGGCACATCAGCAGCGGTGGTGGTGGTGGTGGTGGGTCGCCCCCACCGTATCACGGAGGCGGCGGCAGCACCAGCAGCGTCGTCGTCGTCAGTCACAAGCCGAACGGCACCGGCACCAGACGCGACCCGGCCCGCTACGAACGGCGCGGCTCGTCCGAGATACTCTCCGACATGACCACCGGCAGCGGGCCGACGCCCCGCCAGAAGTACTACCTCGGCGAGAACCCGTACGGCGGCGGCATCTTCGGCAAGGAGAACAAATACAACCCGGCCGCGGCGGCAGCGGCAGCGGCGGCGGCGGCGGCGGCGGCCGCGGCAGGACGCGATCGGCGCGAGGAGCGGGTCTACCACGCGGCCCATACACGGTAAGTCTGCTTGACCGTGTCCAAACATGGCGCTGTGACGCGAGTGTCAACGCCCACGGCGGCAGGGAGCGGCTTTAAAGTGCAAACCGGTTCGCAGAGGCGGCTCCACTGCAGTACGGCTTTGGGAAACACGTTTTTTGGGGTGGCTTAATTGAATCCAACATTCCGGGATCAAGCCAGATTCATCTGCAACGAGTTACAAGATTATTCATCCACCCCTGAGGGCATTGTGCACTATATCCCCTATCTAATCCATTTCTGTTTCTACAAGTTGGACCGCCGGTGCCTGCGATTCGGTTTCCAAACATTGTTTTTGATAGTTTTTGACTGTATTTTTATTATTGCTGTACTACAAGCACACCAACTAGGTGAAATAGCCTTCCAGCTGTCAGATGAAACTCAAATTGTAGCTCATGATCCTTTTAGATCTCGGGGAGATCCATCAATTCTTGAAGAATTCATATGGATGAATCTTCTCGCGAGACACAACACTTTGACTGTTTGTGGTCTTATCTCAGAGCATCTTGGAGATCACATTCAGACTACACCGGAGGTCGGAAGACTTTTCTCGTCTTGTTCTAGGGTGTAGAACCCAGAGATCCAGTACGTTCCTTGCGTGAGACACACACTCCATGGGACTTAATGTTCTTTCCGTTTGTCCTTCGTCCGACAGGTCGTTCAGCCAACCCCCGCAGACGAACCTCCACACGCTGGGCCGTTTCAGCAAGAGCACCAATCGGCTGCCGACGGCCCCGGCGCCGGGTAACGGTGGCCATTACGAGCACGACGGGCCGGGCGTGCAGTACCACCCGGCCGGCTACCACGCGGTGACCAGCTCGCAGACGCTGCCCCGCAACGACCACCAGCACCGGCTGCAGCGCTCGAAACCGCTGCACTCGTCCACGATCAACGTCTCGATCGTGAACACGGTCAGCTCGGGCGGGCCGAAGCCGCTGGCGAACACGGGCCCGGTGAAGCCGGCCCGCACCTACAAGGCGCTCAACCGCAGCAAGTCGTTCAACGTGCACGGCCTGAACGGCACGAACGACCCGAGCCCGATCTACCTGGAGAAGCTGGGCCGCGGCGGGGTCACCGCCACGCCCGGCGGTCCGTTCTACCGGTCGAACTCGCACCTGGACGCGCCGGCGTCGTCCGCGCTGCCCGGGCTGCAGCTGAAGAGTCCGTCGATCGTGAACCTCGTCAGCCGGAGCACGCGCGATCTCACGCAGGGCGGCGACCACGGCGCCTACTACCAGGAGCGCACCAGCCCGGACGGGCCGGCCGCGCTCGACAAGAAGAACGTCTTCCTGCGCAACCTGCAGAACCGGGCGCCGGAGCTGTACCGGACGCTGCACGGCGGCAGTGCCGGGGGCGAGCCGGCCGCGAACGCCCCGGTGCCGCCGTCGCGCGAGTACCTCAGCTCGTACATCACGCGCGAGCAGGAGCACACGATCGGCACGCGGTCGCCGGTGACGCTGAACAAGGACACGGCCAGCATCGTGCGGCGGGGCAGCTCCAGCACCGACGCCGACTACCCGGACGGTGCCGCCGGCTACCACCACCGGGCGCACCGGCCGCCAGCCGAGCCGGCCGGCCGCCCGAAGCAGTACTACAAGAAGGGCACGGTCGTACCGGCGGCCGTACGTACGACCGAGCGCGCCTATCGCGCCGACTCCGACCTCAAGTATCAGGACATGCACGGTGGCGGTGGGGGAGCTGGTGGCGGTGGTGGTGTTGTCATCGAACTGCGCAGTAACTCCTAACTCCCTAACACCTAATCCATCCGCTGCCCGCCAACAATCCATTCCGTGTGCCAGCCCAGCAACGTGATCGGCTCCGAAACGATGGTGAGGATCTCCAGCCATAACGAGCATGCGTGTGCGTGTGTGTATGTAGAGAGGGAGAGAGAGAGCAAGGGAGCGAAATGTCGGAACATTTTAACTGAATATTGTAACAACCAGCAAACGTTTTCTTCGAAATAACACGCCTAAAACTGCACTCCACGATCGTTGTACTTACTGCCTGATGACATTCCCTCGATGATAAACTAAGCTACGAGTCTGGCGAATCAGTCAGAGGTTAAGAACCGCTTCAGAAGTAATGGGGAAACATGTTCGGGGGTAATATAAACATTGAGCCTAGCTAGCAACTCCCTCCGGATTCTGTCGCATCCCGGTAGAAGCGATACCAGATGTAGATATACTATGCTCCAGCAAAGATTTGTGTGCTTAAGCCTTTCCTGGATAGGTTCTTATTTGTCGGACCAACAAATGGGCGAAGGAGGACAGCAACAGCGAGAATCCAAAAAAAAAAGTGTTGGTGTTGTCTGAAAATACTTTACAGTGTTGACGCAATCCCTTGACTCCCTTGAGTTCTTGACTTCAGTACAGCGTTGGAGCTTCGCTCGCGTCGGATTATGTTCTAACACATTGCAACATGCAAACATTGATGAATAGATGAATAGGGAGACACCAAAAGAGCTTACAAAAGCATCCATTGGCGTGGTTCGACCAAAGCGATGTAAAGCTTGCGAAAAACTCTACTTCTAACACAATTCTACATCAAAAAGGGGTATAAAAAACTAGGAAAAAAGAACAACTAGCAAGTATAAGACACCAAGTCCATCTCTCGGCTAGGTACGCCTTATCCTATTAGTGGCAACGATCGATTTACATAACCTCGATTAAAGACTCATTTCAAAATACCAAACAAAAACAGCTATTTAAATGATACACAAGAGAAGAGGGTAAGACGAACCGAACTGAACTTACTTACGGCAAGGTTCTCAATATTTAACAGCAATGCATCGAACAGTAAACGTGCGTCCAGCCCATCACACCACCCCGGCCTTGAAAAGAAAACTCGACAAATAAAACGGCAAACGTGCATGGTTTAGATCGTGTATTATTACTGTACTCTTGTAGTAGCTTTAATTATAAAAAATGAATCCGCAGCGATGTTTATCACACCATCCGTGAATCCCATCTAAACCTAAATGATGGGTTGTAGTTTTTTTTTTAATATTTATATATATATATTTCTTGCATGGATGTTTCGTTTTCCGAATACGACGCGACAGTAACAACCGATAATAGCAGGCACCCCTCGCAGGGAGGCGGGGAAACTGGCGGCTGCGTCGAAGTGGAATCCTTGGGGGGGAAAGCGGGAGGATTTCAGGGAGCATGGGAGAGGAATACGTGTTGAGATGCGCAGGAACAGTGGGCTGGCCGGATGGCCTTAATCAGCGGACGACATCGCTCGGGCCTGGGCGCGCACACGCTTGTCGTACTCCAGGCGGTTTTGGCTGCAACAAACACACAAAGAAAGCAAGTCAGGTTTTATGTAAACGGTCGCGGATCGTGCTTTCCGGTTCGTTCGATGAGAACGATCCGGGAAGTCAGAGGTATCAGCCGGGAAGACAGCCAATTTGAGTACGAATTCATTCATTTCAAAGAAAATCTTCTACAGGATCCACTCGGTAGCAAGCATACTGCGAAGCCATTCGTGATATCGATTATCCAATGTAAGGATAATCATTTCGGTTTCGGTTTCAGAGCTCAACATTCGCTGCAGGGAGCAGACTGACTGCATTGCACTAATTGCGCACTTAAGCATGCATGTTCCTGCGTCGTTAGGCGCACCGACGCCAGAAGAAGGTGAAACATTACAGAATAAGAATGACAAGGCGAGCAAGCAGAGTGTGGAAACACAACATTAATGTTTGTGCGGTATTTCACAAAATATCCACAGTCAAAGGTAGTGTGATGCAGCGACACGCTTCTCGAAAGAGACGAAAGAGTCGAGCAGCAAACATTAAATTTGCGTCATTTGCAAGAAGCTTTTGGTGTAACCAGCCCCTCGGGGAATCAAGTTCCCCCCGTTAGATTTGATTTAAAAATATTAAAATTAAAAGCAAAAAATCAAAAGTTCACCTCAATTGGAGCTGTGAATGGCCCTTAACGGCATCAGCTGAAGCGAGTGTTTTTAAAACAAATGGTTCGTACTGCTCCTTTACTGTTTTCTCTCGTAGCACGGTCGCCAAAGATTCATTAGAAATAGTATTTGTGTGCAACAATACGAACAGTACGATCAAGAAGTGTGCAACGGAATATAATCCGAGAAAGAAGTGACTGTGCAGCCGCGCAGCATGCGACATCCCCGCTCCGGACACACTCGCAGGCTCAAGATTGACACCGGTGGGTTGAATGGTGACCGCCACTTACCAATAGATGGTGTAGGCCTCCGCCTGTGCCGGATCTTTGATGTTCGGCTCGTTCAGCAGGTCCTGAATGCCGAGCAGAATTTGTTTGATCGTGATGGCCGGACGCCAGTCCTTCTCCTCGTCCAGCAGCGACAGGCAGACGGTACCGGACGGGTACACGTTCGGGTGGAACAGCGGCGGCTCGAACTTGCACTTTGGCGGACTAGTCGGGTAATCGTCCTTGAAGATCATCCGCAGCTTGTACAGTCCACTCTCCCAGGCGGTCTGTCCGGGTGTGATGAACGAGCCATCCATGCACACACACACGACGACAACGATACATGTATGTGCATGTTTGAGCGTGTTTGCGTGTGCGAGCGAAGGCGCATAAACGAGCAGAAAATGGAGTTAGTAACTGGTTTTGTGGTTCGGCGTCGCTGCCTGGCGCGGCCTGGCGCTGCCGCACCGCACTTACCCCCTTCTTCCCGGGCACGGCACACTCCCACGTCATGAGATTCAGCGTACCGTCCATGTTCTTGACCGGACGAGCGACGAACCCCTGCGGGACGGCGGGAAAGAGAGCGCCCGGAAGCGAACCGGAAAAGGAACCATGAAATTACCTTGCTCGTCCGGGCGCGGAAGAAGTCCGTTTCGGACACGCGCGTGTGTGTGTGTGTGTTTGAGCGTGTGTGTATGTTCGTTCTACTTACATACGGATGATCTTTGCGCCATGCCTTGCGCTCCTCGCCCAGTCGGGACGCTGCAATTCCGGACATCTTGTATTCGGCTGCACACCAGCGGGTTCCTTCAGCAGGACAGGACACACAGCACACCAAAGCACGACCAAGCGCACGGGCAATGAAACAATAGCGAGTTCGGCGGGGAGGCTTCTCCTGGTTCTGCTTTGCTACACTTCTTTTCCCGCTACAGCCGGCGTCACACGGAAAACCAGTACGTACCGATGCGTGTGTTTGGTCAAAGAGGCTGCTCCAAAAAATAAGGGTGCCTTCCGTCACGCAGCGTACGACAGCCCGACCGGAGCGCATCGTCCGTTTAGAGCGCGTGGTTCAGAGCTCGAGCCGTCGCGTGCCGCTGTGCGCTTCAAGCTGCCGAAACGCGCGCTGGGGCTCGTTTCGGCACACACAAACTGCACTTTAATTTCTGCGCAAGAGTTTTTACAGTGAAACGGTACCGATACGAACGAGGAAGTAGCTAAAACGAGTGTTTTCGCTCACCGACAGCGCTGCGGAACCCTTCGAGTGGGACGTATAAACGTTCACTCTAACGGACGGCAATAGCACCAAGAAAACTTAACGGTAGCATTTAAACCATCAAACAATACGCCGCAGAGTATCGGAGGAAAGCTCTAGAACACAGCACAACCGAAACCGAAAATAGAGGAGGTGTGGTCACGTAGAGCATTTGGTTGTTGGTGCTCTTGAAAAAGGCAGCTCAGGAACATGCTAATGTTTGGCTCAAACGCTTGGAGAAAACTTTGGCATGACATTCTGCTTACAGCTTTCTTTGTTTCATATTTGCAGAACAATTGAAACCTGCTTTTTATCTGGAAGTTTTTACATTTGAGTTGTTGTTGTTTGTATGGCTTTGAGAGACTTTGAGCCTTTTCGGCTTCTTTCGTCTCTTTAAACATTTGAGTTTAATTTCTATCTTTTTATTGGGATGGTAAACCTGCATGTTGCATTTGAAAGAAGAATAAGAAAAATGCGTGTTTTGTATAAAACCTCTTTCACTACTACAAGAAAATAAAATATTCCTGATCTCCAGTGGGTCGAAAAAGGACCGGAGAAATCGGCGTATCTCGCGTATCTGCGTGCATATCTCGAATTTTGCTTGACATGTCGTTTATACATGGTATTAAGAGATTGAATTCTTGAGTACATGTTTGAAAGGACATTGAATCTGTGGACATTGACAGAAAATTTGAATTTGTCGTTAATCTTCAATCCAGTGCAAATGAAATTACAATAAACGATATAAAAAAACGTGATTAATACAAATTAATGTATAATTGACATATTTAAATGTGTTTTGGCATATTAGTCCAGAACTTATATGTTTTTATAATGGTGAGATTTGGCAGTAGACGAGTGGAGAATTTAAACCGTTGTAATAAACCCATCATTCTGTCACATTTGAAAATCCGCGTATCTCCGAATCCGCGTATCTCGAGTATAGCGTATCTCGGGGAGTCACTGTACTCATGTTTTTTTACAGCAGCTTAGCAAACGGCACGAAAATTCTCAATAAAATAATTAAATATGCAAACAGCCTGATGCAACCTCCCGATGCAAAGTTTACCCAATCTGTCACCGTAGCAGCCATTTTGACAGTTCGCTTGTGACGCTCGTTCTTCGCTCCGCCACATTCCCCCGCTCCCGAAACAGAATCGTCCGCAACAAACCAAACAGACAGATTCGGCTTTGGAGGGAAATCACATTGTTTTGCTTGTGGCAGAGCGAAAGGGAAAACAGAAAGCGCACGCGCGTCCGTAAACTGTGTCGGAATTATCACCGGACCATGAGTGCCAGCTCGGTCGCGAACATCGTCATCTCGGAGGATTCGGCTTCGGAACAGGAGGTAAGGCTGCAGCCATGTTCTTGTGTTGACCCGCGCGCCAAGCGACCGTGTAACCGTGTGTCTTCCATTTTGTGCGCCAGGAGATCAAAAAGGCCTCCCGAATGACGCTGAAGGAGGTGCAGAACGTCGTCAGCACGCTGAAGGAAAACTTCCACCCGCGGAAGCCACTGTCCCAGCCGCCCGGCAAGGACCTGTCGGTTGCGACCGCGTCCAAGTGAGTTGAAACCCCCCACGCTCCCTTTGTTCCGTTCTCATTCGTGCCAGTGTGGCCACTAACGAACACCCTTCCCGGCGGGCAGGATTGCTTGCGGCAAGCACGGCGCGGAACCGACGGAACCGAAGCGCTGCAAGATGGTCGAGCAGCTGGCGAAGGCCACGCAAACCGTGTCGGAGGACGAACACAACCTGACCGGGTGCGAACCGACCGAGGGCTACTGGGAGAAGGTGGCCGAGAAGCGGCGGCTTGCGCTGCAGGAAACGCTCGAGGAGAACGCGACCCTGTACCTGAAGGTGGCGACGCTGGAGGAGGAGCTGGAAGTCGCGCACAGCGTCACCCAGTCGCTGCAGAGCCTGGTCGAGACGATGGTGGAGATGCTGAACGAGGGCGAGGGCGCCGGGAAGTCGGATCCGGACGCGTCGCACCAGGTCGACGACAGCGGGCTGGCGCAGTCGTTCAGCGGAGAGGAGGAAGCGAAGGACAATTAGGATAAGGACGGCGCGCGTTTGGTTCGTAGGTTAGTTTGTTAAGCAGTGTTTTTTTTTCTTTCTTTCTCTCTTTTGAATGTAATATTTGTATCGTTTCTGTCAATACCTTGAGAATTAATTGGTTCTCGTCGTTAACATCGTTTGTGTTGCGACGCAGACGCTGCTAGAGTTAGATATTTGTGAACTACGTTAGAAAACGATAGAAAACAGTGCCCGAGACAGAGGGAGAGCATTTAGGGACGCATTAAGACAATAAGACTGCCAGAGACGAGCGAATAAATCGTTTGATATTAAAACTTCACGACAGGCAGCGCGCGGTGTTCCGCCGTGAGTTTCGTTTATTCTGTGAGGTGATGTTACGCACTGTCCAGCATCCGCTTCGACCGGTGGCAGTCGTGGTAGAAGCGCACGCTGCCCTTGCCGTCCCGGTAGCGATACATCGGCCCGTCGCAGTACAGGCACCGGCAGCACGGTTCGTGCCGCCGGCTCATGTAGTGCTGGATGACGTCGCCCGGCAGCGACTCGCTGAACTGGCTCCGGCACGCCAAACAGTGCGCCACGTCCGGCACCTTCTTCTCGATGAAGCGATTGTTGACCGCGTCGTGCTCGCTGGGATCGTCCTGTGGCTGCGGCAGCGGCCGCTGTGCGAGCAGCCTCCGCTCGTTGTTCATCCTGCTTCGTCTGACTCAGCGTCACCGGCCCTGGAAGCGGGAGCGTGCACCCGGATCAGTCAAGCGTTCAGGGTGCGTGCGTGCGTGCGGCCCCACCCTACCTTGCTCATCGGGCCATCGCTACTCTCCGACGGGTTGATTGTTGCATCTGCCTGGCCCTGCGGTTTGATCGAGCGGACGCGCCCGCAGTCGCGCCGTTCGAAAAGGAAAACAACGGCTGGGAGGGAAATTTCCCTCCTGCTTCTTCTTCGTTTTCTGCTGCTTTGTTTTGGCTTGTCCGGAGGCTGCGTCAGCTGTGCCGTCCGGAACGTTCACATTGAGGTTAGGTGCGAGCGCACTTTCGGCGTCCTGGAGAGCGAGAGGAGGAGATGAGTATTGGTTGGGAGCGGCCGGCATCAACCAGCAATGGCGGAAGACGCCGCACGGGAGAAAAGGGCACCAAACCGGCCATTTTTTATCCCAAAGCACCACTGCAACCGCCATTTTGAACCGTGGCTTCGTCTTCGTTTTGTTTGACGTCTTGTTGCCGTGTTTACATTTTGCTTTTGCGCTTTCACACTGGGTGTGTATAGTTTGTGTACAGAGGGAACATTTAGATTAGGGGGGGAAAAACCGTCTGCAATACAGGCGCCGTGCGTCTTCTCGCATGGAATAATGCGGCTTAAATTCGTATACTTCGTTTTCAGAGCAGTATTACCACATTTATGAAACAGCATTTCCAAACAACGCACCGCTAGTGCTGCTAACGAGCTGCTAAGCAGCTGAAAGTAGGCTGCCGATCGGTTTGAGTGCTCTCTGGAGCGTGTGCGCCTTACGGATCGCCTACCTTGCAGCCGAATAGCTGAATAACAGCGTTTTAAGCTGCTTAGTTAAAAAAACCTAATGTTGCCAATAAATGCGGGTTTGTCAATTAAACTATTGTGTAATGTTCAGAGCCATCTTTAAAACAGAAAAAAACAAAAAATCGCAGCGAACGCACATTTCTTTCCGAGCGTAACACAGTGAACGCTACCCGGGTTAGGTTTACAGCATTTTTTTGTTTATACCCACGCAAATTGATTTGTTTGCTGTTTATTATTCTGCCGGCGCTATGATAGTGCTTTCCCTGCTGTTGCGCTTGTTGCGAGAATGCTGCCCTACTGCCCGCGCGAGTGTTTGTGCGTGTGCGAGTGTGTGTGTGCGTGGGTGCTGAATCTACAAACCTTAGCATGCCGGGTGTGATGTGAATACGTGGGTCCCTCAAGCAGCTTCCATTGCGCTCCCGCAGCCTGTTCGCCTCGTAATAGAACAGGTGTGCCGTACTACGTAAATCTTGTACGCACCGCTAGTGATAATCTTGGTCTTGGTAGCACAACCCGCACGCCGATCCCTGGGACGGTTTCCGTACGGACGAGTACAGGGCGAGATGCTGACCGAGTGCTGGAGTGCTTCTTACGGGTGGGGCGAGAGGGGAGGGACAGGGATGGAATGATACGTTTTTTTATGCTGTTTTTTTTTGCTCATCTGCTCTCCACATTTAAGTCATGCAACCACAGTTCTGGAATCTACCCGGCGCACCGTGAACAAACACATTCAGAGATAGCGATACACGTATTTATAAATATAATTATTGTCATGTTCTCGCGAACAAACACTGTAACAACTAACAATTAACAAAGCATAAAATTAATCGGCACGCAGCGGCCCGCTCGTCTCGCCCTTTCTTAAGCGCCACACACACACACACACACCCACGCCCACGCCCACGCACAACAGGTTGATTGGTTTAAAATGTTTGTTCATTAAATATTTAGCACGAAGCGGAGAGAACGAGTAAAATCCAATAGTTGCTGCGTGCCCCCCACGAAGCCACACTTCCGCGCTAAAGTGTCAATAGTGCATCAATAAAGTGCGCTAATAAGGCGCGCCGCCGGGCCGATTGCATACGGTGCGCGGGCTGAACCGAGCGCCGAACGGTAGGCAAACAGCGCGCAGCGAAACGCTTCCGAGGCGCACGCGCTGAAGCGTTCCATTTGTCGGCTGGCGGTGAATATACGACCCCGGCCCGGGTGCGCACGACTCGATGAATGCCTTATCCACACTTTACGCGTCGCCCAGCTGGACGAGTTCGCTGTTTTCGGTCCTTCTTCCCAATTGTTTGCACAAAACAAATATATATATATATATAATATACGCGGGACACGACACCTCCCACCGCTCCGTTGTAAGAATACATTAGAACAACAATATTCAAAGATAAAATAACATCTTATTTGCCGCCCCTTACACGTGGCACGCCTGCTACCCCACCAGCCGTGCACGCACTAATACATATTAAAAAAAAAACACTGCTTCCGGTTTCAGGGCATTCCTTCTCCCGCGAAACCGGATGGGAACGGACTCGTTTGCACCGATTTATCGATGCCCTCGCCTGTCTCACGCAAACACTCGTTTGTGTGTGTATGTGTGTGTTTGTGAGTGGGTCGCACCAACACACAATCTCTTGTTTCCTTTCACTATTTACAAAACTAATAGTTGCAACATTGTTTCTCTGCTCGCTTCGCTCCTGCTTGCTGTTGCCGTTGCGTTTGTTTTGTTCAATTATTGGACGAATGTTTGTGTGTGTGTGTTTTTGTTTTGTTTTAAACTTTTCAATCGCTGCACACTTGCTTGCTAAGCATCTCCCGCCTGTTTACCGCCCAGATATTCGCCTGCTTCGATTGAAACGTTTACACGACACAGAAGAAAAAAAAAACTTAGGTTATGTTTATAGAATGTTTTAGCTTATAATCGTAGGTTTCTCATAAAAGAGGAACGTGTGCTTCTGTCCGGCGCCGTGTGTCTCTGTTTGCGTGCCTGGACCCGTTCCATCGCGGCACGGTTTCGCACGCATTGGCTCCGCACCGTACCCTTCCACGCTTGCTCGCGGGGCGCGCTAACTCGGAGCTTGGCTCCTGTGTGCTGGGCGCATTGATATACAGGCGGGAAGGCGGCTTCCCGACCACCGCTCCTAGCACTCGGACTTGTCCTCCTCGACTAGCAGCTGCGTGTCCTTGCCCGTGTCGTGCATCGACGGGTTCAGCTCCTTCGGGCGCAGGTTGAGCTGGGGCGAGGTTTTGTGCGTGATGCTGCTCGGGGCCAGTATCGCCGAGACGGGCTCGGTGAACGGGCCGCTCGCGAGCGCCGTTCCCTCCTTCCTGCCGTTCTGCTTGCCCACGTTCGACGGCACCTCGTAGATGTCTGGGAAAGAAAGAGGTGTGGGAGTGAGCTGGACTGCTTGCATACACACGCGAGCTGATTGGGAGCTCTTTAGGCGCAACCGTGACCCTTGTCTCCCAGGAGCTAGGATTCAGCTGCCTGACGTAACCATTCCAGGGTGACAAAACAAGCTGAGCAACGGCTGAAAGCACTCTTCCTACGGACTACCACGCCTGCTTACCGGAGGGCATGTTGCTGACCGGATCGGATCCTCCCTGGACGGCGTCGTACATCGGGTTGCTGAAGTCGGTGTTCTTGTTGTTGAGCGTGTCGAGGCTGTAGCCGTCGAGGGGCGTGATGGCGGTGTCGGTGGCGGTGCCTCCACCACCGCCGCCCGCCACGTCACCCGGTGCCGGCAGCCGCTGGGCGGACGGGAACTCGGCGGAATTGAACTCCACGTTCGTGCCGGGACGGAACGAGACGCTCTGCGACGAGCTGAGGCTTGGTTTGCCACTGGAAAAAAACGAAAAGCGAACATACAGCAACTCGCATATGAGAGGAACGCGCTCGACGGCGGCACCAGCCCGGTACTTACAACGGTCGCTTCTTGACGATCACGAACAGCCCGATCGCGATGATCACCAGCATGACGATCAGCAGCGGCACGAAGATGGCGGTCGTGCTGCTGCCGGCGGCACCGAGAATCTTCTCGCTGTACACCTCGCAGTGGACGCCGCTGAACTCCGGCAGGCAGACGCAGATCAGCTCGCCGGTGGCGGAGCCGGACGCTCCACCGTCCGCCTCCTTGCACAGGCCGCCGTTCTGGCAGGGACAGATGCGGGGCGCTGGCCGTGGCCGTTCCGCAGCTGGAAGGTAGACAAGAAGCGCAAGCAGATGTTAGGGTTTTGTTTAGTTACACGACGTACGGGGAGGGTTCGTCTAATTTTCCACTCGAAAATTTCGTTTAAAACATTCAAGGAACTTGCAGAATGTAAGCATGACCACCATTTCTGTGGTAAGAGTTAAAATGAAACCCGGTTGTCCGGAATAGGGTTTGCGCCTGAAGGTATGCAATGTCGGGCTCGAGTACGGATGACGGAAGCGGAGAGCAACTTACGGGCATCACAAACAACGTCGGCGGTGCTGCGGTGCGAGGTCGGTACGGTGTTGTCCGGGCAGGAGCAGCGTCGTCCGCCGGGCACCAGCAGGCACAGGTGCGAGCACGGGCTCCGGTAGCACGGGTTGTTCAGTGTGGTGTTGTAGCGCAACTCGTGATAGACTGCGAAACAAAAAAACAAAACAAAACAAACAGTGTTGCAGTGCACAGCACGCACAGGGAGGCGGAAGCGGGCCGCAACGAGACTCACCCTTGATGCTGGACGGATTGGCCAGGTTGCGCTGTACGGTCACCTGGACGCCCCGGCCGAACTTGTCCTGGCGCAGCAGCTCGCCGGTGTCGCGCGTCACCCAGTACAGGCTCGACTCGAACACGTCGAGCGAGACGGGATGCTTGAGCAGGTCGCCCTTCAGCACCGTGCGGCGCATCGTGCCGTCCGGCTTCATCACCTCGATCGTGTTCAGCTTCGTGTCGACCCAGTAGACGGCGTGGTCCTGCGAGTAGTCGATGGTGAGCCCGGCCGGGTGCCGGATCGCCTCGGTGATGATCGGCCGGCGCTTCGAGCCGTCCATCCACGACACCTCGATCTTCGGTGCGGTGCCGGCGTCCGCCCAGAACATGCGCCCGAGCTGCGGATCGACGGCGATGGCGGTCGGGACCTCCAGCCCGGCCTGCACCAGCGCCCGCCGGTAGCGGCCGTCCGTGCGCGCCACCATGATGCGGCCGCGCGGCTTCGAGCCGGTCCGGTCCGTCTCCGCCCAGTACAGGTTGTCCGCGACCCAGTCGACCGCGAGGGCCGTCGGTTTCGTGCCGCCCTTCATGTTGAGGTCCTGCGCGTACCCGAC
The DNA here is from genome assembly GCA_000349145.1 of Anopheles dirus. Taxonomy (NCBI): domain Eukaryota; kingdom Metazoa; phylum Arthropoda; class Insecta; order Diptera; family Culicidae; genus Anopheles; species Anopheles dirus. The sequence goes on along the minus strand of KB672491.1, from coordinate 4,474,388 downwards.
CTTCGCGTCGCCGTTCATCGCGTTCACCATGTACGAGCGCTTGATCGTCTTGTCGTAGCTGTCGGTCCAGAAGATCATCTGCGTGCCGGGGTTGTAGTCGAGCGCCTCGATGCGCTTCTCGCCCGCGATCACGTCGAACTGGCGGTGCTGGGCGGCATCGTACGCGCGGATCTCCGGCCCGCCGGACAGCACCAGCAGCGGGTCGTCCTTCAGGGCCTTGCACACGCCCGCCGCACGGTCCGACAGGCGGAACCCGTCCCGGCAGCTGCACTCGTACGTGCCGTTCAGGTTCGTGCAGAGGTGGGCGCACCCGTGCGTGCCCGTCGCGCACTCGTCGATGTCCGTGCAGTGCTTCTTGTTCGCCGCGTCGATGATGAAGCCGGCGTAGCAGGCGCAGATGTAGCCGCCGTCGGTCAGGTTGACGCAGTGGTGCTCGCAGCCGCCCTTCGTCAGCGCCGAGCAGCTGGCCGTCCGGTGGCAGCCGAGCTCGTCCGACCCGTCGCCGCAGTCGTCCGCGTAGTCGCAGATCTGCGCCCGGTCGATGCACTTCCGGTTCGCGCACTGGTACTGCGTGTACAGGTCGCACGGCTTCTGGCGGGCCGCGCACAGCGTCATGTTGTTTTCGTCCGAGCCGTCGCCGCAGTTGTCGACGCCGTCGCAGATCTGGTAGCGCGCGACGCACCGGTGGTTGGCGCACTGGAACCGGCGCAGCGTGTCGCAGTTGAAGTTCGTGCAGACCGAGGCCGCCTCGTCCGAGTTGTCGCCGCAGTCGTCCGTGCCGTCGCACAGGTCGGACGGCAGCACGCACAGGTTGTTCGCGCACTGGAAGCGCGACTCCGGGCAGTACCGGCCGCCGGGGAACCGCGGCGGGCACCCGATCTCGTCCGACATGTCGCGGCAGTCGCGGTCACCGTCGCACCGGAAGTACGCCGCGATGCAGTGGCCCGAGCTGCACTGGAACGTGCCGTTCTTGCACTTGAAGCCCTCGCACCCGTACTCGTCCGAGTTGTCGCCGCAGTCGTCCTCGTGGTCGCAGCGCCACCGGCTCGAGATGCACTTGCCGTTGTCGCAGCGGAACTCCGACTCCGAGCACTCGCGGTACTTGCCCTTGCACTGCGTCTCGCTCTCGTCGCTGCCGTCGCCGCAGTCGTCCGCAAAGTCGCACATCCACTGTCTGCGTTGTGGGATGAGAAAAGTGTGGTTAGAACGGGCGAGTGTCAGAAGAGATCTCAATGCCAATGTATTTCCCTAAGAAACTGTAGCTCATGAAAGCCAATGAACCCTACTTCTCCAGAAGAGAGCTTAAATGCGATGTATTTCTTTTAGAAACCATCGCAACATCAGCGCAACACTGACAGCTACCATGCCTAAGGAGACAAAGCCTCGGCCGTGTGCAGTCTTCAGCTTCACCTGAACTTACCTTGGAATGCAGCGGTTGTTGTTGCACTTGAAGTCGGTATCGAGATTGCACTGTGGGCAGTTCTCCGGCAGCTCGTCGCTCTTGTCGCGGCAGTCGTCCTTGCCGTCGCAGAACAGCCACTTCGGTATGCAGCGGTAGTTGGACTGGCCCGGGCAGCGGGACCATCCGGTCGTGCAGTTACGCTGCCGGCACATGTACGCCGGCTCGTCCGAGTCGTCCCCGCAGTCGTTGTCGAAGTCGCACATCCACAGCTTCGGTATGCAGCGGCCGTTTTTGCAGCTGAACTCCGTCTCCGGGTCGCACACGCGCTTATCTGCGTCGGGGAGGGAGAAAAGGAAGAGCATTGGCCGCTTAGCGAGACCGGCACCACCACACGCGCGCACACACACCAATACTTACGACATATCTCGGGATCCTCGTCGCTGCCGTCCTTGCAGTCGGCGTCGCCATCGCACTTCCAGCTGTCCAGGATGCACCGGCCGCTCGCCTTACACTTGAAGTCCGACACCGGGCACGGCAGGTCGCAGTTCTGCTCGTCCGTGCCGTCCCCGCAGTCGTCCGTGCCGTCGCAGATTGTCGTCGACGGCGTGCAGTTGCCGTTGCCGCACTGGAACGTGCCGGCGCGGCAGTGCCGGGCCGGGCAGCTCTGCGGCTCGTCCGACTTGTCCTTGCAGTCCGGCTCGCCGTCGCACTTCCAGAACCACGGTATGCACTTCTCGTCGTCGCCGCCGCACCGGTGCTGGCCGCTCGTGCAGTTCGCGATGCACGTCTTCTGGTCGCGCGCGAGGTAGAACTGGTTCGGGCAGGCGCACTTGTAGCTCGGGGCGCCCTCCTCCAGGTAGCCCTCCACGTTCAGGTAGCTCGACTCGAGCGGCGGCGCCAGCAGGCAGAGGTGCGTGCAGCCGCCGTTGTTCGTGCCGCACGGGTTCGTGAACGGGACCTGGCGCAGCGGGTGGCTCACGTGCACGTCGTACGGGCGGTGCGTCGTGTTGCGCAGCACCGTGTAGTTCGCACCGGTGAACTTGTTCGCGCGCAGGATCGCCTTCAGGTTCCAGTCCGTCCAGTACAGGTGGTCGTCGAAGATGGAGAGCGCGAACACGTGCGGCACGAGCGCGCCGGACAGCACCACGTGCCGGTGCCGGCCCTCGAGGTCGGCGAACGCGATGTAGTCGAGGTGGGCGTCGGCCCAGTAGATGCGGTCGGTGAAGTAGTCGATCGTGAGCGCGTTCGGCCACGCGATGTCGTCCTCCCAGGTGAGGATGCGCGTGAAGTTCGACCCGTCCATGCCCATCTTGGCGATGTACGCCTGCAGGTGCCAGGACGTGAAGTACAGGTAGCCGATGCCGGGGTGGACGACGATGGCGCGCGGGTCGACCACGCCCGAGCGCAGCGTCTTGCGCCGCGTCCCGTCCAGCTCCGCCACGTCCAGGTTCTTCGAGTGCCGGTCGAGCCAGTACAGCTTCCGGCCGACCCAGTCGATCGCGATGCCCTCCAGCCCGTGCGAGTCGTGCTTGATGACCGGCGTCTTCTCGGTGCGTGTGCCCTCGTCCACCAGCGCGTTGAAGGTCGACTTGAAGATCGTCTTCGCCGTCACGTCGCAGAAGTACATCTCGTGCGCCTGCATGTCGAAGTCGATCGCGACCACGTTCATCAGGTCCTGGTGCAGCAGCGTGTACTGGTGCCCGTCGGTCGACATGCTGCGCACGTAGTACTTGTTGCTGAAGATCAGCCACGGCACGTCCGCGTCCTTGCGCTTGCACGTGTGCTCGTCGTTCTGCCGCTCGTAGTACCGCTCGTCGCACTTGCAGTAGTAGCCGCCCGGTGTGTTCGAGCAGTGCTGCGAGCAGACGCCCGGCGTCTCGATGCACTCGTCGATGTCCGCGCACGCCTTCCCGTCCTCCAGCAGCCTGCGCGAGAACCATTAGAACCGTTAGAAACCGACACCGGAACGCACGCAAAACCCACCGAACCTACTTGTAGCCCTGGTTGCAGTCGCAGTAGTAGCTCGTGAGCGTGTCGACGCACTTGTGGCCGCACCGGTGGATCTCCACCTTGGCGCACTCGTCCACGTTGCAGTGCAGCGGCTCGTCCGACTCGTCCGTGCAGTCCGGCACCTTGTTGCACACGAGATGGTAGTCGATGCACTGCCCGTTGTTGCACGTGAACTTGCCCTCCGCGCACGTGCTGTTGTCCTTCTTGCAGTCGACCTCGTCCGAGTGGTCGCCGCAGTCGTCCTCGCCGTCGCACCGGTACTGGTTGCGGATGCACTTGAAGTTCTGGCAGGTGAACTCCTGCGGCGTGCACGTCTTGTACTGGCTGTTGCAGCTCTTACCCTCGTCCGACCCGTCCCCGCAGTCGTTGTCGTGGTCGCACACCCAACCCTGCGCGGAGAAGAGAGAAGCGAACGTGAACACCCTGCTACTGTTGGAGCAGTGTAGTCTCCTACTTTCTCCTAAGTCCGAAACGTACCTGGTTGATGCAGCGGCCGTTCGCGCACGTAAACTGGTCGTCACCGCACGGCTGCGGCGACGGGCAGTGCTGCAGCGTGGTGTTCTCGTCCGCACCGTCCACGCAGTCCGGGTCGCCGTCGCAGATCCACTTCTTCGGGATGCACTGGGCCCGCGCCCACGCCTTGTTCTCGTGGCACGTGAACTCGGTGTCGTCGTCGCACTTCCGGTCGTTGCACTGGTGCCGGTTGTCCTCGTCCGAGTTGTCCAGGCAGTCGTTGTCGCCGTCGCAGATGTAGATCCGCGGGATGCAGTTCCCGTTGTCGCACGTGAACAGATCGCCGAAGCAGGTCCGGCCCTCCGACTTGCAGTACTCCGGCGGCTCGTCCGCCCCGTCGCCGCAGTCGTCGTCGCCGTCGCAGTACCACGTCGCCGGGATGCAGCGGTGGTTCGGGCACCGGAAGCTGTTCTGCGGGCAGGTGCGCTGCGCGCAGTGCAGCGGGTTCTCGTCCGAGTTGTCGCCGCAGTCGTTGTCGCCGTCGCACAGCCAGTACGGCTCGACGCAGATGTTCGTCCGGTCGCACTTGAGGTGGTTCGGCGGGCAGGTCGTGTTCGTCGGGCACCGCTCGTGCGTCTCGTCCGTCGTGCCGTTGTCCTTGCAGTCGTTCACACCGTTGCAGACCTGCGCCTGCGGGATGCAGCGCCCGTTCGCGCACGTGAACTCGCCGTCCACGCACGGCGGGTACGTGCAGCCCTCCTCGTCCGACCCGTCCTTGCAGTCGTTCTCGTGGTCGCACTTCCACGACTTGAAGATGCAGCGCCCGTTCGCGCACCGGAACTCGTTCGGCGCGCACGAGTGGAACGCGCAGTAATTGACGTCCTCGTCCGAGCCGTCGCCGCAGTCGTCGTCCCCGTCGCACGACCACATCCGCGAGATGCACTTCCCGTTCTGGCAGTAGAACTTGCTCGCGTCGCACGTGTGGTTCTTCGGTGCGCACATACGGCCCTCGTTGACCGGTTTGGTCGTGTCGTCGCACTTGCACTCCGGCCGCCCGTTCGCGCCCGGGTGGCAGCTCTGCGCGCACCCACCGTTGTTCTGCAGGCACGGGTTCGCCTGGCACTGCTGGCGCGCCGCACTGTACACGTGGATGTCGCGGGGCGAGTCCTCCAGCCGCTTCACCATCTCGTGCACGCCCGCCCCGGTGTGCTTCTCCGCCCGGTACACGCCGCGCAGCTGCAGGTCCGTCCAGTAGATGTAGTTCCGGTAGACGGTGATCGCGAACGGGTAGATCGTGGCCGCGATCAGCACGACCCGGTTCCGGCCGTCCAGCTGCGCCCGCTCGATCTTCTCGCGCACCGCGTCCGTCCAGTACAGCATCCGGTCGTCGTAGTCGATCGCGAGCCCGGACGGCTGCGACAGGTCGCGGTCGATGATGGCGCGCTTCAGCGAGCCCGCCATCGTCGTGCGCAGGATCTTGCCGGACGTCCCGAACCGGCCCCAGTCGGTGTAGTAGAGCGTGCCGTTGCACGGGTCGAGCACGATCGCGCGCGGCCGCTCGACCCGGGCGATCATCACCAGCTCGCTGCCGTCCGTGTTCATCGCGTAGATCGAGCTGTTCGTGCTGTCCGTCCAGTAGATCTTGCGCTGCGTCCAGTCGTACGCGATGCCCTCCGGGTTGATGCCGCGCGTCAGCACCGGCGTGTTGGCGCCGCCGTCGGGCCGGTCCGCCCGCAGCCAGGCGATCTTCGCCCACGGCCGGATCTGCGTGTAGAACAGCTTGTTGTCCGCGTAGTCGAAGTCCAGCCCGACCACGTTCGTGAGGTTGGCGACCGGCGCGAACGGCACGTTCGTCGACGCCGGGTCGAGCTCGATCGCCCGGATCTCGGTGCGCGTCGCGAAGATCAGGTACTCGTCCGTCTGCTCGCACCGCCGCCCGTCCGCCGCCAGCCGGCCCACCGCACAGTCGCACCGGAAGCTCGGCTTCTGGCTGTAGTCGGGCGGGAGGGCGAAGCAGAGCTGGTCGCAGCCCCCGTTGCCGAGCCGCAGGCACGGGTTCCCGTCGTCCATCGGCTGGCTGTTCACGTCGTAGATCGTGATGTCGCGCAGCTTCGGCAGGTTCGTGCGCAGCCGCTCCGGGCGCGTCGTGTTGCCCGGGATCTTCGACGCCCGGAACACGCTGCCCAGGTTGCGGTCCACCCAGTACACGTCCGTCAGGTGTACCGCGAGCGCCATCGGGTTCGCCAGGTTGCGGCGGATCACCTGCCGGTGACCCCCGCTGTACGACACCTTCTGGATCATGTCCAGCTTCGAGTCGACCCAGTAGACGTCGTGCGTCAGCATGTCCACCGTCAGGTCGCGCGGGTTCGAGATGCCGGACGTCACCACCGGCGTCCAGTTCGAGCCGTCCAGGTAGCACTTGCCGATGCGCGGGTACTGCCCGTAGTCGATCCAGTACAGCAGCCGCTTCACCGGGTTCACCGCCAGCTCGCGCGGCGCGTCGTTCGTCGTGCGCACCAGCACCTTCCGGTGCGTCCCGTCCAGCCACGCCACCTCCACATAGTTCTCGTGCGGGAACACGTTCGTGAAGTACATGTTGCCCGCGACCCAGTCCACCGCGATGCCCCGGATGCCGTTGCTGCCGATGCCCTCGCGCACGACGTGCTGCAGCTCCGTCCCGTTCGGGCGCACCCGGAAGATGCCGTTCCAGTGGCCCCGGTTGTACTCGACCCAGTACACCCACGACTCCCGGTACAGCACGTCCACGTGCAGGATGTGGTGGCCGGGGCCGGCGATCGGCACCATCGCCTCCGTGCTGTCCCGCAGGCTGAACCCGCGCGTCACGTCCAGCTGCGACACGACCGCGAACGTCTTGTACGGCGTGCACGCGACCTCGCTGTCCCGCTTGTAGCCGACGCCGCAGGCGCACACGCGCGACGCCCCGACGTGCGGCAGGCAGAGGTGCTCGCAGCCGCCGTTGTTCATCGTGCAGGGGTGCTGCAGTGACGACCGCTTCCGGTAGATCACCATCTGGCGCAGGTCCGGCTCGTTGTCCAGTATGAGCTTCGCGTTGTCCCCGTTCGGCAGGTCGACCCGGGCCAGCTTCTCGTACGTCGGGTCGAGGAAGTACAGGCGCGACTCGAGCACGGCGAGGGCGCGCGGCCGCGCGATCGCGTTCTCCTCGCTCAGGATCGTCCGCTGGCCGGTGCCGTCGTAGTCGATCGAGAGGACGGCCGGCGGCTGGCGGGTGCTGTAGTACACCCGGCGCTTCTCCGCGTCGACCGTGATCGACTCCGGGAACTGGAGCGTGTCGTCGAGGACGCGCGGGTCCGACCCGTCCATGCCGGCCGTCGCCACCTTCGTCGGCACCCCGTAGCCGCCCTCGTCCAGCCAGAACAGGCGGCCGTCGGCCGGGTCGAGCGCGAGCTGGCGCGGTTTCGCCACCGACGTCCGGTTGCCGTCGTTCGCGAGCACCACCGTCCGGTAGCGCACCTTGCCGTCCACGCTGATCGCCTCGATGTTGGACGCGAGCCGGTTGCCGACGTACAGGTTGCGCCCGATCCAGTCGAACGCGATCGTGTAGGCCGCCCCGACGAGCCCGGTGTCCGCACCGAGGAAGTCGGTCCGGTTGCCGCCGCCGTACGGTGTCGCGTAGATCGTGCAGTTCTCGTCGTCCGACTCGTCCCGCCCCTGCACCCAGTACACCGTCTCGCCCTGCCGGTCGTAGTCGAGGCTGATGCCACCGTCGATGCCCACCACCGGCATCAGGCCGCTCGAGCGCGCGTCACCCCCGTTGAACGGGACGTCCACGATCTGGTTGCCCTTCAGCAGCATGATGAACGCGTTCTCCTCCTCCGTGCAGCGGCCGTCCGCGAGCAGCCGGTAGCCCGGCCGGCACTTGCACGCGTACCCCTCCTGCGCGGACGGGCTCAGCAGGCAGACGTGCTGGCAGGTCGCCTTCAGGCACGGGCTCTCGTACATCGGCTGCAGCGACGGGTGGAACACGTGCACCGACAGCGGCTGCGAGATCAGGTGGCTCACGACGGTCTGGTTCGTGCCGCGGTACTTGTGCGCGGACAGCACCCGGTTCAGCTGCCGGTCCGTCCAGTACAGCGTGTCCTCGAACAGCGACAGCGAGTGCGCGTGCAGCAGGTAGTGGCTGGCGGCGAGCACCTGCTGCCGCCCGGTGCCGTTGTAGTAGCAGAAGTCGATGAAGTCGAGCTTGGAGTCGGCGAAGTAGACGCGCTGCGTCGCGACGTCCAGCGTCAGCCCGTTCGGCCAGTAGATCTTGGTGCTGACGATCGTCTCGCGCAGCGTGCCGTCCATGCCGATGCGCTCGATGCGCGGGTTCTCGCCCCAGTCCGTCCAGAACAGCCACTTCGCGTTCGCGCTCGGGTCGAGGCACATGCCGCGCGGCTGCGTGATGTTCTCCCGCACCAGCACCAGCCGGTTCGAGCCGTTCTCGCTCGCGACCTCGATCGTGTTCAGCTTGCTGTCGAGCCAGTACAGGTTCCGGCCGATCCAGTCGTACGCGAGCCCCTCGACCAGGTCCAACCCGGTCGAGATGATCTCCTGCGGCTCCTGGCCCCGGTCCAGGCGCGAGATCTTCTTCAGCTTCATGTCGCTCCAGAAGATGGTGCTGGTGTTCATGTTCGACGCGGTCGCGACCACGTTCTCCACGATGATCGGCACCCGCTCCAGGCCCTGCTCCTTCAGGTCCGCCACCAGTATCGAGTGCCGGTTCGAGATGATCAGGTACGCGGCCGGGTGGTTCACCGCCTTGCACGTGTGCTTGTTCGGCTCCAGCACGTACCCGTCGACGCACGAGCAGAAGTACGAGCCCTTCGTGTTGGTGCAGCGCTGCGAGCACAGCCCGGGCGGGTCGCACTCGTTCAGGTCGTGGCAGGTGTAGTTGTCCGGCGACAGCTCCTCGCCCGGCGGGCAGATGCACAGCGCCCCGAGCGGCGTCTTCTGGCAGCCGTTCGAGCACAGCCCGGTCTGGTGCTGGCACTGCGCCAGATCGCAGCCGAGCCCCTCGTCCGCACCGTTCGGGCAGTCCGGTACGTCGTCGCAGACGGACGTCAGGTTGACGCAACGCTCCGTCACGCCGGGGCAGGCCCACTGGCCGTGGGGGCACCGCAGCGGGGGCGTCACGCACGCGTGCTCCACACTCTCGTCCGAGCCGTCGCCGCAGTCGTCCTTGCCGTCGCAGATGTACGCCTTGTACACGCACTTCGCGTTCGCACACTTGTAGAACCCGTTCGGGCACGTGATCTTGCTGCAGTCCTCCTCGTCCGAGTGGTCGTCGCAGTCGTTCGAGCCGTCGCAGTGCCACGCGATCGGGATGCAGACGCCGGACGACCGGCACCGGTAGTGCTTCTCCAGGTTGCACTGGTTCGGCTCCATCGTCGGGCAGCCGAGCTCGTCGCTGCCGTCGTTGCAGTCCGGTATGCCGTCGCACTTGTACGGCTCCTCCACGCACTGCCGCAGGTCCGCACACTTGAACTGGTTCGCGAGGCACGTGATCGGCGGGCAGTCCTTCTCGTCCTGCTTGTCGAAGCAGTCGTCGTCGCCGTCGCACACCCAGCTCTGCGGGATGCAGTGGCCGGTCCGCGGGCAGGTGAACTGGAAGTACGCGCACGTCTTCTCCGCGCAGAACGGGCCCTCGTCCGAGCCGTCGCCGCAGTCGTTCTCGCTGTCGCACTTCCAGATGTTCGGTATGCACCGGCCGTTTTCGCACGCGAACTGCGACGCCGCGCACGTCACGTTGCCGCACTCGAACTCGTCCGAGTGGTCGCCGCAGTCGTTCTCCTGGTCGCACCGGAAGTTCAGCGGGATGCAGCGGCCCGACTTGCACTGGAACTCGTTCGTGCCACACGTCGGCTCTGCAAACGGGGAGAACGGGAGGGAGAGAGAGCAAGAGAATGAAATGGATGTTGGAGTAGCTGAAGTAGCACCGCATTGCACCAAGTAAACAAACAAACAACTGTCAAAGCATTCTGTCAACCAGTGATGTAGTTGATCTAGTAGATCCAGAAGCCGTAGTTTAATATTTGAGAACTAGAGGGCGACCTTGAGAAGGGGATTCAATTGCGACAGGTCAGATGCAAAAGTATCTGCTTTAACAACTTGTTACATTCGTAACAAACGCAAAGAAGCCCGGAAGGGGTAACATAACCACAACTCTCCGCACAAGATCCAATCGCTTCCAGCGGCAACTACTTACTCGTACAGTTCTGCTCCTCGTCCGAATTGTCCAGACAGTCGTCGTCGCCGTCGCAGATCCACGACTTCGGTATGCAGCGCTGGTTGTTGCAGGTAAAGTCCCAGGTGTTCGGGCACGCCTGCACCGGTGGTTCCGCGTTCGGGTCGGATAGGCAGCTGCGGCCGTCGTCTCCGAGCCGCTCGCCGTACGGGCAGCCGCACTTCACCGTCAGGCCGCGCACACCGCCAGCCCCAGCCGTGTCCACCGTATCGTTCCTGGGCAGCGCGAAGCAGAGCTTCTCGCAGCCGCCGTTGTTCACGCCGCACGGTTGCGTCGCGTCAATGCTCTGCACGCCATGGCTGTACACCTTCACGCCGTACAGGCGGTTCGTCTGCGGTTCGCGCACCATGATCTCCTCCTGCTCGCCGTTCAGCTTGTTCAGGCGGACGATCGCGTCCAGCCGCCAGTCGGTGATGTACATCCACTCGTCGTGGATCACGATCGAGAACGGGTGCCGGATCAGGCGCGAGTTCACCGTCCGCACGTCCGTCCCGTCCAGGTTCGAGTGCTGGACGTGGTCGAGCAGGGCGTCGCACCAGTAGACGCGGTCCTCGCGGAAGTCGATCGACAGCCCGTTCGGCCAGCCGAGCGTGACGTTGCGGAACACGAGCAGCCCGGTGCCGTCCGCGTTCGCGCGGCTTATGTTCGCCGGCCGGTCCCACTCGGAGAAGTAGATGTAGCCCCGGTTCGGGTGCACGACGATCGCGCGCGGCCGCTTCAGGTTCTTCAGCAGCGTGCGCCGGTAGCTGGTGTTGCGCGTCGACAGCACGTTCAGCGTGCCCTTGCGGCTGTCGATGTAGTACAGGTTCTTCGAGACCCAGTCGACGGCCAGGCCCTCGACGCCCTCGTTCTGCGAGGCGAGCACGATCTCGCGCCCGGTGCCGTTCCGGTGCACCCGGTAGATCACGTCCTGCAGCACGTCCGAGTAGTAGATGTGCTCGTCGACCGCGTCGAAGTCGAGCCCGACGAAGCGGGCGCGCCGCGACACCACCGGCAGGATCGCATCGCTGAACCCTTCGATGACGGGGTCGAGCACCTTGCCCTTGATGAAGCGCTGCTGCGAGTACATCAGGAACTGGTACACGAGGTGACAGTTCATCAGGTCCTTCGCCAGCTGCCAGCCGGTGTGGCAGGCGCACCGGTAGCCGAGCCCGGACGGGGCGCCCTGGACCGCCGTCACGACGCACATCTGCGAGCAGCCGCCGTTGTTCGTGCCGCACGGGTTCGACACCTTCGGCTGCGTGAGCGGGTGCACCGCGATCAGTGCCCGCGGCTCCCGGATGTCCTTCGCCTTGAAGATCGACTGGATGCTGGACGAGCCCTCGAACCGGTCGACCGACATGATGCCCTGCTTGGTCGCGTCCGACCAGAACACGCGGTTCTCGAACAGCGCCAGCCGGGACGGGCTCGGCACCTGCTGGCCGCGCAGGATCATCACGCGCCGCTCGCCCTCGTAGCTGACCGACTCGATGTAGTCGAGCAGCGAGTCGCACCAGAAGACGCGCCGGGCGATCACGTCCACCGCGACGCCGGACGCCTTGTACGCCGCCTCCGACACGATCGACGTCGCGTGCGTCCCGTCCATGTGCGCGCGCAGCACGTGGCTGCCGTCCGCGACGAACATCAGGCCGGCGGTCGGGTCGAGCGCGAGGTCGGCCGGGCTGGTCAGGTTCGAGCCGAGCACGACCGCGTGCCACCGGCCGTCCAGCTCGAACACGTCCACCTTCTGGCCGACCAGATCCGCCACGTACAGCTTGTCGCCGACCCAGTCGATCGCGATCGCGACCGGTGCCCACGTGCCGGGCAGCGAGAAGTCGTGCCCGCCGAACCCACCGTCCATCAGCACCTGCGACTGCACCTTGCGCGTCTTGATGTCCGACCAGTAGAGCAGGTTCTTCGCGTAGTGGTAGGAGAGGCCGCTCGCGCCCGTGGCGTTGGCGATCACGCGCGAGTCCTGCCCGTGGGCGCTCATGCGCAGGATCGCCCGGTCGTACGCGAAGTACAGCTCCAGGCTGGAGGCGGTCGGTGCGACACAGCGCGTCTTCTCCATCAGCGTGTAGCCAGTCGCGCACGCGCACGTGAACGACCCGTCCGTGTTCGTGCAGAGCTGATCGCAGTGACCCCACACCGTACATTCGTCCAGGTCGGCGCAGGTACGGTTGTCCGGCGACAGGGTACGCCCGACCGGACAGTAGCAAACACCGCCGGTCAGCGACGGACCACACTTGTGCTCGCAACCCAACGCCGGACATGATGTTATGGCTGTTGCGGGGAGAGAAAGAGAGAACGCGGTGCTGGTGAGTCTCACTGTCTTAATCTCAAACCAAGATCCTGTCATGGTTAATCTGAATCTCTACGGATGAGGATCCCAAGGGATTAGAATCTCTATCGCTGGGACTCAGCAGTGACAATGTCGAATTTCAGTCTTTTCTGAAGAATCTTGTCTGATCGGGATATCAATCATGTACTCCAATCTTCTCGTTCCAAGAATTGGGATTCAACGTCCCATTCCCCAATCTTGTCTGATCGGGATACCAATCATGTACTCCAATCTTCTCGTTCCAAGAATTGGGATTCAACGT